>CM077087.1:18104434-18524332 GCA_039513925.1 Platanthera zijinensis
CCGACTTGGTGGAGGAGGAAGGAGAGCTCTCTCTGAGGAAGAAGGAGAAGAACCAGGGAGGAGAAAAGGTGAGAAATGAGGAACCCCTGGGGTCATTTTATAGCCTCAAGGGGAGGAACATGGCGGGCCCCACCACTAAAGTGGTGGGGTAGTGGGTGGTTACTGTAACAGCCCGGCCCGGCGGCTCAGAGGCTGCCGCACCGAATGGGCCGCACAGCGTGGCCTGGAATCCGGCACCGTTAACAAGGGTTGCGGGTTGGCGCAGGGATTCGAACCCGCAACCCTTGATAACTCTCATCCAACAGAAGCTATCACCAACTGATCAGTGCGGCAGCCTCTGAGCCGCGGGCCGGGCCGTTACAGTTACCCCTTTGATCGGACGGCGAGGAGAGCCTCCCCTTGATCAAACGGCGGGGAGGCCTCTCATGACGGCGAGCCGCCATAACGGCGGCGGCGGCCGGGCGGCCCGGCGGCGGGAGCGGTCGGCGGCGGCGGGGGCGGGAGCGGTCGACCGGGGGGCTCATGGCGGTGGCCCGCCAGGGGTCCGGCCGCGGCAAGGGCGGCCACGACCTTGCCGCGGCGAGGCCGACCGCGACTAGGGAGGCCGCGACTGGCCATGGCCGGGGTGGCGGGGCCGGCCACGGCAAGGCCCAGGCCGCCGCCCCCGGCTAGGCCGGTCGTGGCCTTGCTGGCGGCTTGCCGCGGCCGCCCCGACGACAGGGCCGGCCGCGGCGGATGCGGGGGGGGGGGGGGGGGGGCGTTGACGGTGGCTAAGCCGCCCGTCGGCGGCGGTTTCTCCCGGCGGCGGTTTCCCCCATGAGGGGAGGGAGCGGGTCCCGCCCCCATAACTCCCATCATTATGAGAGATTATGGGGGGTGGGGCCCACCCATGATTTTCCTTTGGTGGAGATCATGGGGGGACTCTTTTTCTCCTATAAATGATGGTGGAACCCATCAGATTTCAAGCCGAGCCAAAATCGCTCAAAATAGACTCGATATCAGCCCTATTCTACCTATCATACTATCTATAAAGAAATATCAATACCTTTAAAAACCATGATTTTAAAATCCATTGGGCTAATTCTAATCTTTGGATCAAGATAATTTGGGTTGCACATAAAGATTTCTCCAAAAATCAATCTCCCAAGCTACAGCAAAATCCCAATGCCCCCCATCCCGCCCGCTCCAACTCATGTTTTTTCCCCACTTTGTCGGCGGTGGAGCCGCCGGCGGCCTGATCGGTGCCCACCGACAGATTTGTCGATCCTCGAAGAACTCCTCGGGGGTTGTCCAGTGGCGAATGGGCAACCCCCGGTGAATTCATCAGGGACCGATGAGTGCCCACCGACAGATTCGCTGGTCCCCGGAGAACTCGGCGGGGGCTGTCCGGCGGCGAACGGGCAACCCCCGGTGAATTCGTCGGGGACCGGCGAACCCACCGGTTGGTACCTATCAGTCAGTCGGCGCCTCCACCGCCGGCGGAGTGGGGAAGCATGAGTTGGGGCGAGCAGGGTTTTTTTTAGATTTTTTATTTTTTATTATAATAAAACAATTATTATATTATTTATAATATATTAATTTTTAATAATTTAAAAAATT
This sequence comes from Platanthera zijinensis, assembly GCA_039513925.1. Taxonomy (NCBI): domain Eukaryota; kingdom Viridiplantae; phylum Streptophyta; class Magnoliopsida; order Asparagales; family Orchidaceae; genus Platanthera; species Platanthera zijinensis. The sequence goes on from CM077087.1 coordinate 18,106,034, forward strand.
AATAATTAAAAAAGTGTTTAATTAAAAAAAATATTTAACAAAAACTATAAATATAATATTTTAAATTTAAAATAATTAAAAAATTATATGACTGTCGCGCGGAGCACGAGAACCGGAGGCCCGTACCTGTCACTAGTTTTAACATATTTAACTATATAAGTAATTTTTTAAGAATAAATTTTTTTTTTGCACTCATCCATCTAAAGCTTTCAATGAACATCTAGCCTCCCTAAGAAACTTCATCCATTTATGTGTAAATTAGTTTTTTTTTTGGCGATTGTTATTAACATTATAGTTTTGGTTAGTCGCACATGTTTTTTCCTAATTTCTCACGTCTTTTAGAAATACGCCTTGTACATGCATTTTTAGGAAAAGTGTTCAACACGAAAGTTGTAGATCTCTAAATCATGACATTCGTGAGGATATTAAAAATGTCATTACAAACAGGGGCGGATTCAGAGGGGGGCCCGAGGGACACTGACACCTCCATTATTTTTCAAATTGGTTAGTGTATTTGAATTCCTCTCGTCGAGACAATTGATTTTGACTACTTAAACGTCAAAAACGGTGGCCAGATGAGGGAAATACAGCTCCGATAAGATTGAAACGTTCAAATTTTTTTTTGAAGAAAGTTGATGTCTGGTCCCCCATATTAAAATTTTTAGAACAAAGTGACACATTCAAAAAAAAATGTGTGTGCACCCCCATTATCAATTTGTGCACCCTCATTATTAATTTTCTGGATCCGCCACTGATTACAAAATAAGTTTATTAATTAGTTATTTACTTATTTTCGTATTTGAAATTCAGATTTGGCTATAAACTAATTTTTTAATATTTTATGAAGTGCATTTAAGGATTTAATAAAAGATCTAGTCGAGATCTCTAACTTTCGTGTTGAACACTTTTCCTAAAAATGCATGTACAAGACGTATTTCCAAAAATCGCGAAAAATTAGAAGAAAACGTATGCGACTATCCAAAACTGTAGTGCTAATAACAATCACTTTTTTTTTTTTTTGCATAGTGGATGCTATAATCTTTGTCATGTCAAAGTAGGCGCAAATAAGGTAAATATGGGCCCAGATTTTTTTGCTGTCGGGCCCAGGCCGGGCCCAATACAAATAGAATCAGAGCTCTTACCAAATCAGGGGGTCTGTGAGCCCGAAAAACTGAGCCCTAGCAGGCCGCAATGTCCACTCGTTATCTCTTTTGAACAACAGCGTTGGAGCAACACATGCTTAAACTCCTTCGAACCTTTACATCGGAGGGACACATGAAATTTTCATTTTCTTTTACACGGAGAAAGGAGAAAAGATATCGTATTACCATGCAGGTGATACTTATACAATTAACTGTGTTTTATAACATTAATTAATAAATTTTATAATAATAATTGATGGGTTCCCCTTAAGAAATTCCAAGTCAGGTCAAGGGGTCCGAGCGACCCGCAAGGAGAAGCACGCACAAGCACCTCCGGCCCGAGCATGAGCATGTCCGGCCACCGCCACCTCCGGCCACCGCTGCCGCCGTCGTGGTCGGGCACATTGCCCGGGCTGCCCGGACTGCAAAGGGGGCACTTTCGTCATTCAGCAACATAAATTTACCACAGCGCAATTACCAACATATCAACCCAGAAAACTATAAAAGGACTCCAGACTCTCATTTGAGACAAACAACTCCAGATGATAGAAAGAGTTCTGAGGTTTTCCAGCGAGGTCGTGGACTTAAGTCGATCCTCCGCTCAGGAATTCGCTCCGCTCCTCTTCTAACACAAAGGTTCCATCAGGCTTCCAAGGCACGACGTTCTTCTCCTCGGGAGCGCTCCCACAAAGGCTCCGCTTCAGCAGGAGCGCTTCCATCGAGCCTCCGTGGACTTACAGATTTTTCTCAGCATGAACGCTTTCATCGAGGTTCTGTGCATTTAGTGATTTTCCTAGCCGGAGCCCTTTCATCGAAGTTCTGAGGACTTGGTTTCTTTTTCATCATTTTTGTGCATTGTGCTTGTATCAGAGAGATGACATGCCACCTTTCGAGAAATCATCCCAAATTCTTGTAAACTCTAACAATATAGTAGATTTTGGTTCGGTACAGATCCGACCATGTAATTTTTCACTATTTCAGGGTTTTCCACGTCAAAAAAAGCATTTCGTCATTTGTTATTTTTTTACTGTTGGCGTGTTCGACCCAATTCCGATCTAAGGCGGTCCGATTCTCCAGACTGGGGAAAATTGGATGACCGGCAACAATAATAAATGAGGTTGGAAATTGGGATAAGACATCTATGCACATATAATGATGATAGCATCTTGCCGTGTTTGAGATCGTGCGCAATATTTTTTTTAGTTGTACACATTACCAGAGATATCGAGCAAGTCGCAGTTTGTATGTGTTGCCCTAGTAGGAATAAAAAAACGTGCCTTGGGCCTGACATGGCCCAGGCCTGGCTCGGGCCAGGCACCAAGCCGAGCTCTACTCAAATAAGGGAGCCTGGTGAGCCCCTTTAGGCATGATCCAAGGTTGGCCCGGCCTTAACCGGGCCCGGGCCTAACCAGGTCTAGACCCGAGCAAATTCGGGCCAGACAATCATGCCCATGCTAAATTTGCACCTCTATGTCACACATTTTATGATTGTGATATTTTTGCTCAAATTCACCAGAGCAAAATATTTTACGTCAACCAAGCCCATGAATGTGTTTGGCGGGGCAGATACGTGCCGGTCACACGTATCTCACTGCACCGCCACCTCCACGCATTCTAGGAATGGGAGTTGTGGGGGTGGTGAGGCTCCTCCCCGCGATTAGTGTATTTTTAATAATGATATAGCAAGCATATGCAAGGCTAGAGAAAATGTATCCTGGTAAGAAATAAAATTGTGTAAATATATTACTATTTACATTATTCCTGCTCCAGTCTTACTTTGAGAACTAAATTGTATCCTAATTCCTAATTAATACAATTAATCATACATTGATGCCCTCAAATCGTTTGGGAATCTCATTTTATATCTAAGAAATTGGCTCCCTTTGGCGTGGCCTATTTGTTCCGGTGAGTTTAGGCAAAAATGTCACTGTCATTGTTGAAATCGACTCTCGGTCCCAAGAGGAGTTCAGACCCAAATGAGATAACATACACCTACTTCTCTCAAAGAAAAGCACTAGGCTGATGACTGTTGGGGTTGTGGAACACTTCCGATCCTCTTGTTTCTCACACCGGGTTAGCCCACGTGGCCCAAATTTTTGGAATGCTTTTCCAATCGTCGAACTGCGTTCGACGATCGTCGAACTGCGTTCGACGATCGTCGAACTGCGTTCGACGAACGCCGTTCAGCGTTCGACGATCAAATTTTGTTGCAGCCTATTTAAGGCGTATTCCGGTTGTTTTTTAGGGATACGGTCGATACGATTTTGACGACGGCTGACGGTTGGTTTTCCCTTTGGAGGCGCATACGAGGTATCTTCGTTGGAGGCGATCCAGAAGGGGTTCTTCTTTTGTTTCTTGTCCAGAAGAAGGGTTAAGGTAGGATAGGTTTAGATCCTTGTAACCTTTTGTAATCTGTATTTTCTTTTGGTGATTACAAGAACTGAGAAGGGAAGGGGAGAGAGGACGTAGCCCTGTTTTTGGGTGAACCTCTGAAATCTGTGTGTTTGTGTGCTTGCTCTCTGTTTACTTTTGTCTAGTACTTTTATTCGGATTTCTGCTTCTCGGCGCTCCGGTTTTCCCACAATGACTTGAGACTAAGGAACAGACCAGGAGCTACAGTGCGGAGATCTCACCGCACACCAGAAGATCGAATAGAGTTTCCCCTCTCTAACCAATGCTGTGTTTAGTACCTTAAAAGGCAATGAGAGTACCAAAACTAATCAGAGAAGGAAAAAACCAAAGAAAATGTTCTACTCCAAGGTATCCCTGAGGGTCTATTTATAATTTTTCACGAAGTGAGGCGCAATGCCGTCAAGTGCGTTGAATGCACTCCTCAAATTACAACACAATCAATGAAAACAAATATAATGATAATTAAATCCCAAAGCAAGAGTTTAAACAAAAGCATTCTGTGAAAGGGTACAATATTCATACCTAGATTTACTCGTGCATGTGAAGGCTAGCTTAGGGATTGGGAAAGAACGCTGGTGGTCGGCTACGACACGCGAGTGGCTCCGCGAGAGGGCTGGACGGGGAAGAGTATTGTAGATCTAGATTTTAGGTTGGGGGGGGGGTGTTGAAATTTGTGAAGTGAAAGTACTGATCGGGCAGTCCGGGCGGACTGGGCGGTCTGGGCGGACTATCCGCGCGGACTGGAGTTCGACGGACTAGTGTTGGCTGTCTTTCCGGTCGGTTGCGCGGACTGCGCGGACTGGTTGAGTCCGGCAGTGGCTGACTGAGTTGTGCGGGATGTTGTTCGCGGTCTGTGCGGACTGTGGCTTGTATCCGCACGATTAGATTTTGGTCTGGAGTTACGGTGAGCCGCAATCTGGTTGCAATCTGGCCTTGGAGCTGCCGGACCGTATTGGTCTTCGCCGAGCTCGCGCGAGCTTGTGTCTGGACTTGTACTTTTGTGAAGTCCAAGGTTTCCGCTTGGAGTCCGCTGAGACCGGGCTGTTGGCCTATTGGTCGCGGGCTTTGCGAGCTGAGTTGGTGTCTGCATAGTCTGCTGTGACCGGGCGATTATGCCTGTGGTCGTGGACTTGAGCGTGCGGACAGTTGCTGTGTCCTCTCTCCTTGCGGACTGGCTTGGTGCTCAGCTAGTGGCGCTCTTGCGAGTTGGCGATCTGTTCGCGAGTCCGGCTTGTCGGTGCGGACTCGGCGGACTGGCGAGCTAGCTGCGATCAAGGGGCGGTTAGCCTATCTCATAGTGCGGTGATCACACTCCTCACCCCCCGCTTATAAATAGGACCCCCCCCCCCCCCGGCTCGTCATTTTATAACAGAGTGAACAGTGACGCGGCTAGCTCTGTGAAACCAGGAGTTTGGTTTTGATCTCGGTCAGGCTCAGTAAAGTTAGTGGACTGCTTTCAGCGGTTACCGGTTTCTGCATCAACCTTCCCAGTTCAATAACCTGTCCGCGCGACCTCGCGGTCTCGGCGGGTAGGCGGTCTGTTCCTCAGTTCAGCAGCAGCAGGCAGCTCTTCGAATAACGGCGTGTCCGCGCGACCTCGCGGTCTCGGCGGACTCCGTGTTCAGTTCGGCTTCAGTTCAGTTCGGGCGGTCTTTGCGGGCATGCGGTCTCAGAGTTTCTGTCCGCCCGAATCGTTGTAATTTCTGGTTTTTTCTGTACTGGCGAAATCATGTCTCGCCACGTATACCTCGCCTTGTAAAGAAGATTAATAAGATTTTGATCTGCTTGTTTTTGTCGATGCACTTGGTTGTCTGAGTATTCTTCCTGTTTTCCGCGTGTACAATTTGTGATCTGGGTAGTTCCAAAGATATTGTTTTGACGTTTGGGCTATCTTGCTGAGCATCTTGTGAAAATTCAACATGGTATCAGAGGCAGGTTCAGTTGCTTGAGCGGTGATCAACAAGTTCTGTTGTTGCTCTGTGCTTCTGAAAGGTTAACCAGAATAGTGCAATAGACGAAGGTTTTGCAAGAGGTCTTGAAATTGAGCTTTTAACGCCGACTAACTTTAAGAAGTGGAAGTCGTGCATGAAGAGCTATCTTCTGGGCGAGGAGTTGTGGGAGGTCGTCGGTGGTGATGACCAGGTTGAAATTACAGCTGCTTTTGGAACTGCCGAGCAGGTGAGAGTGTGGAGGAAGACAAATGCCAAGGCTGAGTTTGCTGATTATGGTGGTGATTCGGATGACCGAAAGTCAACTTCTGGTTATGTTTCACTTGTGGATCAGCGGGCATCTCGTGGTGTAGCAAGAAGCAGGATTCGGTGTCCGTCTCTACTACGGAAGCAGAGTACAATGCTTCGGTCTTGACAGCTCGGGAAGCTGTTTGGCTAAGGAGACTAGTAGAGGACGTCCATAAGGAAGTGCAAGGTCCCACTCTGCTCCGAGGTGACAATGAGAGTGCTCTCAAGCTGGTGAACAATTCTGTTTGTCATGCAAGAACTAAGCATATTGAGATCTAGCACCATTTCATTCGGGAGAAGGTGTTGGAGGGATCTCTAGTGGTCGGACATGTTCAGAGTGAGGACAACCTTGCAGACATCTTCACCAAGCCGCTATCGAAGGGGCCTTTCCAGCGACTTCGGGGTTTACTGGGCTTGATCTCTACTTCTCACTTCAAGGGAGAGTGTTGAAATTTGTGAAGTGAAAGTAGTGATCGGGCAGTCCGGGCGGACTGGGCGGCCTGAGCGGACTATCCGCGCGGACTGGAGTTCGGCGGACTAGTGTTGGCTGTCTTTCCGGTCGGTTGCGCGGACTGCGCGGACTGGTTGAGTCCGGCAGTGGCTGGCTGAGTTGTGCGGGATGTTGTTCGCGGTCTATGCGGACTGTGGCTTGTATCCGCGCGATTAGCTTTTGGTCTGGAGTTGCGGTGAGCCGCAATCTGGTTACAATCTGGCCTTGGAGCTGGCGGACTGTATTGGTGTTCGCCGAACTCGCGCGAGCTTGTGTCTGGACTTGTACTTTTGTGAAGTCCAGGGTTTCCGCTTTGTCCGCTGAGACCGGGCTGTTGGCCTGTTGGTCGCCGGCTTTGCGAGTTGAGTTGGTGCATAGTCCGCTGTGACTGGGCGGTTATGCCTGTGGTCGTGGACTTGAGCGTGCGGACAGTTGTTGTGTCCTCTCTCCTTGCGGACTGGCTTGGTGCTCAGCTAGTGGCGCTCTTGCGGGTTGGCGATCTGTTCGCGAGTTCGACTTGTCGGTGCGGACTCGGCGGACTGGCGAGCTAGCTGCGATCAAGGGGCGGTTAGCCTATCTCATAGGGCGATGATCACACTCCTCACCCCGCCTATAAATAGGACCCCCCTGGCTCGTCATTTTATAACAGAGTGAACAGTGACGCGACTAGCTCTGTGAAACCAGGAGTTTGGTTTTGACCTCGGTCAGGCTGAGTAAAGTTAGCGGACTGCTTTCAGCAGTTACCAGTTTTTGCATCAACCTTCCCAGTTAAATAACTTGTCCGCGCGACCTCGCGGTCTCGGCGGGTAGGCGGTCTGTTCCTCAGTTCAGCAGCAGCAGACAACTCTTCGAATAACGGCATGTCCGCGCGACCTCGCGGTTTCGGCGGACTCCGTGTTTAGTTCGACTTCAGTTCAGTTCGGGCGGTCTTTGCGGGCAGGCGGCCTCGGCGGTCTCAGAGTTTCTGTCCGCCCGAATCGTTGTAATTTCTGGTTTTTTCTGTACTGGCGAAATCATGTCTCGCCATGTATACCTCGCATTGTAAAGAAGATTAATAAGATTTTGATTTGCTTGTTTTTGTTAATGCACTTGGTTGTCTGAGTATTTTTCCTGTTTTCCCGCGTGTACAATTTGTGATCTGGGTAGTTCCAAAGATATTGTTTTGGCGTTTGGGCTATCTTGCTGAGCATCTTGTGAAAATTCAACAAGGGGGTCTGTTTGCAAGATGGGGGGGGAGGTGGGGGAGGGGCTTGGGGGAGGGCTGGGTGGTCAGATTTGAGCAGGGGGAGGTTACATGAAGGTTTTGACGGGACGGGGTGGGCTGTGAGAGGCAGCAACGGGCTACGGTGGAAGATCGGGGGTGGGTGCAGCGGATCTGGTGGTGGGAGGGCTTGTAGATGGCTGGCGGGAGGAAGGGGCGAAAACAGCCGAGCGTTGGCTGCAGGTTGATGGTGGGCTAGAAGTATCACGGGAGGAGAGGAAAATTGATTGGGGCCGGGGGAGAAGTGGTTGTTGTGGGTGAAGGAGAAGGGAGGCGGGCTGTTGCGGGTGTCTGAGAGCGTACGGGAGCTGTGGGAGGAAGAAATCCTCGGAGTCCGTCGAGGGGAAAAGACCGGCAAGTTGCAACTAGCAACTCCGATCCTTAAAACAGTCCACAAGAAAGAGTATATATAGGGGGAAATAAAGTTAGGGCATCCCGATGGACGGCCCATAATGATTGGGCCGATGGAGGCCAAATACAACACAAAATAACTAAAGTAATATAGTAAAAAGATTTGTAGCGACCCATCTGCGGACTCGGATCGCCCAAATGGGTCGCCGATCACCGCCTCCAGCGGGAATAAACGCGTGTGGGTCGTCGATCACCATCAATCCGCGATTCCTCGGCTCGGCAAAAAATTCAGCTGGCTGAATAAGGGTTGAACGATTTTTTGTGAGCTCCAAGTGAGCTCGCAAAGTATGAGGATTGTGTACAATCTGTATTCAACGAGGAGCCCGTGACCAATTATAGTCCCCTAGACCTCATAAGGTTGGGCATTGACCGGAAAGAATGACGTCATCAAAGACACGCAGAGCTGAACAGCTTTGTTCATTGGCTCACCAGCGAGCTTTTTCAAAGCTCACCCGCGAGCTCGCTTCCTCAGCAACGTCAAGTCCAGTGAGCTCGGTCCCAACGATCGCTCATGGAAAACATTTTGAATTCGAATTCCGCATTTCAAGTTCACAAACTAATAACATGGTTGAAATTGAATCATCAATTTCAGAGTCCAATTCCATCTAAACAAACGAACCTCAAGCTCCGTTTGCATGGACGGGATAAAGATTAGAATAAGAGCCAAAATTGGAGAGATCAATCCCAATTTTACTGCATAGTGACAAAATAAAAGAATTGAAAATCATATCAAATTCTGTGATATTCTCAATAATACTAGCTCCCGTTCAAATGGCTGGAGCCTATATGTCTAATGGATGAGACAGAATTGGGGCTTCACAGAATTAAAATTGTAGATTCATTTTTCAATGAAAATGACCTCCAATTCAACTATCAGAGCCATAGGCCCATAATTACGTCAAAATCAAAACAATGTACTGAAGCTCGGAATTCAGAAAAAGGCCAGAAGCCGTGACTCAGGCGTGAAAGAGCTCTGGCCTAAGCATTCTCTCAGCAGGTAAAAAAACAAAGATTTGGAATTCTCAAGAACAGAGCTCTCTTAAACAGTAAGCCTTTATGTACTTTTTCATGCATAACATCATATAATGTTATTAAACTCAGCTAAGAACATGCTCTAAGAAAGAAAGAAAAAGAGCGAGCTTTGATGCACCTGATCCTGGCACGGGTGGAACTGGCTCGACAGATGGATGGCAGCACGATCCCCAACACAATCGATAGCTGACGGTTGGCTGAACATGCCTATTTATGACAGTAAGAGACCAATATTTATTAGAGAGTGAGTTGATGTTGCATTTGAAGAAAAGGACAGTTGTGGGTCTAATGATGTCCCAGCAAGCTTTAGGGTTCAGTGTGGCAGCTCCAAAATGCCATTTAGGCAAAACGCGTTGTTTCGTTATAGTCACAGGAAAAAGGAGTTTCTAAAATAAGCTGATATTAGGGCAATCTCCAACCGCGCCTATCTCCTTCATTCGGCGCGTTCCAACGGCGTGTATCTCCTTGCTGCTTTACGATTCTTCTCGTCTTCTCGTGCACGGATTGACATCGCCCTCTTCTTTCTCCAAATTTGCTCGTCGGGAGATATTCACATCCCTTTCTCTCTCTCGTTCGGTTTTGTTGGTCAGTTCGTACCTTCACCCTCAACGTCGGCGGGCCTGTCAATGAATTTGTGGCTGCCATAAGGTCTTCCCTCTTCAAGCACGCGATCTGGAGACCGCTTGCACTGTTCCGGTGTTGTACCTTTGCACGAGATGGTGCTGATTCGAGTATGAAGGAGGTCAATCCTCAAGTGCCGCGAGGTACCTATGCTCATCCTGTTCTATGCATAAAATGCCTTATCCATATTTATTTGGGAGATGGAGCTCATTTACCATACCGGTTAGGTTTCTAGGTATGAAACTCGAGTTATATCTTTAAATGGTTTTCAACGAGGCTTCTGGGAAGAGCTGCCCCCTAAACAACAGGACTGAAAACTACTTGAATATTTCACACCTAAAATAAAAGCCATCGCGATTTCAGTGTTGATTAATAGAAAAGATCATGATTTCTTTCTTTCTTCAAATGGCTCCTGTGCATGTTCTTATTTGTGAGTATGGATTGGAACCATAATTCTATTTTTTGGGAGACATTTTAACATGTGATTTCAATATTTCTTAGGAGTTTGTTTCTAAAATGACATGATATGGCAGTAGCATCCAAGATAACTTACCTTGCTGCGTATTTGTTTGATTTTTTCAGTTTTTCATGGATGATTGCCTGTGAAGATTTGTTGATCGAATTGGTTCGGGAGAGGAGTTGATGATTGCCTGCAAAAGTTTGCAGATCAAATTTGTTCGAAAGAAGGAGAAGGCTTCACACACTGTTCTGAAACAAAAAAAAAATTATTCTTTTACATGAAAATTGCATTCTTTTAAATGAATATTATGTACTAATGGATTTGAATAGCAAGAGCCCTATATCTTGATCTGGAGCATTATAAGATTCAGAGTAACGGCTTATTAGAAATGAAAGTCATTTATCTTGTTTGAATTTATGTTGAATTTCCGTTGGAATTGCCTCCATGAATGTTGTTAAAAATTACAAAAACATGCAATTTTATTAGAATAATTTTAAAAAAATCACCATATAAAACTTCATTTTTACGGAATAGTTTTTGGAAAACTGCTTCTTGAACAGCATTGCAAACTCCATTTCATCCAAATAGAGCCTTAATATCCACCTTGCAAAAGGCCCCGCAGACATGCGGCAGACGGGAGTGTGAAGTTTGGGTCGATCCGTCGACGCCACTCTCAGCTCGCTTGATACCCACCTTGCCAAGGGCCCGCGGGCATGCGGCAGCTGGGAGTGTGAAGTCCGGTCTCGAGCCGTCGATGTGACTCTAAGCTCACTTGACATCCACCTCGCCAAAGGCTCTACGGACATGCGGCATACAGGAGTGTTAAGTGTGGCCTCGGTCCATCGACGCCACTCGCAGCTCGCTTGATATCCACCTCAATAAGGGCCCACAAACATGCAGCAGCCGGAAGTGTGAAATTCGGTCTCTTGCTGTCGACACGACTCTTAGCTTGTCGGATATCCACCTCGCTAGGGGCCCTGCGGACATGTAGAAGCCGCGAGTGTGAAGTTCGGCCATGGGATGTCAACACGACTCTCAACTCGCTTGATATCCAACTTGTAAGGGGCCTCACGCACATGTAGTAGCCGGGAGTGTGAAGTCCAACCTCGGGTCGTCAATGAGTCTCTCACCTCTCTTGATATCCACCTCGACAGGGGCCCAGCTGACATGCTGCAGCCGGGAGTGTGAAGTGTGGTCTCGGATCGTCGACGCGATTCTCGGCTCGCTTAATATCCACCTTGCCAGAGGCCCCGCGGACATGCATCAGCCGGGAGTGTGAAGTGCAGCCTCAAGCCGTCGACGCGACTCTCAGCTCGCTTGATATTCACCTCGCCATGGGCCCCGCGGACAAGCAGCTGCCAAAAGTGTGAAGTCCGGCCCCTCGGGTCGTTAACACGACTTTAAGCTTGCTGAGTCCTGGGTTTCGTATAGTTTTTCCGACCTCGTGCCTAACTAGAAAAAATCAAGGATTGTGTACGACTCGGTGAGGACTACCTAAGGAAATATGACCAGGCCAAGTACCTAAATACCCCCGGAATAATGATTCTGTCACAAGCTCGTACTCACATTGCCTAATATCCACCTCGTCATGGGACCCGCGGACATGCGGCAGTCCGGAGTGTGAAGTCCAGCCACGGGCCGTCGACGCAACTCTCCGCTCACTTGATATCCACCTCGCCAGGCGGCCAGGGGCCCCACGGATATGCGGCAGCCATGAGTGTGAAGTTCGGCCTAGGGTCGTCAAAGCGACTCTCAACTCGCTTGATATCCACCGTGCCAGGGACCCCGCGGACATGCGGCAGTCAGGAGCGTGAAGTCCGACTTAGGGTCGTCGACGCGACTTTCAGCTCAGAGTCCTAGGTCTTATACAGGTTTTTGGTCCTCGTGCCGATCCTGAAAAGAGCGGGGATTGTGTACGACCCGGACTCGGAGAAATATGACCCGGACAAGTACCTAAATACCCTTGAAGTAAAGAGTTCGCGACAAATTCATACTCACCTCGCCTCGACATAGACCAATAACGAGTCAACTGAGACATCGTTATCAGCTCGCAATCAATTCAAAATAAGCTTGTTACCTGTCCGCAGATAGTCATACTCAAATAGCAAACTACGCTCTGAGGAATAACATCACCTCACTAGGATTCGAGACCAGTTCTCCCCAGCTTGACTTTCGTCACGATAACCTTGCACGGAGGGTGAAAGACCCGTCGTCGGGTCTGAGGGATACCCCGATTGTCATTTATAAATACGATCCATCATCAAGAGGGAGGGCATGTTTTTCTAGTCGGTGCCAGACATTGCTAACGAGCTTTTGAAAATCTTGTCGAAGATCAGCAAGCTCGGTAGTGTGCTTCGCTTACCTACCCTTCCCCCTCACCTAGCGCAGCATTTGATTTGGGAGGGAAAGTTTCTATACACCCTTGGGTGTGCGGCGGGACCTCCAAGTTGTCGCTATTCACCATTTTGTTCGACTTTCCTTCGCTCGTGACCTCTACTTCTATAGGCCAGTAACCTCTATCCATTCTCAGTCCGAACTTTGAGGAGGGACCATGGCTTCAACATCAATGAATCTAATAATAACTACATCTCATCAACAAATTTTCCCTTCAACACCTCATAAATGACCTTCATGATACGAGTGAGACATGAGGCTCCACCCCTACAGCCAACCGCGATAGTGCCTCAATTGCGATAGTGCACGGGGGGACATTGTGCCTCGCGCGACATTATTTCGGGCACGACATTTTCCCGGCGCTCCCGCCGCTTGCAAACACCTAAGTGTTATACTCCGCTTGTCGCTCATTTTTACAGTGTGCACGGGGGTTTGCGAGCGACCAGAAGAACTCATTTTTTTATTGTAGGTAGAGGAATTTAACACAATTTTTAAAATAAAAAAATAAAGATTTTAAAAATTGGAAATGTTTTAATTAAGAGGGGTAAATGGGAAAGTGAATGTTTAACCAAAGAGTGTTTTTCCCTTTTAATATAGTATAGATTATTCATATTATTACATTTTCAAAATAAAAAAATATTATAATCATCAATAATGTCAATCAAATTTAATGATTCCCACTTAATTACTTCAAATTCAAGAATCTAGGTTTAATCTTCTTTAAATAAGATTTTCCCAAATCTACTATTTTCACATTCAAAATTCATATATTTTAGAAGCATAAGCACTTGCTTACTCTTCACCACAATCATATTAATTTGTTAGTGTCACTTATAGATAACATAACAACATACTCATTGAAGGGATCACTCATCGGAGATGGTACGCCATAAGGCGGGACCCAATTGTGTACTTGCGCAGGAAAACTTGATCAGATCGGCGATCCGACTCCACAGATACATCCGGATTTTCTTTTAAATGAATTTTAATATATTACAAAGTAATTTTCAGTTTTTATTTATTGTAATTGGGTACATTGATAACGGTCAATCACAATCGTTGATGTAACATATGCTTATGTAGCTTCTTTCAAATAGAAGTTGGGGCAGCCACCTCGGTTCATTGCAGATTTTAGAGAAAGAAGGTTTCTCGGATTTGGCAATCTCCTCACAGTGACGACTCCTTCAGGCCCTATGTGACGACTCTTAGGTACACCCCCCCCCCTCCCCCATGTATCTCTCGTATTCCCCCTTTGCTATTGCAGCCTGCCTCCTTGAATATCTCAAGTAAAACCTTTGTTTTTAAAACCCCCGAGAATCACCCGTTTAGCTTCTCATGTGACTCTCCCAGCAAGCATCGCCCGCCCCTCTACCTTCAGAACCCCGTGAATCCCCTTATCCCACTTCTCCCGTGACCTTCCCAGCAAGCATCACTCGCCCCTCTGTTTTGAAAACCCGATCCCTTTACCCCCAATCCCCGATCAACCCATTTTGCCCAGGAAGCCTCCTCTCGAGCTTCTATCCACGGCTAACACTCCCTCTCTCGTATTCCCCTCTTCCCCAAGCCCCGCCCTCGTAGTTTTTCCCAGCCCTATTTCTGCATCCAGAAAGCAACCCCTATTTCAAGAATTCCAGAAACATCGGAACTCAACGCAACGAGCTCCACTGACTTTGTGAGTATTATCTTTATTGTGTGAATTTTGTTCTTTACATTTATTTATGTGGTTGTGTACTCATTCTCTACGGATCTCTTGTACTTGTAGAGTTTTGTTTCGGATTAATCCTTGGCTTGCAGAAATCATTCGCAGTGCACTCTCGTTTGACCCTCCACGTGGAGGAAAGCCAAAACACACTTGCTTAAAGAAATTATTTTGCTTCATTTTAAGATATTTGGATGTGATTTATTCTTCTATTACTATATTTGAAAACCGTCGTTGGTCATTGCATGTGTCTCGCATTTAGGGCTACGGAAAAAAGATTTGTCTTTCCCCGCACTTCATGCTAGGGTTGCATTATAGTTTATGCACTCACATGCCTACCCTACATCACTCATTGTTATTTTAGAGTAATGTTACGTGCACATCAAAAACGGTTGCTTGCACACCAACGATATACACATGAAAAAAAATTATTTGAAGACCAGTTTTTTACATGCACAAAAAAAAAATTGATAAGCATAATTAAAAAGCAACAATAAAGAAAATTAAGGCATCAAAACAAATATTCAAACACATGAGCATCTAATAATCTCTTAAATCAAATTCTACTTGAATTTAAAATCCTAAGCTTTCACATTTCGACTTAACAATCATTTCTATCTCCTAAAAGCACGCAACAAATGAGTACTTTAAAAAACTAGAGGAAATAATCATTTGGGACTGCATGAATAAAGAAAATGGGGGAAAGTTAAATAAATCACCGCTAAATGTGATGCCATGGGAGGCGGCGATACAGGTTTAGATCACAGTGTTCTCTTAGCGTGTGAAAGTGTGTCGAAGGAGGCCGGATTTCTTGAGGATGTTCATCCATGACTTGAGGAAGCAGAATCTGAGGAGACCGGAAGAAACGTTCAGGGAATGGCTGATTTTGGTGATGCATGTAGCACAAATTGTTAGGATCACAAAAACAAAACACGATCGGGACAAAGACAGAGAGAATGAGATCGGGAATTTTACGGTAGATGGTTTTATGGTCTTACCATGGTCTTTCACCCCTCCTCTTAAGCCGATATTCATCTTCAGTTCAAGAAATCGATCTTGAGGCAGCGGCTTCGTCATTAAGTCCACTAGCCGCACGTTGGTTGGCATGAAACTCAGAGTGATCTTCTTCTTGTTTAAGTGTTTTCAAATATAGTGATAGCGAATGTCAATATGCTTGCTTCTTTTGTGGTAGATTGGATTCTTGGAGAGCTATATTGCAGAGATGTTATCACAATAGATCTTCACGCCATTGCTTCCTTCAGAGTCTTCCCCCTCTTCATAAAATTCTCTTATAACAAGGTGTAGCCAAACAGCTTCACAAGCAGCATAATTGAGTGTCATATATTCTGCTTCGGTAGTAGAAAGTGCCACCATTTGTTGTTTCCTGGATAACTAGAAAATGGGTTTCAAACCGAGGACGAAGATAAATCCTCCGATGCTCTTTTTGTCTTCAATGTTTCTAGCCCAATCTGAGTCAGTGCAGCTGGTTAGAGTGTTATCTTCTTCTTCCTGGTATAGGATGCCCTGATCCTTGGTTCCTTGAAGGTAACGCAAAATACGTTTTCCTGCAGATAAATGAGCTTTGCTTGGATTGCTAACGAAGCGAGCAATGATGTTCACTGCATTCTCTATATCCGGCCGAATGTTGGTCAGGTAGATGAGAGATCCTACCAAGCTGCGATATTCTTCTTTTGTTTACCCTTCTTCGTCAATCCTGGCGCTCAATTTCTCAGTGGTAGACATTGGAGTTAGAGCTGGGTTACATTGTTCCATCTTAAATTTTTGGAGAAGGTTGCAGATATACCATTCTTGTGAGATCAATATCTTGCCGGGAATGTGTTTGATCTGCAGCCCCAGAAAAATTTAAAATGTCTGAGCTCTGACATAGCATAAGTCTTCATCATTTTGCTTTTAAGTGAATTGACCACCGAGAGATCCAGACCCATGATGATTAGATCATCAACATAAAGACAAATTATTGTCATTGCATCATTGTCTCTTTTTAGGTAGTGGGCAAGTTTGTTTTTGCTGCAAAGAAAACCTTCATTAGTAAAAAATACATCTATGTTATCATGCCAAGTCTTTGGGGCTTGTTTAAGCCAGTATAGAGCTTTATGCAATCTGCACACTTTCTTTTCTTCCCCCTTCTTCTCATACCCCGGTGGCTGAGAGACATACACTCCTTCCTTTGTTACTCCATGAGAAATGCCGATTTTACATCTAACTAGAAAATTGGGTATTGATGTTGTGCGGCAATAGCTAGAAGTACGCGAATTGTGGTTTTTATTGCAACAGGGGCGAAGGTTTCGTCATAGTCTTCTCCCACTCATTGTGAGTATCCACCCCTTTGCCACTATCCTTGCCTCATATCTTACTATATTTCCCTTTTCATTTTGCTTTGCTTTATATACTCACTTTAGTCTGATCACTTCTTTATTTGGTGGTCTGGGCACCAGAGACCAGGTCTTACTGTCTTCAATGGCTAGCATTTCCTCGTCAATTTCTTGTCGTCATTTCTTGGATTGGAGAGCCTCTTCAAATGTGGGTTGACTGGATTCCATGAGAGCCAGTTCCCCTTGCCTATATATATTTTCTAGTGAGCGAGTTTTGTGGGGCGGTGATGAAACAAAGTCAATTTCCACTGCTTCATGAGTTGAACTATCATGGATGGTGCTGGTGATAGTCTCCAGTTCAACCAGCAGTAGATGATGATCTTCCGCTTGTTTAGATTCTGAGCCTCAGTTCCAAGTTGCTTCCGCATCAAAAATGAGATCTCTAAAGATGACAATTTTGTTTGGAGTTGGATCCAAGAGTCGAAAGGCCTTGCTTTGGTCCGAATACCCGAGCATAATGCACTTCTAACTTGTTGCCTCGAACTTATCTCTTTTCTCTTTACTTTTGTGTACATAAGCAATGGAGGCAAATACCTTTAGATTTTGTTGAAAAGGCCCCTGATACATTGTAGATGTTGTGAGGCTCTTTGTAGCTATTTGATTTAGAATATAGACCGATGTGGTGGAAGCTTCAGCCGAAAAACTCTTTGGGCGTGACTTGTGAATCATCATTGTTCTTGTCATTTCGACAATGGTTCGATTGCGCCGCTCCACAACTCTGTTTTGTTGAGGAGTACTGTTACGTGCCGGTGATTGTGGGGTGAGGGAGGCGGAGATACATGGGGTAAACCCTAGAAGGAGAGAGGAGATTGAGAGAAGAACTTAGAGAGAGAGAAGAAATTTAGAGAGAGAGAGTAAACTTCATATTTCATTTGCTTAATCTTTACATGACCTCCAAAGGCCCATATATAGACACCGATGACAACAACTCGATACAGCGACTTGATACAACGACTCGATACCGTTGTATCGATACAACGACTCGACTCATAATAATAATAATAAACCAACTACCTGACTCGATACAACGACTCGACTCATAATAATAATAATAACTAATAATAATATAAGATAACCAATGGAGGACCCGTAACACTCCATCCGTCCTTCAAAACGAGCTTGTCCTCAAGCTCGTGCACCATACGGGTGGCCAGATCATCGGGTATCTTGATCTCCCTCCAAAATAAGGCGTTGTAACATGTAGCGGTGGCAGTGGCGTCGGCGAGGAGTGGTGACGCCATCGGTAAAACAAGCGGCGGATGGAATGTCATCGTCTGGCATGTTGGAGGGGCGGAGAGCAGCAACCACGCGGAAGTCGGAGGGCCGACATGCGGCGGCAGGAATGGATCTGTCGGGGTCGGTGGAGCAAGTGTTGGTGATCGAGGCGGTGATGCGGCTGGTGGGATTGGCATGGCAGGGGCCGGCGGAGCAAGAGCCGACAAAAGATCCGACGATGTGTCCGGAGACGGCAGAGCTGAGGTCTGGAGTGGAGGTGGAAGTGCGGCCGGTGGAAGCGGCATGGTAGGGGCCGATGGAGCAAGAGTCGACAGAGGCGACAATGAGTCGACCGGAGGAGCCAATGTTGAAAGTGATGGAATGGCAGTAGCTGTGACAGGCAGAGGTGGCAATATAGGTGGAAGAGGGACCCCGAAAAGTCGGGCGAGATCTGCTAGAAAACGTGCGGTGTTGGCGGCCAGGGTCGCCTCAAGCTTTGAAAGACATGCACGAGCGGAGGCCGCCTCGGCAGCGCTTAATGGTGCGTCCATATCGGAAAATGTAATATGATGTTATATGAATAAATTAATCAAAATAAGTTGATTAATAAATTCAAAATAAAATCAAATTGAGGTGCTGTTGAAGGGATGGGAGGGGAAATCGGGAGTATGGCTGCTCGACGAAGCAGGGGCTAGGGTTAGGGATCTGCCGTTGGGGAAACGAAGCAGAGTACTTGAGGATGACAGGCGGGGTTGCAGAACGATAGCGGAAGGGGGAGCTTGGGGCGGAGCCTGCGGTTCTGGCCGGGAACGAAGAATGCGGTGTGAGGAGGAAGCTGCTTGTTGTTCATGGCTGGAGGTGGACGAGGGTTGGAGGTGTTGTTGCAGGCCGGAGGGCTGGAGGTCCTGCTGGCAGTGCAGATCAGCCGGGAAAGGCGGATCTGGGCGGTTTCCGTCAGATTCGGGCGCAGAAATGGCGAAGCGGAGGCCTGCGCGTGGACGACGGGTTCTGGGCGGCGATCTGTGCGGGGTCGGCTGTTGCGGGCTAGGGTGTGGAAGAAGCGGTCTGGCTGCGTCGATGGCGTGGCTGCGAGCAGAGAGAGAGCGACCCTCTCTCTTTTTTTTTGATCTATCGCTGCTTGCGGGAACGGCGAACGGAGGGGAGGAAAGATGCCTCTGATACCAAGTTGTTACGTGCCGGTGATTGTGGGGTGAGGGAGGCGGAGATACAAGGGGTAAACCCTAGAAGGAGAGAGGAGATTGAGAGAAGAACTTAGAGAGAGAGAGAGAAGAAATTTAGAGCGAGAGAAGAAATTTAGAGAGAGAGAGAGTAAACTTCATATTTCATTTGCTTAATCTTTACATGACCTCCACAGGCCCATATATAGACACCGATGACAACGACTCGATACAGCGACTTGATACAACGACTCGATACAACGACTCGACTCTTAATAATAATAATAAACCAACAACCTGACTCGATACAACGACTCGACTCATAATAATAATAATAACTAATAATAATATAAGATAACCAATGGAGGACCCGTAACAAGTACCTGGAGCACTGAGCTAGTGCCTTATTCCATTCTCTCTGCAGAATTGCTGGAATTCATTTGATAGGAATTCCCCTCTATCAATTCTGAAAGACTTTGGCTCTGTTTGTTTGAGCGTTTCGCTGCTCCGTTTTGGGCAAACGCCGCCGGAAGGAGGGTAAACAAATGAACCTCCGGCGGCGTTTGTTCCGTTTCCACCCGCCCGCCTTGAGAAAAGCCCCAAAAAGCTCCGTTTGGAGCAGCCACCTCTCCCCTCCGGTTCGAACACTCTGTTTCCACCCACCGAATCGACCCGCCACTGCCGAACCAAATGGAGCCTTTATCTTTATGTTGAGTTGATTTTTGATCACCAGTTTAAATGTCTTGAATCGTTGGAATGCCTCTACCTTGTGCTCCAGATGGTAGATCCACATGTATCGGCTGAAATCATCCACCAATAACATGTAGTATTGACTTCCACCCAATGACGGCACACAGGCGGGTCCCCATAGATCAATATGGAGCAATTGGAAAGGTGTGTTTGCCCGTGTGTGTGCAGAGTTAGGGAATGGGAGCCGGTGTGATTTTCCTCTCGAGCAAGAATCACAATGTTGTTGGGAGTAATGAAATTTTGGAATACCATCAATTAGATCTTTTTGTTGCAGTGTCTTGATACATGGACAATTCAAATTACCAAGCATGTGATGCCAGAAAATAGTTTGGGATGTAGTCGTGTTCTCATGGCAGGGACAGGCACTGGTACGGGATGGTTTCAAGATAAGTGAAAAAATATTGTTGTTTTTCTTCTTTGTCGAGGCAATGTGCGCAACAAACTTTTTATCATCGATGTGGCAAACATGATCATCAAAAATCACCTCATATCCCCTGTTGAGCAATTGCCCAACGCTGAAGAGATTTTGAGTAACGGTGGGAACAAACTGAACATCTTCAATTAACTTTTGTTCACCCGATTCTGTGATTACAGAAATTGTTCCCTTTCCCTTTATCGTCTCCGTTCTTCCATTTCCCAGAATGACTTCAGATTTAAGAGTATCATCGAGGGTGACAAAGTATTCTTTGTTATTAACCATGTGTCGGGAGCAACCAAAATCGATGAACCAGATGGAGTCATCGTCCTTAGTTGCATCAGTGTTACAGGCGTACAGAAAATTGTCAGTTTCAGTTATTGTAACCTTGGCTTCCTATTTAATCCTAAACTAGCAATTTTGCTCTAAATGGTTTTGGACCTTACATTTCTTACATCTAAAGAAACAATCTTTAGTGCTGTGATTTTGTTTTTTTACAGATAGTGCAGCTGGTTTGTGGTAAGTTCTCATTGTCTCCTTCCCCTTTCCCTTTATGTTTTTGTCTTTAGTAAAGAAAGGGTTTTGTGGTTTTTCTTTATGCTGCTTCCATCGATCATTATTCTTGTTTTTGTAGATGTTCATTTTAATATGGAAAGCTTGATCGAGTGGAGTTTTGTCACGAGTGAGCAACTCTTCATGGTTCCATCTTCTACTCAGTGGGAATGTCGTCGTGAACCACGTTCCAGAGATCTTGAGTTCAAGCACCGTCTGCATCTTGCCACACTAGAAATCGTATAGTTCGCCGGTGAAAATTGGAATGGACAAGTGCGCACGGGTGAGAATATTGTTAGTAGATGATGAAGCCATGGATATGAGCAAACAACAATGAGTTTTGCCTCCCCTAGTGCTCTGATACCACTGTTAGGATCACGGAGACAAAACACGAGCAGGAGAAAATAGAGAGAATGAGATCGGGAATTTAACTGTAGATGAGTTTACGGTCTTACCATAGTCTTAAAATAACTGGGCCTTTTATAGGCCAAAAACAACAAAATGACTTAAACATTAATTATGCAGATGACAGGTTGAATATCAAGCGATACATATTAATGAAGAGACAAGGAAAATGTAACAGTGGCGAGTTCAGAGGCTTCGATTTATTCATTCACAAATAGGGAGGATTTTAAGTTTTTTAGATTTAAATTTGTGTGCCTATAGCAGTTTTAGGCGTGCATCTAACATCACTTTTTATTGCAATTGGGTTAGATTTTGATTCATTGTTGTCACCGGTTCGAGTCCTGGAAGCAACCTCTTATAAAAATGCATGGTAAGGTTTGCCTACATTTCATCCTTGTGGTTGGACCCTTCCACGAACCCTCGCTACGTGGGGATGCCTTTGTGCACCGGACTGCCCTCTTGGCTACCAACCCTCATTCTCTCTCATCAGCACTAGGGACCAACAATGGCGTAGATGAGTAATCACACAAATAATAATTACAAGAAGATATATAAATAAATATATGATAGAAATATTATAGTTAACACTTTGTATGAAAAATAACAAATGACCACCACACTAATGTGGCCACCCACGGGGAGCTAATTATAAACAAAAAGCAATTTAAAGCAACTCATTTATCGCAAACATTTCTAAACAAATCACATCGACTTGCCCAACATCACCCACAATCAAAGAGAAGTCACTCCTTCAACAGGCATGCCAAAGGATAGAGCAGCAAGACACGTGGTACGATAAGGAGATGTTATAATGAAGCATCAAACATATAAATTCATGTCATTTTATTAATTAGGCGGTTTCCCAATATTCAAGTTGGTTAATAAAGGAACATGTATACAATGAAGCTAAGTTATATGCAATGGTTATAATTGTTCAATCAATAGTCACACATGATAACTCTCTAATCAATTTATGTTCATCCAACAAAACAGTGAAGATCTTTCTAATCAAAATTAAATTGTTTGGATCACTTATTTTTTATCCCTTTGGTTTCATAGGCAATGCGCTGATCACAGGAAAATGCAAGCATAATTGCCATTTCTTCGCACTCAAAGAGCTCGAAATTGGTTACAAATTTGAAAAGAATCATTCACCATTGTTTCAATCCGAGATGGTATTATAAATATTACTACAACTATCAATCATGGGATACCATCACAATGCAAACATGAAAGCATGACAAACCCTACAAATGTAGGACACTACTGCTGAAGACCTACCGTTACCTACAAATGCAAAGAAATTCCAACTAAATACAAATGAGTAGTGCAAAATGATGTGCATCAATAAGACTAGCAAAATTGTGGATTAGGTAGTCTTCCTTAGGAACTTCAAGGAAATAACAGAAGCATGACAAAAAATTATGTTCTTTACCATCCATAATTACGATCTTGCTCATATTTTCTTCATCTTCTTCTCTTTTTTCCCAGGTGCTGCTCCGTCTGCCCGCCTATTCTGGCATTCTTAGCATCTGAATGCTTTCTTTTCTTCGACTCACCAGAAACCCTTCTAGGAGCCTCCACCTTCTCACTCTTCATCTCATCTTTACTCAACTTCTTTTTTCTCTCCTTCTTCCCCATCGTTTTGTTTTCAACGACCCCGTCAGATTCAGTCGCATCCCCAACTCTTACCCTCTTCTCCTTCTCTTTCCCAATCACCTTCTTCCCCTGTACAACTCCATTGGCATCCACCGGGGCGCTTCCCAAACTCTGTTCTAATCGTTGCTGCTCTAATAACGAATTCCCTCCGTGAATATCTGGTTCACAATCCGTCTCTTTCCCCTTCTTTTTCCGATGGCTATCATCAACATCTTTCTGCTCAAATTGGGAGATCTTACGTTGGTGTCGGATCTCGCGGTGTACGGAGACGAGCTCCTCGAAGGCAGCGACGGCACGCCTCAAGTAAGCGGAAACGTCCGGTTGGGCGCCCGTCTCGGAGGCGGCGAAGAGGGAGAGTGTGGCCGAAGCCTTGGAGAGGGAAATCGGATTGGAAGATGTAACCTCTGCCTTCACCGCTTTCATCGCATAGCCTCCTTGACGTAGTGAGCTCCTCCGTCGTCGTCCGGGGTTGGCGGGGAAGCAGCCGCTGCGCTAGGGTTTACCGCAAATGCGCGGGCGGAGCGCATTATCTCTCGGGTGCACATAATCGCCGACTCAAATACACATAATTGCCCGACTCAAATATATCTATTAATACGTAGTTTAAAATAAATCACTTATTTGCTGCCCTCTTCTAACCTACGCTTCACTTGGCGCGGTGGACCGGTGGTGGCGTTCTTGATTTGTGAATGCGGAGGTCATAAGCTCTTGTTTGCCTCACCTTAAATTTTTGTTGCATTTTATGCTCATAATATTAGTATATTTTCTTGGTAGCGGTCATAATCTTTCTCTTGCAAACATATCTTGTATGATAATGATGTTTTTGATCAAACTCATCAGAGCAAATAAGTCATGCCAAACGAAACCCTAATTGCTTTGGTCCTATTTCTACCATCTAATTGAGCTTCCAGTCACCCGCCTTTCGGATCCCACCACCAAAGTGCTCCACCCGCCGACAATGCCGACGCCAAAGAAGCATAGCTCCCAGCCGAAGAAGCACCTCCTGTCAGGGGCGGACTCATGTCTGGACACACCCGGGCACTTGCCCGGGTGTGTTTTCGTAAATTTTACCTAGAAATAGACATCGGTTATTACGCTGTCTAAAGTCTGTCAGAAACACTTTAGACAACAGTTATTATAACAGAACTTTAGACATCGGTTATTATATTAAGTTGTTTTCACGAAATTTCTCGAAGTTATTCCACTTTTGTTTTTTTTCTTCTGTGACGGGCGGTGGCTGAACTGCGGCTTGTGGAGTTGCGGGTGTTCTTCTTCCCAGTGTGCACAGTGCACTTGTCCAGCATCTGACTGTTGTTGACTGATTGTTTTTCTTTCCAGTGAGTTCTTCTTCAGTTCTTTCCAGTGAGTTCTTTCAATTTTTATATTGTTGATTTGTTGTTTGTTGACATTATTGTTTTATATTAACTGTTCAGTAGTATGTTCTTAAGATGTATTAAGCATTTAGGGTTATTATTTCATTTAGGGGTTTTTTTCCCAGGATTATTAAGCAATAAGCATTTAGGGTTAACTGTTCATCAGTTATTATTTCATTTAGGATTTTTGAATTTAATTTGTATTATGTCAGAATTAATAAATCCGATAGAGAAGTTTTTTTTGAAAGTGGGATCAAGTCAAAATACTACTATTAGAGGTGCACAAGAGACACAAGATTCAGATAGTAAAAGGATCCTAGTTGAGTTTAAGCGTAGGGGCTTACCTTCGGATCCTGGTTTGGGGCATCCCATAATCTCTTATGATGTAAATCTACATGACACTACGAAGATATTATCTGTAGAATGGACCTTGTCAACCTTTTTTAGAGAGTTTCCCTCGAACTAAAATTGGAAAAAAAAATCTCGTCGGTTCAACAAAAAACTGGTATAATGAATTCAAAGATTGGTTAGAATACAACACCGAAAAAGATGCAACATTTTATCTTTTTTGTTATGTCTTTCCTCAAAGAGGCTGTGATCCAACTTTTGTAAGTCGTGGATTCAGGTATTGGAAAGATAAGACTGTACTTGAAAAACTTGTTGGAAATCACACTACTGCTCACAATGGTGCAAAGAGAATGTGCGAGAATTTAATGAATCTAAAGCAGAGTATTCCAATTGTATTTGCAAGGCAAGAAGAAACTCAAATTATTGAATATCGTACTCGTTTGAATGCATCTATTGATTGTGTACGTTTTCTTTTACGACAATGAATGCCTTTTCGTGGCCATGATGAGTCCAATGAGTCAAGCAATTGGGCAAATTTTATTGAGCTTCTGGATTTCTTAGTTTCACATAACAATGATATTAAATCTGTGGTCTTGAAAAATGCCCCAAATAATTGTCAGTTAACATCACCAAAAATACAAAAAAGTGATTGTTTCAGCAATTTTAAGTATGACTATTGACATAATTATTAAAGATATTTGACATGAATGTTTTACAATCTTAGTGGATGAAGCTCGAGATATCTCAACTAAAGAACAAATGTCTATTGTTTTGAGATATGCAGACAAAAGAGGTAAAATTATTGAAAGACTGCTTGGTTTTGTTCATATTTCTGATACTACAGCTTTGACACTCAAACGTGTTATTGATAAAACATTTGCAAAATATAACTTGAATATTTCAAAGCTACGAGGACAAGGTTATGATGGAGCCAGCAACATGAGAGGTGAATTTAATGGCTTAAGAGCATTGATAATGAAAGAGAATAGTTCAGCTTTTTATATCCATTGCTTTGCCCACCAAATACAGTTAATATTAGTTACCATGGCAGAAGGACATTCTGAAGTTGTAGAATTTATTTTCATATGTTACCAATGTATTGAATGTTGTTTGGAGCTCTTGCAAACGACGTGATTGTCTTAGAGCATTGGAAATTGAAAGAGTTGCTCATGAAATGAATTGCAGAGAGTTAGATAGTGGGAGAGGACTCAATCAACCCCTTGAAATTAAGAAGGAAGGTGATACACGGTGGAGTTCACATTATGACACTGTTTAGAATTTCATTCGTATGTATTCATCTAATTACAACGTTCTTAAAATTATTGCACGTGAAGCAGCTGATGGAAATCAAAGAGGAATAACAAATAGTCATTGGAAAAATATGAGGACTTTTGATTTTATTTTTCTCTTGCATATGATGAAACAGATTTTATCAAAGACACATGAATCATCACAGGTACTGCAAAAAAAGGATTAGGACATCATCAATGCAATGAATTTGATTAAAAGTGCAAAACAAATGTTATTCAATATGAGAAGTATTGATGTTCAGTGGGAGGTTTTTCTCGTTGAAGTATCATCCTTTTGTGTAAAACAAAATATTGATACACCAAACATAGATGATAGATTTTATCCAGTAGAAAGATCAAGACGTATTGCACGGGACATTACAACTTATCATTACTTTCAGGTTGTGTTTTTTAACACTGTGATTGATATGATGTTGAATGAGTTAAATGATCGATTTAATGAAGTAAATACTGAATTACTTTTTTGTGTTATATGTTTTGATTCTAGTGACCAATTCATTTCTTTTGATAAAGAGAAGTTGATTCAACTTACAAAATTGTATTCATGTGATTTTTCTCTATTAGATCTGCAATTTCTTGACGATCAGCTTGATATATATATATTTGATATGCGGTCTAATGAGACATTTTCACAAGTTAAAGGTATTAGTGGGCTTCTTGAGAACTTAGTGGAAGTTCAAAAACATGATTGTTACCAGTTGATTTATCGAATGTTAAATTTAGCTTGTTTGTTACCTGTTGCGACTACTAGCGTGGAAAGAATGTTTTCTGCTATGAAGATTATCAATAGTCATTTGAGAAATAGAATGGATGATGAATAAATGAATGATTGTCTAATCACATATATTGAGAAAGATATTTTGGACAAAATCATCAATGAAGAAATTATAACTCGTTTTCAGAATATGCATCCCCGAAAAATTGCTTGTGACAGGTTAGTTCTTTTGAATTCATTATTATGCAATGTCTAATATCACTTTATATTGTTATAAATTGTAATTCATGTTAGCAATATTTATTAAAGTATTAAATTATCTTTTTGTCAATTTAATTTCTGTAATTTTAATTAAATTTTATTAGTGCCCGGGCCATGCAAAAAATCCTTGGTCCTCCACTGCCTCTTGTTGGTTGAAGAAGCTCACTTGTTGAAGAAGCAGAAGAGGGTTCTTCGCGTCCCACCTTTTGCTCACCCGCCGACCATTTGCCCGACCACAGTTCAAAGCAATGTGAGCTTCCTTATGCTTGCTTTAAGGTTCATTGTGATGGATTGCCAAGAGCAATTTTTATTTTATTTTATTTCCCACAATATGAGTTTGATATATTTCTGAAAGAGCGGTTTCACAGTGTTTTATTTTGCTTATGTTTTATCAACATTGAAATGAGTGCTGGATAGCAAAAATTATTGACATTTGAATACTTTTCTCAAGAACATTTTTAAGAAGTATGTTTTTAAACATCTTTTTAATAAATTGCACATATAAGACAAATTGTTACCGAATATCATTGTTATGCATTGTTTGTATTATTGTTACAAATCAGGCATTTTTGTCTACTCTTGCATTGTTATAAGATGAAACAAAGGCAAGTTATAGAAGGTATTTGAGTGCTTTAAGAGTTTGTTTAATGAAAATATTTTGCCAATTTTTTTTTTATTGATCAAGAGTTAAAATTATTGAGAAAATTGGCGGATATATACAAGTCCCCCCCCCCCCCCACACACACACACACAAGAAATTTTATTCGTTCATTCCAAAGAAGTAACACCATTTTTTCCACCATTCACACCTGCGAGAGTTGTGTCGCTCTGCCTGCTCGCCTTTATTCCCTAATCATTAATAAGTTTTCAATTTGGTTTTTATTGTTTATTTTAATTTTCATTTTCATTTTTGTTTCCAATTTCATTCTCGTTTTTTAGTTATTTTCGCTCGATTTTTGGCATCGGCTAAGGCAACTAAGCCAAATTTCCATTCTCTACAGCAGCAGCACGCAACCACACTTTTTTTTCTTGGGTTCACTTTAATTGGGAGTTCTCCTACTTCGAGGAGGAACTTTCATATGCACTTACGAGTGTTGACGGCAAAGAGGTCATTTGAATGTTTACATATTGATGATAACACTTTGTACTTTAATTGCAACTCACACTTTGTAGCAATGTGGTCATCTTAAACATTTTTATTGAGCATTTATATTGGTAGCTCATGAATCGATATTAGCAGTCCCAAAAAAGTCAAAATAAAACTTAAACTTCCTCTTTTTCTTTCCCTCTAAAGGCAGCCCCTCCATATTTTTGCCCCTCTTCATGTATCGCATCCGACCACCGCATATCTCCAGCCCGCCTCCACCCGGAGTCCTCCTCCCGCCGCCTACCATCGTTCATCATCAGAGAAGACGTCGGAGAAGCGGCATAGGCTTGTAAGTGTAATGCGGAGCTTACCGATGGGAGAAGTTTTGTTGTTATCGGATTCAAATTCGAGGAGAAGCCGACAATCATCTCTCCCTCCCTCTTCTTTGTCTCTCTCTCTCCCCATTTGCATGATATTTTGCCTGTTTTTTTGATCTTCGAGGAGTATCTCATTTTGAACACAGGAAGTGAAAAGTCTTGCCCTCCAGCTGTTTGTGAAAATGCCCCAACCAGTAACACAGGCATGATCAACCATGATTCGGAAATCCAATATGAGGGATTTTTTTTGAAAATTAAGAGGTAGGAGATACGAGGAGAATATAGAGGATGAAGTAAGATGGTTATATATAGAAGATGTGTTTGGTGATAAACTTTGTATATGATTTTCTTATTTGTTATGCGTTAATTATATAAGCTTTCATGCATTTGCACTTGCCTAATTACTGTTTAATAGATTTGAAGTGGTTGATATACTTTCTTATTTCCATGATTGTTAGATGTATGTCCTAACATCATGAGAGTCCTCTACAAGAACCTTCTTTAGGGATGTGTCTTTCTCACTCGCACTCTAGGTTATTTATACAATCTCTTGGATGTGTTTTACATTGAAAAAATACAAAAAAAACATAAATGCAATTTATGAGTTCCCAAAAGGGAATGACTTTTGCCATTTTTGACAGTGTGTTGTTGCGATCATATATCTGAAATAAGAGAAAATAGGGGAATGTGCAATGGAAAGGGGCAGGATTAAGGGAGAAGAAGAAAATCAGGAGATGGCTGAAGCTGGGAGAGACGAAGGGGGTTGGAAACAAGAAGAAACAAAACTAATTCTTAATTAAACTTTTCATCTCTCCACATTACAAGCTGTGAGTTATATTTATTCATATATGAACATGTTCAATTCCTTACCTATGTTGTATTCTTTCAGTATCGATTTTTTAAGCTGTCTAAGAACATAATTTTTGTGGAAATGGATTTAAGTTTTATTGAGTTATAAATCCTTTAAACTTAACAGTTGTTAATGTATTTAAGCTTGAAAACTTAACAGTTGTTAATGGATTCAAAATTGAAAACATAACAGTTATATAGTATGTTTTAAGAAAAAAATTAAATTTTTGGCTGGCATTATCCAGTGGACTGTCAATATCATTTTGTTGAGTTGTTATTATCTATGGGCTGCGAATATCCATTCGTGAGTTGTCAATATAAATGTCTTTTTTATTGCAATTCATGCATTTTTTTCTTAGATTTACTTACTTTATCACACCAACATTTAATCCAAACGACGGAACAAATAAATCAAATTGAAATTATTGTTACTCTTAACATTCTCACATCTCTAATTATTGAAAAATTTATATCATGTGTATTGCTATCAAGATTAGGTCAGCATCTTGCAATATTCTGTTTGGTTTGAAAGTCGATTAAAGATAGAGTTCATGTCTCTAAATAAATTAGTTGTAGTAAGAAACAATTCTTTTATGTAACTCAATTGTGATATATCTACATATGCAAATGTTGGTAAAGACATTAATCATTAAAAAAAATCTTTGCCTTTTGATGGCCACCCCCTAATCAAACTTCTTGGATCCGCATTTGATTGAGCGCAATCAGGATTGTATTCCCTCAAACAAAAACTTTATTATGTTGTGTGCCTAAAAGTAGAAATATTTTTACTCGTTGCAACAAAATTTTTGCTGCAGGAAAACATTGCAACATTTTTTGGGAGTATGACAACATATGGTTGAAGGAAAACTTAAAATAACTATAATGTGCGCTTTAATAAAATAAAGAGTGATTATGCACTGAAATATCCTAATAAGATCTCATATGTAAAATAATATGGCTAGTTTTATAAAGATTATTTTATTTCAACATGGATTGATTAATATTTGTATTTGGGTAATACTTTTACAAACCTTGCAGAAGGTGAGCATAACCAGCTGAAGAAATTCCAAGCCCGTACGGGAGCATGTGTCGTCAGCGCGCGCAGTCCTTGTGTGTTCCATGCGCACATCGACACACTTTACAGCTCGAGGTAACACCGCAGTAGCCCGTGCGGTGGCGCGTGTGTGGTAGCACGCCACACTGTTCGCGACAACGACACACGCTAACGAATGCCAAGTGATGCACACCCTTGGCCGTGCGCTCATTGGCCGCACGCCCCTTGGCACACGGCCTTAGCTATGCCTCCCCTTGCCCCCACAGTACAATTTTCTCTCTCTACCTCTTGCGTCCGCAAGGATTGTAAGATTGTGTGTAGCTCGCAATTTGTTACCGTTGCCGCCACCAATCTTACCCGAACTACCCGGGGCAAAATCGTCATATGTACAAAAAAGACTATATGTGTGCTCCAGATCGAGGAATCTGATTTGTTCGTCCGGTAGTTATGATAATTACAACTACACAATTACCGGACTGTCCCTGCCAAAAATTATAAAAGAGCTCAGTGCCTTCATTTTAAGACACCTTGCATTCTGCGCCCAAAAGAGCTCTTATGAAGATCCTTAAGAGTTCTCCCTTGAAGTTTGAAGCTCTCCTTGGAGATCTTCATCAGCCTTTGAAGCTTCCATTTTAAAGATCTCCTTGGAATGTGAATTGAGTATCTCCTTCGGCCTTAGAATATTTCCACCCCTTTGAAGCTCCCCTTTAAGGGCAACTCGTAGTTCTCACATTATATTTCGTTTAGGGTTTATGGTTATCATCTTCTAGAACTTGAAAACTTGTAACCCCATAGAATTAATGAAATTTGGTTGACACAGAACCCGCACCGAACCAGCTGTTCGAAATTTAGTAACCACTGTTTATACAAACAAGCTCGTGGGCTTCAAAAGGACTACTACTAGATCTCTCACTCTCTCTCAAGCATGCACTCTAGGAACTCATGTCTCGAAAGTATGGAGATGATGAGGGTGCCTCTTATTTGGTAGTCTTGTCAGTTGACGTACCGTCCTACGACAACTGGACTTCATGGTGTTCCGTCTCCTAAGAACAGTTATTAAAATAACCGTTAGTCACAAAGATAAGTGGAAATACAGCTCCTCCCCGTATCCATATCCTAAGGACGAGCCTACGCACCCAACAATAAGCAAATAGTCGAAGCACAAGAAAGTTAATAGCAGCATTTCAATATAATGCATTTTCATTTCCCAAGCTAAGAACAAATATATGAAAGAGTGCAACATAAAATAACTGGAAAGTAGCAGCATAAATATCAGATATTTAAAAAGACACACAACTAGCTATCACAACCAACAGGTACTCACAACCTGTATTCACACTGTAGGTATTCAAAACCCACCAACACACAGTAGATGTTCAAACCCACGCACATCGCAGGTATTCAAACCGCACACACCGTAGGTATCCAAACCAACGCACACTGCAAATATTCAAACCCATACACGCCGCAGGTATTCAAACTCGTGCACACCCACTATGTCGACATATATTGGACCACTTGTCTTCAAGCAGGGTAGCGAACTCCGCGGACCTTACCGATGTGATCGTCAGTGATAGTGGCTAGTCCTGCCACTTCTTAGTGTGGTCGTACTGCACTACGCAGGCCCTAGCGTACAACCAAGTGTACTTTTGTGAGCGACATCCGGCGAATTCTGAAAATTTAGACCAACAGTGGAGGGAACCCAACGGGAAAAATAAAACGGTTGATCACTCGTGGTGCACATCCCATTGTTGTCATGAGTCATTGGTCTTCTACACCGATATGAACGGTTTGCGAAAGTGACTGAACCTTCACTTTTCACCACAAACAATTTACAATCATTTCAATTTAAATAATTTGATGGTACAGACCGGGTCTGCGACAGCCTGCCCTACTTGACATCAAATAATTTGGGCAAGCGACCTTTTTAAAATAGCATGTCGTCCAATATTCAACAAGGAGCGTTATGAGCGTGAGGACACATTATTTGGGGCAAACCCTGGAGAAATATCTCGATTCTCAATTATCCTCAACTATTGCTTTATCAGACCAACTGCTCATCAGAGCAAGATCCATGCTAATAGTGTTGAAACAGTAAATTGCAGTAATTTAAATGCGGTAATAAAATGCTGTTAGAAATAAACTGCAAAAATGAAATGATGAACATAATGCACTGAAATAAAGTGTTGAAGTAAACTGGATCAGTATGAAACTGGAATAATACTGAACAGAAAGAACTGTAAATAAAATACTAAAAGGAATCGGACTAGTGCAAGACTAGAGTTGTACTTGAAAAAAAGCACTGAACTGAAAATAATAAAATGAACTAGACCAGTGTAATACTGGAGAAGTACTGAAAAGATAGTACTGAACTGAAAGTAAAAAAATGAACTAGAACAATACAAGACTAGAGAAGTACTGAAAAGAAAGTACTGAACTGAAAATAATAAAAAGAACTGGACCAGTACAAGAGTGAAGAAGTACTCAAAAGAAAGTGCTGAACTGAAAGTAATAAAAAGAATTGGACCAACACGAGACTAAAATATAAAAAGTGTTAGTAGTCCAATCACTCCATTCTCAGGAGGCTTCGGTTCCATCTCCGTTCATAGGAGAAAAGTTCAGTTCCATCTACATTCATAGGAGAAAAGTTCAGTTTCGTCTTCGTTCATAGGAGGAAAGTTCACAGTTTCATCTCCGTTCATAGGAGAAAAGTTCAGTTCAATTTCTGTTTTTAGAAAGCTTCTTTTGAGTCGTTTCACTCATTATTAAAGTCCAATAATAAGTTTAGTTGTGCCTCTTAAACACAACTTAATCAGACCGGAGAAGCTTATTATGGGTTTCACATTTTTTTATTCATTCAGGAATAGTGGCCAACTTAGTTGCTCAAGTCGAGCCAAATTTGAGCATTTTTGGCAAAAAACCTGATTTTCCTTGTACATCAACCTCGAGAATAATTTCAACATAACTGGGAAAATTCTACACCAGAGTCGAGGTTGAGCATTGTTCGACTCAAAAAATGTACTCCTCATCTCCCAATTCGTTCAAAACGCCCGAGAATTATTTTAAAAACAAGACGCTCGATATTTTGTAAAAATCCTCGAAACACTCTGAGCTTGAAACTCACCTCGATAATCTCGTCGATTATTTACTTGAAACTCAATACTCAAATCAAAGCATGATCTCGCATCACGGTTCTCTTTTCCGAAATATTTGAACGCATCATTTTCAAAGCGCGATCTTAGGCTTTGTATAATTGAAAAAACTTCAATTTTCACACAAAAGTCCACAAATTTTTATGCAACATCAAAGAGGGCATAATTTGAGCCTAGAATTTTTTGCCAAAATTTTCCGATCAATTTGGCACCTATAATTTGGCCAAATAAATCTTATTTAATCTTTTTTATGCATCAAAGTAATTTAAAAAAATGTCCAAAAATTTATAAGGATAACCCTCATCAAGGGGAATAACTTTTATGTTCAAAGATTTTTCTTAGGAGCCTAGATTTTCCTCAAAAAAAATCATCATTTTTTATATTGATTTGGTCTACAAATATCAATTTATCGGGTTCCCGTGACTGAGATTGAACCATACAACGAGATTTATCCTTCTGTCCCCACAACGGATCGGGTTCGGATCTACTATGGGTGTCCAGAATTTCACGTGGCACATAAGTTAACGTCGCCACTGCCGTCCGATCATTTTCACCAAGATCGGACAACAACTGTGCTTTGTCGGCGGTGCAACAGGAAACAACCTCTATCACCGCCGTCTGACAGCAGCAAGACGACGACGCCGCCCCCGGTCGACTCGTTGAGGGTCGACGATCTTCTAGGCTATGGTTCGGCGGGCCGACCCCTCCGGCCATCGCCGGAATTTCTCAACCCGAGAGTGGGTGGAGCAGCTTGCTCTGCTCCCAGCAATGTCGCCCCTCCCCCTCTCTAGTGTCTCCCAGGCAACGATATCACGCCCGGCCGACACGTCAGGGGTCGGCTTTCCCTCCGACAGTGGCCCGGTGGCCTAGCGCCGCCGGACAAAAAAAATCAGAGGAAAATGTCAATTCTCGAATATCGTCGGAGCGACGAATTCAAGCGGCACCATGGCCTTCCACCGCTAGGGAGGGTCTACCCTAGTGGTATAACACCCTCCCAGCGCCACCACCGGCGCTGGGCAAGGTTCACCACGAGTGGCCACCACCCGACCTGAAGCTAGGCTCGGTTGGTGTCGATGGTGCTCCGGCCGCCGGGAGGGGAATGTATCTCATTGGAAGGATGAGGAAGGTGAAGGGGAAGAGGTTCCACCTGTCGGAGGTGGGTTCGGGAGGTGCCGGGCTAGTTGTCCATTGAAGGTGTCAGAAAGGTGGCAGGTTTGGCTTTGGGTTTTCGGCGGCCTAGGGTTTAGGCAGGGCTCTGAAAGCTCAACTGAGGTGGTGTGAGTAAAGAGCAGTGGGGAGGGCCCAATATATCGGCTGTGGGGGTAGCCACCCCCCTCATTTCCCCGGTGTAGGACTAATATGATAGGACATGCCCCTCTCTTATTAGACAGTTAGCTGGACACCTGACAGCATCAGGAGTGGCTTGTACATCCATATGTCAGCATCAGAGATGGGGAAGCTGATAAGGGCTTTGGGCCTTTACATGGGCTTGGAGGGAGATAGGAGAAGGGGAATTCTATTGGGCTTTTTCCAAGGCCACTCTCCAAACATCTTGCTGGTTTCAGTAGCCCAAATAGTGAATGGGGTAGAGCCCAAGTGTTTTAATAAAGAGGGTGGTGAATTTCCAATTTGAAAAAATTCCAAAAATGGAAAATCTGGGGGTTTGACCAAAGCCAACCCTAGAGTGGGTCCCCCATGTGGGTCGAAGTTCAAGTAGGTCCAAGTCATCGGGGGATGGGTCAAAGTTGGGATAATGTACAACAATTGGTATGCGCGTGCTTTTCGGTGCACGATAGTGCTTGGTTTGACTACAGATTGATCACCCATTATCGAAATTGATCAGAGCGAACTATGTTGACTCCATATTGACCATATGAATCTAATGCCACTAATCAGGGTCAAATCGGAGTTCGTTTACTCAATAATCAATATTTGTACATCACAGCGTGCTACGACGGTCAAAACAGTCATTTTTACCGTAAGACCTTGGATTGCAACACAACGAGTCCTATCACACTCGTATTGATTATACGGATTCATAAAAACTGACGAAACTAAAATCAGAGTTCATTAGCTCAACGTTCTCAAATTGGGTCATCTCCTACCTTTTTGGGGCCTTGGGTAGAGGTTCGTGTTACTTTTATTGGGTCCACTAAGATTTTAGTGACCCAATAAAAGTCGGAATGTTACAATTCAATAAAAGTACGAAGATTTTCATCCCCAAAAATTTGCTTAAAGAAGGGGGTAAGTGTAACATACCTGGGGAAAGAGCTTGGGATACTTTTCTCGGACAAGGGCCTCGGGTTCCCACGTGTATTTGTCTCGTCTACAGTATGACCAAAGGATCTTGACCATCGATATAGCCTTATATCACAGGTTTTTCACCTTGAAGTCCATTATTTTCACCGGCTCTAACTGGTTAGATCTGTCCGACTGTAGCGGTACTGGCAAAGTAGGGTGTTGATCTGGTTGTCGAAGAACTCTTCTCAATGAAGAGACATGGAAATCATTATATAGATTTCACAACTTTAGGGCAGGGTTAATTGATACGCACTGGGCCAACGCGCTCTATCACCTGATAGGGGCCCAAATAGCGGGGGTCCAGGTTCTTCTGCTTTCTCAACCGGGAGATATCATGCATGAGCTTGATTTTCAAAAATACCTTTTCCCCCATGCTAAACTCCACTGGCTGGTGTCGCGCATCATAGTACTAAATTAGCCTGCTGGCTCTACGCTTTTCGCATCCGATCCTGGACTAGTTGTATCGTTGTTGTAATGTCATCAATATAAGCCACTCCTAGGGCTTCAGGGTCCTCATCCTGGGCCCAAGACCTTGGGCTTCAGAAATGTCTTTCATATAGAGTCTCGTACGGTGTCATCTTAATACTGTCCTGAAAGCTGTCAGTATAAGACTCTGGTTGTGATAGAGTACTTCTCGTCTCCCTTTGTATTGCTGCAGTGGATCTTTCTTCCTTGGATTGAGATCTAAGGAAGTTTGTGACCTTGGAGAATTACTTGTCGCTGTAGTTTGGAGGAGCACTACTTTCTTCTTTGTGCTACTTGGAAAGAAACTAATTTTCTGGATTTGTTCAGAAGATTTCGTCATATCCTTGCAGCTTAGTCGGATTTTGAGACTTTTAAAGGAGAAGAGGATGAGGATCACTAGATCAACGACGAAGATTTTTGTCATCATTACCTTCTAAATTATCTCTCCAATAGACTGGCTGAGACGTACAACAAGATGAAAACTGTAAAGGAGATCTGGGACGCACTGGAGGAGCAGTTAGGAGAGGAAGAGAACATGTCCAAGACGCACCCGGTGAACAAGTTCATTGCCTTCACCTTCATTGAAGACATGGGGATACTTCCTCAGGTTGTAGAATTTGAGTCTCTCGTTGATAAGGTGAACAGTGAGAACATCCCTCTGTCAGATGAGTTTGTTGTAGGAGCCATAACTTTCAAGCTTCCATCTGCATGGTACTCCTTTAAAACGAAGATGTATCAGAAGAAAATGCAGGTCAGTTCGAAAGACCTCAAGAGCTTCATCTGCATTGAGGATGAGAATCGGACTAGACACGCTATGAAGACGGTTAGCAAACAGAACTCTTCTGCTAACATGATCATGCACCCTAAGCATAAGACTAAGCCTTGAAAGACTAGACCGCCCACTAGTGCACCCACAGTTGTTGACACTAGCAGGAAGACTAAGAAATTAAAGGCAAGTGCTAGGACTGTAATAAGTGGGGTCACTGTGCTTCCGAGTGCAAGCAACCAAAACAGGATAAATACAGCACACCGAAGCCTGATAACAAAGCAAATATAGTTTATCAGATTGCGTCTGCCAACTTTGTTGTCATGATTGGCAAGGAGAAGGCCAGTATAGAGTGGTGGCTCGATTCAGGTGTTACATGTCACGTGTGTAATGATTCGGTGCTTCTAGAGAATTTCACTACAGTAAAAGATACTGTCACTATTGCAAATGGTGGATTAGCTGAGGTATTGAAGGTGAGAAATACAACTCGGGTACTTTTCACATGTACACGTTTAATTTCGAAAAATGTTAAATTTATACATACATTAGTTGCTAATTTAGTTTCAATTAACCTGTTATGTGATGTTGGTATGTCGTTTAACATTAGTGGTGGTAGAGTAACTTTAATGGTTCACTAGCATTATTTTGATTATGTTTATGTCGTTAATGAGATGTATAGATTGAGTCTATCAAACGAAGTAGTTAACCAAGTTAGTTCAAATCTGATAGATCCTAAGACTTTACATGCAAGACTAGGATACGTGAACTATAGAAAACTACTGCTGCTAGCCAAAACTCATAATATTCCCCGAGACACAACAATCAAATTTGATAAATGCGAAATTTGTGCTCAAACCAAGATAACTAGAATATCTTTTAGTCAGGTTTCTAGGAGCACACAATTACTAGAGTTGATATATTCTGATATATGTGACTACAAAAGCTTTGTCACAAAAGGAGGTCGGAAGTATCTGATAACTTTTATCCACGATTACTCTAGATTTAGCCATATTTATCTCCTAAAAACCAAAGATGGATTTTTTTGAAAATTTTCATATATTCAAAAATAAGGTTGAAAATCAACTTGACATGAAAATAAAAAACCTAAGAATTGATAGAGGAGGAGAATATGTCTCGGGAGATTTTAGAAGTTTTCTTGTCAACAATGACATAATTCTTAAAATCACTGCTCTGTATTCAGCACAATCCAACGGTATCGCCGAGAGGAAAAATAGAACTTTAATAGAAATGTTGAATTCTATGTTGTTGACTGCTGGTATGCCTGCAGCCTATTGGAGTGAATCCGTCCTCACGTAAAATCATATTCTTAATAAAGTTCCTCATGCTAAGTTGAAGCAAACACCCTATGAGTTTTGGTTTAAGAGACCTCCTAGATTTGATAATCTTAAAACATGAGGCTGTATCGCTTATGTTAGGATGTCTGACTCTAGAAGAACTCAGATTGGACCTAGGACGAACACATGCGTCTATCTAAGATGTGCAGAGGATAGTGCTGCAAATAAGTTTTGAGATCTCTCAACTAAAACTATAATAGAATCTAGAGATGCAATTTTTTTTGAGGATAAGTTCTTTAAAGATAAAAACCTGACGCTTCCAGGTCTGCCAATGTTTAGTACTAAGACTACCGTTGAGCCAGAACTAATAATCTCTACGATGAGCCCATAGACACTAGTGTTTTAGCATCTAAAAGGTTATCTAATAGAGAACGAGTGCTTAAAAGCTTTGGTACAGACTTTGTGACTTACCAAGTTGAAGCTGATCCATCTACCTATAAGGAATCGATGTGATCTAAGGATTCTCTATTATGGAAAGAAGCCATAGATGATGAGTTGAATTCTCTCTTACAAAACCACACTTTGACCTTGGTTGACTTGCCTAAAGGGGCTAGAACTATTGGTAGTATGTGGGTCCTGAAAAAGAAGCAAAATCCTGATGGGAGTATCGCTAAATACAGAGCATGTCTAATTGCAAAAGACTTCGCTTAAGTGAGTGGTATAGACTACTTTGATATATACTCACATGTTTGTCACATTGCGACAATTAAGATTCTTCTTACATTAACATCTATTGAACATTTTGTCGTTCATCAGATGGATGTCAAGACTGTATTTCTTAATGAAGATCTGACTATGGAGATCTACATGCACCAACTTGAAAGGTTTGTCATAGAAGGTCTAAAAATAAGGTATGTAAGTTGATTAAGTCACTCTGCGAATTGAAGCAAGCACCTAAATTATGGCACAAGAAATTTGACACTTGTGTTAAAGGCATGAGTTTTAAATCTATCCTATCAGATAAATGTCTGTACGTAATAATACGTTTAAATAAAGTTGCAATTGTATGCTTGTATCTTGATGACATGCTAATTCTGGGTACTGATCAGTCTGAGGTGGAAGACGTAAAAGTTACCTTGACGAGATAATTTAATATGACAGACTTAAATGTGGGGAAAACCATCCTAGGAATGGAAGTGAACTTCACTGACTTAGGGTATCACCCTAAGTCAGAGTCATTACGTTAGAAATCTACTAGAGAAGTGGGGTTACGATAATAACAAAAAGATTGAGACTTCATACGACTACAACAATAGACTGAAACTAAATGAAGATTCACCTACTAGACAATTGGATTACTCCAAACTCATAGGAAATCCCATGTATGCTATAACCTACACTAGACCTGACATAACATTTACGGTCGACATGTTAAGTAGATTTACGAGTAACCCTGGGAAGGACCACTGAGATGCCTTTGAAAGGCTAATGCGATACTTAAAGTACACTGAGAAGTATGTTTTATGTTATAGTGGACATCCTCCTATGCTTGAGGGGTATTCTAACGCCTCCTAGTGCTCAGAAATTGTTGATAGTAGATCCACTAGTGGTTTTGTGTTTACACTAGGAGGAGTAATAGTAGCTTGGAATTCAAAGAGGCAGACGTGCATTGCACTATCCTCTTTAGAATCGGAACTTTATGCTCTCGCTTCAGCAGGGGAAGAAGCAGAATGGATAAGAGATCTGATAATAGACATTTCAATGATGAGTCTAAAAATGCACTCTAGTTCAATCTTTTGGGACAATCAAGCCACAAAAACCATTGGTACAAATACGTTGTTCGTGGAAAGCGAAGACAACTTAGGATGAAACAGACCTGGTTGACCTATCTCACAAGTCAGGAAATAATCTTTCTTTTGAACGTGAGTTCAAAAGATAATGTAGCAGATATCCTTACTGTTGAAGCCAAAAATGACCCCAACAAAAGTTCACGAACCAAAGTGCAGCCAATGCCTACTTCTCTCAAACCTCGACCCCTGACAGGTTGCTAAGGCCCTAACACAGACCCAAAGCCTCAGCTGGGAGGTCCCACCACACACCCGGAAGATCTCTGAGAGCTTCCCCTCCAAAGCCAAATGCTGGGCTGGGAGCTCTTCAGAAGGCACTAGGGCTAGAGGAAAATGATCAACTTGCCTTCTAAAGAGCCCTTATGGGTCTTTTTATAGCCTTCCTT
This sequence comes from Platanthera zijinensis, assembly GCA_039513925.1. Taxonomy (NCBI): domain Eukaryota; kingdom Viridiplantae; phylum Streptophyta; class Magnoliopsida; order Asparagales; family Orchidaceae; genus Platanthera; species Platanthera zijinensis. Next base: position 18,146,346 of record CM077087.1, read on the forward strand.
TGACCTGAAAATACTGAAATACCCCTGAGGGGTCTGCCAATAGCCAAATCCCGCTGTCATTCAAAGGGCATTTGGGTAATTTTACCTCGGGATAATATAGTATATAAAAATAATCTTCTTTATGAGCACCGGGCCCCACCACGTGGGCCCACTTGGCGAGAACCCTGGCCGAGAAGGCTCTCGCTGGACCCCCACCCGGGCCAACCTTGGCGAGACCCCCCTTGCCAGGGAGGTTCGCGCCCTCCACGGTTTCGAAGAGCTCGCGACTGAAGGCCCTCTCGGGGCCTTCTCGCCTCCCCTGGGCGGGAGCTTGCCCTAGGGCGGAAGCTTCCGCGGTCAGGCCCTCTGCTTCGGTCGTTCGACGATCTCTCCTGCCGAGAGGTCGACCATCTGCCCTGGTTGGTCGACGATTTCTCCTGCCGAGAGCTTGAACATCTGCCTTGGGCGGGAGCCCCTTCAGGGCGAGAACTCTATAAGTATGTCTTAGGGCTAACCCAGGGCTAACCTGAGCCTAGCCCAATTCCTCAGTGGTGTCTCCGGGTCCCACCCAGCGAATATGGGGTTGTACACAATCCCCGCTCTTTTCGAGCTAGCCCTGCGCTCGACAAGACAAGTCCAACCCCCAAAATATTCGCTGGACACGTGCCCGCCTATCGAGGGAATCTTTTGGTGGGTCCCACTGCGGCTATAAATATGTACTGATGGACGTCCATACGCCCTGCCCTTAAAATACGACTCTCTGACTGAGCTCTCGCCTCCGGGATTTTCGCGCGAGCTCACCATGCATCCCAAGCGTGCTGCCAAACCGCTTCCGCAGGACCTCCAAGACCGGTTAGCCGCTGCCCAAGCGCGGGCCTTGGCTAACTGTGCGGCGGTGGCTCCATGGTTAGCGAAAAAGACTTCAACCGCCGGGCCTTCGGAGCCGAAGAAGAAGGAAAAGAAAAGGGCGAAGGCGGTCCGGCGGGACCTTTCTCGCGAGAACAGGGATCCTCCTTCCCCCACTCCCAATCCTGCCGGAGATCCTTCCCTACAGAAGGTAAGCCTTTCGCCCGTGCCTACCGAGCTAACTGTACATTAGATTCGATGATTAAAGTATGCTTTCGCAGGAGTCCGCTCCCAATAATGACGCCGAAATTCCGCCCAGCTCTTCGAACCTACCCGCTCATCCCCCGAGGGCCAAACACGGGTCTCGGAAAGGATTCCTCCAGCCGGGACCGGAACGACAGGTACATTTTCCCTTGTCAATATTTCAACCAGACCCTTTCTTTTCTGAACCGTCTTCTCGCAGTGCCAGCTCCCGCCGACCCGGGTCTATCCACCCGGGAAGATGAAGCGAGAACCGTCGAAGTGCCTCCCGCGGTGGCCAATCCTCTCCTGCAGGCGGGGGGGGGGGGGGGGGGCGGCTTCTGAACCTTCCGCTACTCTCAAGGACGCTGATCGCCCCTTGAGAGAAGACAACTCCCCTCATGCTTCCGGCCAGACCGGGATCATCGTGCGCGAGCCCTTCCGCCCGGGGCTGGGCAAGCCTCTTCACCTCCTTTACGGAACCAACGGAGGGGCCGGGCCTTCTCGTCCAGCTTTGGCTGACGGTTCTCGCCCAGCCGCAGGTATGCGAAAACTTTTTCGGACTGTTGATCGTCATGTCTTGATCAAAATTCTCGCGTGTTTCTTCCGCAGGTGATCCTGGCTTGCGGTCGGAAGTCAACGAGGAAGGAGAAGAAGAGGAAGAAGAAGACGAGGAAGAAGAGGATGAAGAGTCCCCCCTCCCTTCGTCTGGCGAGATAGAGGAAACCCTGAACAGTGCTGGGAGCGCGAAGGGGAGACGGAGGAAGATCTCGGCCATCCTGGCCAAGCTTGTCCGGCGAGACCGTGCCCATGCTGCCGCGGCGAAAGCATTCCGCGAATCCGTGGAGCAAAGACTGGAGGCTCTGGAGCGGGACTTCTTCTTGGGCGAGACTGATTGCCCGCGCGGGCCTTCCGCCGAGTCTTCGCCAGGGAGGTGCATCTCGCAGATCCGGGACTACGCCAGGCGGATCAACCTTGGGTGTACCACGCTATCGTCTTACTTCAACCCGTTGGCGCCCCCAAGAACTAGGCGGCGAGAACGGGGACGATGGAGCTGGAAACCCTACTAGCCTTCACGCCCTGAATCTTAGTGTATCTCTTTTTTTTTTCCTTTTTTCTTCTCCCCTTGTTTCTCTTTTTCAATGTCTGTAATAAACATTATTATTAATTAAGTTTTATCCAGCTTGCGCTAGCGAGAGTCTCGCTTCTACCCATGTCTCTCTTTTCCCTTTCCTTTTTATCGCTCTGCGGGGCTTTTTAATCAAGGCGCTTACCCCGATCTAGGATGCTTGCGCTGATCTAGGAGGTTTGCGTTAACCCAGGAGGCTTGCGCCAGTCTAGGAGGCTTGCGCCGATCCAGGCAGTCGCGTCGAAACCTGAAGCGACCGTTGACCGCCGTCATCCTGAGGGGGAGAGCCGAGGCGTCGTTAGCCCGGATTCTGACAGCTGTACTCCGCTGTCACTTTCTCTCTCTGCCGGATGAACTCATGATGACTACGATTCCCTATAAATAGAGAAGCCTACCAACCGCATTTATTTCTCCGATCCGGAACCTCAGCCTTCCCTCCGCGCTCTCGCGTTCCTGCTTCCGCTTCGACTCCCCTACAGCTCTCGCTCTTACTCACGAACTAGCCATGCCTGGCGAGAGCAAGGGTCGCGCCCATTGCGCGGAAGCCTTCCAGAAACACCTCTTCCCTTCCTGCAAGCTCACCCTCGACGAATACAACGTGATCGTCGACCGCTACGTTCCCGCCGGCTTCTCGGCGCGGAACCCGGGGAATCATGATAGGGTGAATACCCCCGGGGCGGGAGAGCTTGTCATCCCCCTCAAGCATTTCGAGGTGGGCTTCCGCCTCCCCCTGTGGCCGGAGGTTCGGTTAGCTCTCCGCTATTATGGGGTGGTGCCCGCCCAGCTAAACCCGAACTCCGTCGCGATCCTTATAGCATTCATATGCTATATGCGATCCGAGAGGATCGAGTTTAGTCTGCCCATCTTCCGGAAGCTATTCAACTTCCGTGCCAAGGGGGGGGGGTAGTTTTCTTCTCCGGGCAACAGCTCGAGGTTACCGGTCTCGCCAATAAGCACCACCATTGGGGCGAGAAGTTCGTTTACATCAGCGGGGACTTCGGCAACGTCCCGCTTCAGCCCGTCCAGTATGAAGACGCTGCCTACAAGCCGCCCGCTCTGGGATCGCGCGAGAGCGCAATCCTGGAATTCTTCGGGACCAAGGAGTTCGACGTCCCCTATCTTCTGCGGGACGTCGACTCCCTCCCTTTTGTTCAATCGGGCGAAGGTACGGTCTCGCCTCAGATTCCCTTTTTTATCAAAAATTTTCTTGCGCTGAAGTGCTAAAGCGTTTTTACTTTGCAGGAGAGCGGGAGGTCCCTCTGCACCAACCCTTCGCCGCAGGCCGGGGTGTCGAGGGTCTGGCAGCGAGAGGCCCCCTTGCGCTCGCGGAAGCTAGCGCCAGCGCCTGCCGAGAAGATCCAACCCCTTCCATGCCGCCACCGGCCAAGAAGCGGAAGGCCACCCTTCCTCCTCTCCGCGCGCTGAAGAGGCCCAAGCCTTCTGCCGCCGACAAGGGGAAATCGTTGGCGGTCTCGCCCGTCCAACCTCCTCCTGAGGGCAGGTCCTTTGAAGCGATCCTTCAGAGGGCCAGTGAGATGGATGCCGCCGCCGCCGCCAAGAGCCGTGCCGAGGCTTCCGCCAGGAACACATCGGCCGTAGGCGAGGCGGGGGGAGAAGTGGTCGCCGTCGAGACCTCCGCCAACGTCCCGCCCCAGGAGGTGCCGAGAGGGCACCGGAACTTTGGTTTAGGCGTCAGGTACGCCGACTCGGAGGGGAAGCCCCAGATGGAATGGGACCCCAAGACAAACTCAATCAGGGTTTCGACCCTCCTTCCCCGATGGGCGGAGGGGGAAAATGTGACCGGCGAGGCCTTCTCGCTTGGGTATGGTCTATACAGCCGGGAAGATGCCAGCGTGTTCGACCAGACGCCTACCCGCCTTCTAGCCTTCGACGCCACCCGGGCCGTAATGCGCGGGTTCGAGCTTACACATATGTGTGCGCGTCGAAGCATCACCATTGACAAGAACTTCACTGATATGCGCAAGGCGAGGGAGGACGCGATAGCTCGCGCGCATGCCGCGGAAGAAGAACTCGCGAGAGCTCAACAGGAGCTCGCGGATGCCAAATTGGCGCTGTCTCTGCGCCCCGCGACCGAGGTAGGCGAGACCTTCCTGAGCCCTTGCCCCCGTTTCCTCGAAGTTTCTACGGTGTAATGCGCCTAGACTAAAATCTTTTATCCCTTTTGCAGGATTCCGCCCAAGTCAGGGAGCTTCGCGCAGAGCTGGCCAACGCGCGCTGCGAGAGCGTCCTCCTGAGGGAACAGCTCCGCGCAGAGCTGACGAAGGTCCCGCCCCCGGAGCTAGATGCGAGGTTGCGGAGCCGTTACCTCTCGGAGTACGACGTCGATAAGCTGCTTCAAGCCAACGCTCAGGCGACCGTCAAGCTGACGCTCGAGACGCTGCGAGACGTCGAGCTGCTCCGGGAGGACGGCGCGACCATCGACGCTCGCCAACTTCTCCCTTGGCTTTACGACCCAGTTCCTAAACCCCCGGGCGCGCCGGACTCGCCGCTCTCAGACGTCCCGAGGTCCTCTTCCGCTGTTGACGAGACGTCCGGGGAAGGCTCTGGCGATGATTCAAGCGAGAGCACCAGTGGGGACTACAGCGCGTCCCCCTGAGGTGTCTTTTATTTTGAATATCTTTTTGTAATGAGCGAGAACCTCCTTCTGTAATTAACTTTTTTATAAAGTAATGTCTCATTTTCATTTTTCATTTCCCCCTTTCCTTTTTTTTTTATTATTATCCATGCGTACTTTGAAAGTATATTACTCTGCCGGATGACCTCCGTGCGAGCTTCCGCCGAGACCCTTAGTCTCTTTAGGGTGACCTTCCTTAGAGATCAGCTAGGCGGGAACCTCGCGTCGTCGATTGAATCGTCCTGCCTAGGTCCGCCGGGAGCTTTCTTTTTGCGAGAACCTCCTTTAGCCGAGACCTTTGCTGGCTGAGACCTCCGGGCCGGGATCCTCACTGGCCGAAACCTCCGGGCCGCGATCTGCCGAGACCTCCAAGCCAAGACTTTTACTGGCCGAGACCTCTGAGCCGAGACCTTTACTGGCCGAGACCCCTGAGCCGAGACCTTTTAGGGATTTGCCCCCGGTCTAGGTCAGGGTCCTGCCCACGTATTTTTCCAACCAATCAAACCCCTACCCCGCCGGCGAGCCGTTGGACCTGCTAGCTTATATGGGTGCCTGCGCAGCGGGTCTACCGGGGTTTGAGCCGAGCTCGTTGTAACGTAGTAACTACCAATCAAGAACCAAGGATCAAAAGGTCAAGGGCTCCACCTATCCCCCGCAGGCGAACCTTCGGACCTGCCAGCTTGGTGGGAGCCTGCGCAGCGGGTCTGCCTGGGGCCGAGCCAAGCTCGGGGTGTCGTTGGAGTGGCTAAGAACAAAGTATCACAAGAGCCAACCTATCCCCCACAGGCGAGCCTTCGGACCTGCCAGCTAGATGAGAGCCTGCGCAGCGGGTCTACCTGGGGCCGAGCCGAGCTCGGGGTGTCGTTGAAGTGGCTAAGAACAAAGTATCACAAGAGCCAACCTATCCCCCACAGGCGAGCCTTCGGACCTGCCAGCTAGATGAGAGCCTGCGCAGCGGGTCTACCTGGGGCCGAGCCGAGCTCGGGGTGTCGTTGAAGTGGCTAAGAACAAAGTATCACAAGAGCCAACCTATCCCCCACAGGCGAGCCTTCGGACCTGCCAGCTAGATGGGAGTCTGCGCAGCGGGTCTACCTGGGGCCGAGCCGAGCTCGGGGTGTCGTTGAAGTGGCTAGAAACGAAGTATCACAAGAGCCAACCTATCCCCCACAGGCGAGCCTTCGGACCTGCCAGCTAGATGAGAGCCTGCGCAGCGGGTCTACCTGGGGCCGAGCCGAGCTCGGGGTGTCGTTGAAGTGGCTAAGAACAAAGTATCACAAGAGCCAACCTATCCCCCACAGGCGAGTCTTCGGACCTGCTAGCTAGATGAGAGCCTGCGCAGCGGGTCTACCTGGGGCTGAGCCGAGCTCGGGGTGTCGTTGAAGTGGCTAAGAACAAAGTATCACAAGAGCCAACCTATCCCCCACAGGCGAGCCTTCGGACCTGCCAGCTGGATGAGAGCCTGCGCAGCGGGTCTACCTGGGGCCGAGCCAAGCTCGGGGTGTCGTTGAAGTGGCTAAGAACAAAGTATCACAAGAGCCAACCTATCCCCCACAGGCGAGCCTTCGGACCTGCCAGCTAGATGAGAGCCTGCGCAGCGGGTCTACCTGGGGCCGAGCCGAGCTCGGGGTGTCGTTGAAGTGGCTAAGAACAAAGTATCACAAGAGCCAACCTATCCCCCACAGGCGAGCCTTCGGACCTGCCAGCTAGATGAGAGCCTGCGCAGCGGGTCTACCTGGGGCCGAGCTGAGCTCGGGGTGTCGTTGAAGTGGCTAAGAACAAAGTATCACAAGAGCCAGCCTATCCCCCACAGGCGAGCCTTCGGACCTGCCAGCTAGATGAGAGCCTGCGCAGCGGGTCTACCTGGGGCCGAGCCGAGCTCGGGGTGTCGTTGAAGTGGCTAAGAACAAAGTATCACAAGAGCCAACCTGTCCCCCACAGGCGAGCCTTCGGACCTGCCAGCTAGATGAGAGCCTGCGCAGCGGGTCTACCTGGGGCCGAGCCGAGCTCGGGGTGTCGTTGAAGTGGCTAAGAACAAAGTATCACAAGAGCCAGCCTATCCCCCACAGGCGAGCCTTCGGACCTGCCAGCTAGATGAGAGCCTGCGCAGCGGGTTTACCTGGGGCCGAGCCGAGCTCGGGGTGTCGTTGAAGTGGCTAAGAACAAAGTATCACAAGAGCCAACCTATCCCCCACAGGCGAGCCTTCGGACCTGCCAGCTAGATGAGAGCCTGCGCAGCGGGTCTACCTGGGGCCGAGCCGAGCTCGGGGTGTCGTTGAAGTGGCTAAGAACAAAGTATCACAAGAGCCAACCGATCCCCCACAGGCGAGCCTTCGGACCTGCCAACTAGATGAGAGCCTGCGCAGCGGGTCTACCTGGGGCCGAGCCGAGCTCGGGGTGTCGTTGAAGTGGCTAAGAACAAAGTATCACAAGAGCCAACCTATCCCCCACAGGCGAGCCTTCGGACCTGCCAGCTAGATGAGAGCCTGCGCAGCGGGTCTACCTGGGGCCGAGCCGAGCTCGGGGTGTCGTTGAAGTGGCTAAGAACAAAGTATCACAAGAGCCAACCTATCCCCCACAGGCGAGCCTTCGGACCTGCCAGCTAGATGGGAGCCTGCGCAGCGGGTCTACCTGGGGCCGAGCCGAGCTCGGGGTGTCGTTGAAGTGGCTAGAAACGAAGTATCACAAGAGCCAACCTATCCCCCACAGGCGAGCCTTCGGACCTGCCAGCTAGATGAGAGCCTGCGCAGCGGGTCTACCTGGGGCCGAGCCGAGCTCGGGGTGTCGTTGAAGTGGCTAAGAACAAAGTATCACAAGAGCCAACCTATCCCCCACAGGCGAGCCTTCGGACCTGCCAGCTAGATGAGAGCCTGCGCAGCGGGTCTACCTGGGGCCGAGCCGAGCTCGGGGTGTCGTTGAAGATTCCTTCAAACAGGCCTATTCTATCATTGAGATGAGGAGTCATAGCCGGTTAAAACAAAAAGCATAGAGATTGCATACTCAGAGATAGTCAATATTCTGAAATAAACTTATCGAAAATGCAATAGTTATTTACAACATTACAATCCTTCTTTCCCCTTACGGGTAGAAGCGCTTCAGGTCATCACCATTCCAGGTGTGACTCAAGGTCCTTCCCTCCGCATCCTGGAGATAGTAGCCTCCGTTAACCAGAGCCTTCTCTACTATATAAGGCCCCTCCCAGCTAGGGTTGAGCTTACCAACCGCGGCCGACCTTCCCGCAGCGTCGACCTTTTTCAATACTAGGTCCCCCTCGGCGAATTGCTTGACTCGGATATGCTTATCGAAGTACCGAGCCATTCGCCGTTTTATTTCCTCCTGCCTGATGGCGGCAACATCCCGCAGCTCTTCCACCATATCTAATGAGAGGCGCAACCCTTCCTCGTTCTCCAACCTCCAAGCTTCGCTTCCCCCACCTGCGGCCGTGACCCTTGGGGACCGAACCTCGAACTCCACCGGGAGGACAGCCTCGCACCCGTGAGAGAGCTTGTAGGGGGTCTCTCCAGTGGCCGTGTTCGGAGTTGTTCGCAAGGCCCACAGGACGGAAGGGAGCTGTTCCACCCAGCTACCCTTCAGGTTCTCGACCTTCTTTTTGAGCAAGTTGACGATGACTTTGTTTGCCGCCTCCACCTGACCATTGCTCCGAGGATGGTGGACAGAGGCGAACCTGAGGTCAATCCCTAATTGGGTGCAGAAACTGATGAATTCTTCACTGGCAAACTGAGGTCCATTGTCTGTCACTATCGCTTGGGGCAATCCGTGCCTGCAAATGATTTCCCCCCAAACGAAGTTTCTGATGACCTGGGAGGTTACCTTGGCTAGCGGCTTGATCTCCAGCCATTTGGAGAAGTAGTCAATCATCACTAGGAGGAACCTCCTTTGCCCGCTAGCTGGAGGGAAGGTGTTGGGTACATTGGAAAATGTGTACCTGATTTGAAGAAGCCCAACCTAGCTCAATGATATACATCATGTTGTATTTGATGTAGTTTTGAGTTGACATGTGCAGGTAAAGAAATGTTAAAGTTTACAGAAAAATTCTAAGTCCAAGTGTCGACACAAAGGAAAATGTGTCGACACATAGAAGAAAGTTGTCGACACAACACTGGGAAAATGTGTCGACACAGAAGAAGTAAGTCGACACTACTCTGGGAAAAAGTGTCGACACAGAAGGAAAGCGTCGACCTCAACATTGAAAAAAAATGTCGACACAGAAGAACATAGTCGACCTCAAGGAATATAGTCGACCACAAGTTTGTCTACAACAGCAGAATGTGTCGACACATTGTGATTGAGTCGACACATTGAAGCAGAGTTAAAAGAAGACTGTGTCGACACCTGAAGGCTAAGTCGACACTTACTGAAGTTAAGATTCTACAACAACTGTGTCGACACACAGGACTTGTGTCGACACACTGAAGAGTCAAGATCAAATTGTTTGCAGAAGAAGCTGTGTCGACTCAAAGGCAACTTAGTCGACATCACTGAAGGCAGTGTCGACACCAAAGTCAATTGTGTCGACACAAATAGACAGATGGTCTCGACACTTTCTGACAGACTGTCTCGACACACTGTGGTTCAAGACTAAGGCACAGGACTTGTTGAAGACTTGACAGCTGTGGGTTGCCACCGGTTAACTGAAGCTGTCAGACTTGTCAGAGAACTGTTAGAAACCGGATCAGCCGGTTACCATGAAGGAAGTCTATAAATAGACATATTCAGAAGAAGGAAATAACCTTCTCAACATTGAAGAAATTCTTAACTCCAGAACTTTTGAAGAAGGATTCCGATCCAAATCATTTCAAGAAAGTGCAAGGCACTTAAGAAGATCTTCTCAAGAAGATCTAAGAAGACTATCTAAGGATAGATCTAAGAAGAGTTCTAACCAGAATTCTGAAGAATCATTCAAGTGCTGATAGAGAGAGATCAAGTCAGAATTTGAAGAAGAAGAAAGAATCCACCAGTGGATTATCAAGAAGCTGTTTGGAATCAACTCAGCTAAGTACATTTTCAAGAAGCTTTGAAGAAGGCTAAGAAACAGTTGATTGCATCAGCTGATTAAGAATTGTCATTGCCTTTTCTCTCTCAATTTGGCAAGACAAATTTAAAAACAATCTTTTCTATATTTCTGTAGGATCTGTTTATACAGATCTGAGTTGTAAGCCTATGTTATAAAGGCTGAGTGTAGGAGTGTTGAACTCTGAGTGGTAGGGCTGATTGCCTGAGTGTAGGAGAAGGATATTCTCTGAGTTGTAGGCCTTGGGGCAAGGCTGAGGTAGGGCAGTTGTGCCTGAGTTGTAGGAACCAGTTGGGTTCTGAGTTGTAAGATCTATTGATCTGAGATAAGTGGAAGTTTGGCCGAATCTAGCATACAGCTAGATAGGTGAAGGGGGAAAGTGGATGTACCCAGACCTTGGGGAACCACTATAAAACATAGTGCAATCTGTGATGTGTTGTTTTCTGTGATTGCTGTGTTTTTGTATTAGTTAATAAATTGAATTCTGTCTAGAAGTTTTAGAAAAAGAAGCAGGACCTATTCACCCCCCCCTCTAGGTGTTTAGGCTGCCTTGAAAGTTAAACTATCAAGTGGTATCAGAGGGAGGTTACTCAAAAAGGACTTAACAGTCTGAGGTAGATCTGATAGGCAGAATCAAGAATCAAGAAGATGGGTTCTGGAGAGAATCATAAGGAGCTAGGGTCAATGAAATTACCCATATGCAAGAAGGAAATCTTTGGGATCTGGAAAGAAAGAGTCAGATTGTTTATGGAAGCATCTGACCCAAGGATTTACATCACAGTACAGGAAGGCCCCTTCATACCAATGAAGATATCTGTTCTTGATGCAAATATCCAAACACCAAAGACTTATTCTGAAATGACCAAGGATGAAATCATCTTGGCAACCATGGACAAAAGGGCACAGAACATAATTGTCAGTGCCATAGATGATTCAACATTTCAGAATCTGATTCACTGCAAGACCTCCAAGGAGATGTGGGACACATTGATTGTCTACATGGAGGGATCAGAAGAAGTAAGGCTGGACAGAAAATCTATGCTAAATCAGGAGTATGAAAGTTTTAGACAAGGAAAATCTGATAGCATCACTGAGTGCTATAAGAAATTCTATAGAATTGTGAATGAGCTAATTTCCTATGGAAGAGTCTTCAGTACCTATGAACTGAATGACAAATTCTTAAGATCCTTATCAAAGGATTGGGATACAAAGATCTGTGCCATAAGAGAAGTGGCAAAATTGGCAGAGATATCTCCTCCAACTCTGTTTGGAAAGTTGCTATCCTATGAAATGCAACTTATGGTAAGGAAGGAGGAGGAAAGAAACTCAAGAGGAGAGCATAGAGAAAAGACTGTGGCATTTAATGCTGAAGCCACCAGAAAGAATAGGAGGAAATCACCATCTCCTCCTAAGGAAGTTGAAGAAGGTAGTTCTGAAAATTCAGATAGGGGTTCAGTCAGCAGTGATTCAGATGCAGACTTTGCTGCATTCACTAGGCAATTTCAAAGGTTCTTGAAAAAGAAGCAATGGAAGTCTAGGCCTTCATCATCACAGCAAGTAGATGACTATTATCAGAAAAGAAGGTCATCTAGGAAAGAGAAAAGCAGGTCAAAGCCCAGCAAAGCCACTACTTCAAAGATTGTTTGCTATTGTTGCAATAGGCCTGGACATGTAGTGGCTGATTGTCCTGACAAAAGGAAGGAATCTTCAGAAAAGAAGAAGACTTATCAGAAAGGCAAGAAGGAGAAATCCTTTGTAGCAAAGAAAGATAAAAGTCTGTCAGACCAGTCAACTTCAGAATCAGGATCTGAAGCTGAAGCATATATTGGATTATATGCTGCATCTGAGGAAGAGGAGTTTATGCAGTTGCTAGACTCCATCAATGAACATCAATGCATGGGTTTGATGACTAGATCAGAAGAGGACCTATGCCAGAATCAGTCTGGTCCTAATGAGGTAAACAGTCCTTCCAGTACATTTGTTTGTAGTACAAGTGAAGAATCAGCTACATCTGCATCAAGTGATGAAGATGCATCTGGATCTGAAGGAGATGTCTATCAATTGATAGACAAGTATGGGTACTTGTTGCAGGCCCTTAAGAAAAGCAAGAACCTGGTTAAATCACAGGCTCAGGAAATTGCTGATCTAAGGGTTACAACAGCTGAGTTAGAAAAAGTCCTTGATCAAAAGTTAGCTGAAATTGCCAAGCTGAAAAATATAACTATTATTCAGATGGGCACAATTAATCATACTAATGATCAAGTAAAGAGTCTGGAGGACAGACTTAGAATTGAAAGGGATTTAGTGGCTAGTTACTCTAAGCCAAAATCTGTCTTACCCTTGATAGATGAATTTGTCACTCAGAAGGGTAAGGCTGGATTAGGATTTAAGGGTAACTCCAGGGCTAGCAGATTCAAAAAGAAAGGCAAAGCCCCTATTCAGCCACTAAACCTTTCAGTCCCCATAAGGTGTGGTAAGAAGAAAGTGCCTTCTAACATATATGATCATGAAGACATTCAGGATCATATCAAGACAAATGTTCTGAAGAACAAGGGTGTTAAGGCAAGCAGGCCTACCTATGGTCATAAGCCCTATGGTTTTAAGAAACCAGTAGGAGAAGTTGCAACAGCACCAGCAATGAACAGAAATGCTTCTGACAAGGATGTATCTAGATCTAGATACAATAAGTTTGAATGTTGGTGCTGTGGCAAGAGGGGTCATTTTGCATTGGACTGCTGGTATAACACAAGTGTTATAAAGAATAAGAGTCTACCTGTTAGAAGAGGTTATGATAACTTTATTAAGGCTAACCTGAACCAAGGACCCAAGACTTACTTGGGTTCTAAGGGTAAGTAATTCTGTATTGCAGGTGAATCCAAGTTACCATGCCCCTATATGGTACTTGGATAGTGGTTGTTCCAGGCACATGACTGGAACAAAGGGGCTGCTGAAGGAGTATTCATCTGTCAAAGATGGACATAAAGTGATCTTTGGTGGATCTGAAAAAGGAGTCATCAAAGGATTTGGTAACATCTCTTCAAACCTAATTACTATCACCCAAGTGGCCTATGTAAAAGGTTTGAAACATAATCTAATAAGCATAAGCCAGCTGAGTGATCTAGGATATGACATTTCATTTGGTAAGGATGGATGTCATATCAAAAGGTCAAGTGATCAAGAGATCATATTGACTGGGTATAGGAAGAGAAATGTGTATTGCCTTAATTTTGAATGTGAGAATAAGGCATCCCCCATTTGTCTTGTAGCTGATGACAATGCTTCTCATTGTGTTAAGTGGCACAAGAGATTGGCTCATCTAAACTACAAGACAATTGGCCAACTCTTTAGTAAAGAACTAGTAAGGAATGGGCCTCAAGTTAAGTGTATAAAGGAAGGGGTATGCTCAGCTTGTCAAAAGGGCAAGCAGACAAAAACCTCATTTCAAAGCCTTGAAAACAAGGATTCTGTGAGATGCTTATATCTCTTGCATATGGATCTTTTTGGTCCTATGCCAGTTCACAGTCTAGGTAGGAAGGTCTACACACTAGTGGTTGTAGATGACTATTCTAGATTTACATGGGTGTTCTTTCTGAGACAAAAATCTGAAACCCCAAGTGTATTATTTAAGTTTGTAAAGCAAATTCAGAATGAACTGAACAGTACAGTGGTCAAAATCAGAAGTGACCATGGTACTGAGTTTCAATCTGAAAGCATGACAAACTTGTGTATAGACTTTGGGATTTTCCAAGAGTTCTCCTCACCTAGAACACCTCAGCAAAATGGAATTGCTGAAAGAAAGAATAGATCATTAATTGAAGCTGGTAGAACTCTATTGAGTGACACCTCTCTCCCAGAATATTTTTGGGCTGAGGCAGTTAACACTGCTTGTCATGTCATCAATAGGGCTTCTATCACCAAAAGCCACAGGAAGACTCCCTATGAGATTGTGAAAGGCAGAAAACCAAATCTATCCTATTTTAGGATCTTTGGCTGCAAGTGCTATATACTTAACAATGGTAAGTCTTATTTGACTAAGTTTGCTGCCAAATCCCAGGATGGGATATTTGTTGGGTACAGCACAAATAGCAAGGCCTATAGAGTCTTCAACTTAACTACTCAAGTTGTTGAAGAATCTGTGCATATTGTATTTGATGAAACAAGATTAATCAATTGTGAATTGTCTTGTAGATCAAATGACTCAACAGGTATAAGCAAGAAGATGGACAAGCTCTCCATTGCTGAAGCTTCAAAGGAAGAGGGAGCATTGGAAAATGAAGGCTGCTGTCCAGGGGGAGTACAAGAGATAATGGAAGCTGATGAAAACCAAGAGGAACAGCAGAATGAAGAAGCTGGAGATGCTCTACCTGAAGGGAATCTACCTCCAGCTATAAGATATCTAAGAGATCATCCTACTGATCAGATAATTGGTGATCCAAGACAAGGAGTGCAAACTAGAAGCAGAAATCAAAGCACAGTTTTGCATTCTAGTTTCTTGTCTCAAATGGAACCTAAGAAGTTTGAAGAAGCTATCCAAGACCAGCACTGGATTGATGCTATGCAAGAGGAGCTGAATCAGTTCAGAAGGTGCAAGGTCTGGGAGCTTGTTCCTAAACCAAGAGGCCACAACATAATTGGGACTAAGTGGATCTATAGGAACAAGCTAGATGAAAGTGGAATAATAATAAAGAATAAAGCAAGATTGGTTGCAAAAGGATACAGGCAGGAAGAAGGGATTGACTTTGATCAAACCTTTGCTCCAGTAGCAAGGCTGGAGGCAATCAGAATGTTCCTTGCCTATGCAGCCTACCAAGACTTCAAAGTATACCAGATGGATGTAAAGTCAGCATTTCTGAATGGTGATCTTAAAGAAGAAGTATATGTAGAGCAGCCATCAGGTTTTGTAGATCCTCTTAAACCTGATTCTGTGTACAAGCTTAGGAAAGCTTTGTATGGGTTAAAACAAGCTCCAAGGGCTTGGTATGAAACCCTGTCTACCTTCCTCATTGAGAATAAATTCTCAAGAGGAAAGATAGACAAAACTCTATTCCTTAGGGAATCCAAAGGAAAGATCATCTTAGTCCAGATCTATGTTGATGACATAATCTTTGGATCTACTGAAAACAACCTTTGTAAAAAGTTTGCCAAACTTATGCAAGGGAAGTTTGAGATGAGCAGTATGGGAGAACTTAAGTTCTTCTTGGGACTCCAAGTAAGACAGACTGATGATGGATTGTCCATATCCCAGTCTAAGTTCACCAAGGAATTAATTAAAAAATATGGTATGGAGTCATCCTCCTCCATGAGAACTCCTATGGGCACAAGTATGCCAATATGCAAAGATGAGGCAGGTAAACCTGTTGATGAATCATTGTATAGAGGAATAGTTGGGTCACTACTATATCTCACTGCTAGTAGACCTGACATTATGTATGCAACATGTGTCTGTGCTAGGTACCAAGCCTGCCCTAAAGAATCTCATTATACTGCAGTAAAAAGGATTCTGAGATATCTAAAGGGAACTCCTACTCTAGGTCTTTGGTACCCTAGGAATAGAGATTTTCAACTAACAGGCTATTCAGATGCAGATTTTGCAGGATGTAGAGAGGATAGAAAGAGTACTACAGGTACTTGTCAATTCCTGGGAGGAAGACTAATATCTTGGAGTAGTAAAAAACAGACTAGTGTGGCAATTTCCACAGCTGAGTCAGAGTATATTGCTGCAGGAAGCTGCTGTGCACAGCTATTATGGATGCAGCATCAGCTTAAAGATTATGGTATTCAGGTAAGTAGAACACCCCTTTTATGTGATTCTAAGAGTGCTATTTCTATTGCTAATAATCCAGTTTCTCATAGTAGAACTAAGCATATAGAAATCAAATATCATTTTCTTAGAGAACATGTAGAGAAAGGTGACATCTCATTGGAATTTGTAAAAACAGATTATCAAATAGCAGATGTATTTACTAAGCCTTTAGATGAAACCAAATTCAATAAATTCAAAATTGAATTAGGTATGTTAACCATTGATTAATGTATTAAACAAAATCATTAACAATGCTATTGAAATGGTTAATAAGTAAGTAAAAGTAGTAACAACAATAATCAAGTGTTAAAAAGGACACATTGAAGTTACAGAAATTGGCTAAGTAAGAATGTGTCGACACATTCAGTAATAATGTGTCGACTCAGAGAAATTATGTCGACAAGTCAGAAATATTGTGTCGACACAGAGAATATGTGTCGACACTTAAGAGTTTTATTGTCGACTTAACCAGGAATGTAATGTCGACTCAACCAGAATTATGGTGTCGACAATTACAAAATATGTGTCGACACTTGTCCTTAGTGTCGACACAGAATTTCTGTCTTTCTACTATATATCCAAGGTGTCGACATAACCACAAATTGGTGTCGACACATAGTAGACTGAAGAAATGTCGAGATTAATAGAAGCTTGTGTCGACACATTCCGTCTGTGTCGACACATTTAGACTGTCTTTGGCGCCTTTTGAACTTCTTTCAACAGAAGCTATAAATAGGTCAAAAAGCTCTTTGTGTCGACACGCTTTCAAGGTTTTCGAAACTCAAACCCTGTGTCGACAGTCTTTCTTTCTCTCTTCTCTCAAGCTTTCTCGACACAACGATGGCGCCAAGGATTGAAGACAATGTTAATGAAGGGTATGAGTTGGTGCGCCAGGCGTTTGCAGAGGCGCCGCCTGATGTTCAAGGAGTTATCACCCTTCTCTCTGCATCAGGGTTAGAATTCCTTGTCTCAGAACCATCCAAGATCTGGAAGAAGGAGGTGCACGAGTTCTTTATCTCTGCATCAGTCCATTCAACTGGCCTCAAGATTAAGTCTACAGTTCAAGGGAGTAAGATCAAGATTAACCAAAGAAGTATAAGAAAAATCTTCCACTTGAAAGTAGTTGAAAATGAAGAGGAAGTTCCTATCTCCAGGACAAGGGAAGCCCTTCAATGGTGTGGACTGGACCAAGGATTGAAGATTGGAGCTGCCTTCAATAGGAAGGGAATGAATCAGCAAGGGAAGTTCTTGTCTGAGATAGTTGGGAAGGTAATCCTCTGCAAGACAGGTGGACATGATAGGATTTCTGCCTATATGTTCAGCCTGATGACCAGGATAGTCTTTACTATTCCTACTGATTGGTCAGGAGTGCTCTTTGACAAGATCAAAGAGGGAATCAAGAAGCCTAACATGGCTAGGATCATGAGCCTGTACTTCAATGGAGTAATTCCTGAAGTGATGCAGCAGCTGCAGGGGAGCAAGATTAACCATATGAGAAGAATGGATATGAGACTATTCACCAGGTGGGATAGGGTGCTGTCAAAGGATGTGCCTGAAGAGAACAGGCCAGACACCCCTGTGCAATCCCCTACACCAAATCAAGAATCTGACCAAGTACAAGAAGGGACACAGCTTGACTCAACTGTGGTCCAGGAAGTATCAACACCTGCACAGATGCAGGGGGAGCAAGTTTCCACTTCTGCTCCAAAGGTATCTACACCTGCTTAGGTATAGGAGGAGCTAATGTATTTTAACTTTAAAAGACATTGCTCTTATTCTTATTACTGCACAGGTTCAGGGGGAGCTAGTGTCCACACCTACACCTGCCACTACAAATATTGAGGTGCAAGTCCAAGAGGTAGCACAGTTAAACATATCTCCAGATTTAACTGCTGCAAAAGTGACCACTCAACTGGAATTTACTATGGAAGAGTTATTCCCAGATGTTGATACAGCTACTGATAGAATAGAAGAGATTCAAGATGTTGAGCAGCCTCTTGACATAGAGCTAGAACAAGGAGTGGAGAAAGTTCAAGAGATTGAGAAAGTACAAGAAGTAGAGGAGGAGCAAAGAATTGAGGGGGAGCCTCTACATGTTGAAACTGAGCAACATGGCACTGAAGCAGATAGAGTTAACATAGAGAGTACTTCTGAATCTGAGACTGAAGAAGCCAGGTTGGCTAAGAAAAGAAAACTGGTTGTATTTAAAAGAAGAAGCAAGACTTATAGGCAGGCTTTACAGACAATACCTCCACCTCCACCTCCTGAAGTTGATTATAACAAGTTCTTGGTGGATTTACAGGTGAAATTGGATGACCACAGGGTGGCCATTGAGAAATATGTTGATGAAAGAAACAAAACTCTGCAGTTTGACTTAGCCCAAGATATCAAATCTATCCAATTTCAAGTCAACTTGAATAAAACTGAAATGACAGATTGCTTCCACAAGGGTGGCAATGCTGTAGTTTATCTGGCTAAACAACAGCAGGCTATCTCTACAAAGGTGGATGATATTGTTTTGAAGCAAGGTTATGTTCTGGAAAATCAAATAAGAATGAATGACAATTTAACTGAATCTCATAATGAGATCATTCAAGAGGTGAAGAAGATTGTTCCAGGGATGCCTGCAGATAAAGCCAAAGAAATGGCAGAGTTTGATAAGAATTTTCAGGCTGCAATTGCATCTGTTAAGACTGCCATCACAACCTCTCAACAGGAAATATCTGAAAAGCTTCAAAGATTAAGACCATTTTTCAAGGAGGGAGTGAATTATTTGGATGGCCAAATAAGATTTCAGAAAGAAGATCTTAGAGATCATGTATCAAGAGAAGCCATAAAGGGGGAGAGGATGCTAATTCATGCAGGCTCTGAGCATGCCAAATGGGTGACCAATAGCATAAGAGCCACATTGGGATATCCACCATTGTGTGATGATAACATGGTGGCTGAGTCAGGATTACAAACAGGACTACTTGAAGGTGACCAACCTGAGGTTGCCCAAGTCATATACCCCCCTCCAGATTTTGATATATTGGATCAGCAAGTGCAATATATGTATAGTCCTTCAAAGGAAGTTGTAAATGTTATCTTTGAAAAGGTTGATAAGCCTGAGGTAAATTTGCAAGAACAGCAAGATGCTCTACTGTCAAAGAAAAGATTTAGAGAGCAGGCTGAGCTGAAGCCAGATTTTGAGCAGTGGAGTCCTACTTCCAGAAATATAATACTCACTGCATGGAAAGCTGTCAAAGATAGAGTTCATGAAAGGGGCAAGTGGTACAATGAGCAGGAATGGCAGAAGTATGAGGCAAGACAAGAAGCCATTGTACAATTCAGAAGGAAAGCTAAGATGGGAAGACTTCCAACTGATGCTATGGAGCCAAGCAAATACTTCCCAAAGCCTTTTCACTATTTTGAAAGGCAAAGGCTCAAGGAAGAAGCTAAGAAGAAAGCTGATCTTAAGGGAAAAAAGATGGCTGAAGAATCAGAAGCTCCTGTGACAGCTAAAATTAAATCTGGCCAAGGGATTGTTATTAGAGAGCCTGATCAATCCTGATAATGTTTTAGTTCTTTCATAATGTTTTGTAATGATGTAATCTGTCAAAGAAAAACCATGTAATCAAACATTACCCAGTAATAAACAAAATTTTGTTAAATCTGTGATAGATTGTTTTATCCATGATGTTCTTATTATTTTGTTTATAATTAAGTATCCCTGTGTATTGTCATATATCATCATTTTATACTATTTATAAATGGTGTATATCATTGGCTATAAGGGTTATGACTTCTCCAAATAGGGGGAGATTGTTGGGTACATTGGAAAATGTGTACCTGATTTGAAGAAGCCCAACCTAGCTCAATGATATACATCATGTTGTATTTGATGTAGTTTTGAGTTGACATGTGCAGGTAAAGAAATGTTAAAGTTTACAGAAAAATTCTAAGTCCAAGTGTCGACACAAAGGAAAATGTGTCGACACATAGAAGAAAGTTGTCGACACAACACTGGGAAAATGTGTCGACACAGAAGAAGTAAGTCGACACTACTCTGGGAAAAAGTGTCGACACATAACATAGTCAATCTCAACACTGGGAAAATGTGTCGACACAGAAGAAGTAAGTCGACACTACTCTGGGAAAAAGTGTCGACACAGAAGGAAAGCGTCGACCTCAACATTGAAAAAAAATGTCGACACAGAAGAACATAGTCGACCTCAAGGAATATAGTCGACCACAAGTTTGTCTACAACAGCAGAATGTGTCGACACATTGTGATTGAGTCGACACATTGAAGCAGAGTTAAAAGAAGACTGTGTCGACACCTGAAGGCTAAGTCGACACTTACTGAAGTTAAGATTCTACAACAACTGTGTCGACACACAGGACTTGTGTCGACACACTGAAGAGTCAAGATCAAATTGTTTGCAGAAGAAGCTGTGTCGACTCAAAGGCAACTTAGTCGACATCACTGAAGGCAGTGTCGACACCAAAGTCAATTGTGTCGACACAAATAGACAGATGGTCTCGACACTTTCTGACAGACTGTCTCGACACACTGTGGTTCAAGACTAAGGCACAGGACTTGTTGAAGACTTGACAGCTGTGGGTTGCCACCGGTTAACTGAAGCTGTCAGACTTGTCAGAGAACTGTTAGAAACCGGATCAGCCGGTTACCATGAAGGAAGTCTATAAATAGACATATTCAGAAGAAGGAAATAACCTTCTCAACATTGAAGAAATTCTTAACTCCAGAACTTTTGAAGAAGGATTCCGATCCAAATCATTTCAAGAAAGTGCAAGGCACTTAAGAAGATCTTCTCAAGAAGATCTAAGAAGACTATCTAAGGATAGATCTAAGAAGAGTTCTAACCAGAATTCTGAAGAATCATTCAAGTGCTGATAGAGAGAGATCAAGTCAGAATTTGAAGAAGAAGAAAGAATCCACCAGTGGATTATCAAGAAGCTGTTTGGAATCAACTCAGCTAAGTACATTTTCAAGAAGCTTTGAAGAAGGCTAAGAAACAGTTGATTGCATCAGCTGATTAAGAATTGTCATTGCCTTTTCTCTCTCAATTTGGCAAGACAAATTTAAAAACAATCTTTTCTATATTTCTGTAGGATCTGTTTATACAGATCTGAGTTGTAAGCCTATGTTATAAAGGCTGAGTGTAGGAGTGTTGAACTCTGAGTGGTAGGGCTGATTGCCTGAGTGTAGGAGAAGGATATTCTCTGAGTTGTAGGCCTTGGGGCAAGGCTGAGGTAGGGCAGTTGTGCCTGAGTTGTAGGAACCAGTTGGGTTCTGAGTTGTAAGATCTATTGATCTGAGATAAGTGGAAGTTTGGCCGAATCTAGCATACAGCTAGATAGGTGAAGGGGGAAAGTGGATGTACCCAGACCTTGGGGAACCACTATAAAACATAGTGCAATCTGTGATGTGTTGTTTTCTGTGATTGCTGTGTTTTTGTATTAGTTAATAAATTGAATTCTGTCTAGAAGTTTTAGAAAAAGAAGCAGGACCTATTCACCCCCCCCTCTAGGTGTTTAGGCTGCCTTGAAAGTTAAACTATCAGAAGGGTCCAACCAGGTCCATCCCCCAAATGGCGAAGGGCCATGGCGCCGTGATGCTTCGAAGTCTTTGGGCGGGCAAGAGCTGGAGAGGAGCATGTACTTGGCACTTCCGACACCTCCTTGCGAATTCAGCTGTATCCCTCCTTATGGTCCGCCAGAAATATCCCTGCCTTATCACCCTTGCTTCCAATGTCCTTCCCCCTGAATGGCTACCGCACTCTCCAGAATGCACCTCTTCCAGGATCCTCGGGACTTCCTCTTCGGTTACGCATCTCGCGAGGAGCCCTGACAACATCTTCCGATGCAAGCTCCCTTCCAGCATCAGGTAATGAGCCGCCTTGTGCCTGAAGCTCTTTGCATCCTTGACTTCTTCCGACAGTTCTCCTGTGGTTAAGAAAGTCACCAATGGATCCATCCATGAGGACCGCCGATTCACCTCCATCAACTCCCCCTCTTCAATGGCTGGTCGGAATAGTTCGGTTAGGGTACCTCCTCCCCGAGGCCCGAACTTCGCCAGTCGATCAGCTGCCGCGCTTTCCTCCCTGGGGACATGTCGAATAGAGAATGAACGGAAACCCCCAATGATGGCTCTTACCTTAGATAGATACCTCGCGAGGGTCGGCTCCCGGGCCTCAAACTCGCCTCGGATCTGCGATGCTACCACCATTGAGTCGGTGAAGGCTTCCACATCCTGGATTTCCAACTCCTTCGCCAAGCGAAGGCCGGCGATCACAGCCTCATACTCTGCTTGGTTGTTGGTTACAGGGAAATGGAAAGTCACGGCTTGCTCTATGGTAACTCCCTGAGGGCTTACTAACACCACACCTCCTCCCAGGGAGTGCCTTCCTGAGGCCCCGTCGACCACCATCTTCCACGCTTCTTGCGGCTTTGGTTCTTCAGCCTCCGCCTCGGTAACATAGTCCGCCAGGAAATCCGCTACGGCCTGGGCCTTGATAGAGAGCCTCGGGACGAAAGAGATGTCAAACTCGCTTAGCTCGATGGACCACTTTGCCAACCTTCCTGAATGTTCCACACCCTCCAAGACCCTGCGAAGGGGATGGTCGGTTATCACCCTAATCGAGTGTGCTTGAAAGTAAGGGCGAAGCTTCCTAGCTGAGATGACCAAAGCATATGCTAGCTTTTCCAGGATGGGGTATCGGAGCTCCGCCTTTTTTAAGATTCGGCTGACATAATAGACGGGTAACTGCTTCTTCCCCTCTTCCCTAACCAAGACGGAGCTCACCGCCTCTCCTCCCACTCCTAAATACAAGGCTAGGTCCTCCCCCTCCTTCGGGCTTTGAAGTAACGGAGCTTGGGAGAGTTGCCTCTTCAGCCCCTGAAAAGCCTCTTCGCACTCGGCCGTCCATTCGAATGCTTGGTTGCCACGAAGTACTTTGAAGAAGGAGGAACATCTATCCCCTGACCGAGAGAGGAACCTGCTTAACCCGGCCAACTTCCCGG
Organism: Platanthera zijinensis; assembly: GCA_039513925.1. Classification (NCBI taxonomy): domain Eukaryota; kingdom Viridiplantae; phylum Streptophyta; class Magnoliopsida; order Asparagales; family Orchidaceae; genus Platanthera; species Platanthera zijinensis. The sequence continues at coordinate 18,169,036 of CM077087.1, forward strand.
TCAAGCGCTGGACCTCCTTGGCGTTGCGAGGCGATTCTAGGTCTAGAATAGCCTTAACCTTATCGGGGTTGGGTTCTACCCCCGCGGGAGTCAAGAGGTGCCCGAGGAATTTGCCGCGACTAACCCCGAAGACGCACTTCAAGGGGTTCAACCTCATCTTGAACTTCCGCAGGGTGGCGAACGTTTCCTCCAAGTCCCGCAAGTGGGAAACAACACATTTGCTCTTGACCATGAGGTCGTCCACGTAGACCTCCAGGTTCCTTCCCCTTTGATCTCGAAAGATTCGATCCATCATGCGTTGGTATGTTGCCCCTGCATTCTTCAATCCGAAGGGCATCATCTTATAGCTAAAGCATCCCTCTCTTGTGATGAAGGAAACATCCTTGACATCAGGAGGGTGCATCCGGATCTGGTGGTAACCTGAAAATGCATCTAGAAAACTCATAAGAGAAAAACCGACGGCTGAGTCAACCAGCGCGTCGATTCGAGGCAAAGGGTAACAATCTTTGGGACATGATTTATTTAATAAGGAAAAATCAATACACATGCGCCATTTTCCTCCTCCCTTCTTTACCATTACCACGTTGGAGATCCAGCCTGGATACTGGATCTCTGAGATGAAGCCTGCGTCCAGGAGCTTTTGGACCTCCTCTCGGATGGGGGCTTCTAGCTTGGTGGCGATGGCCCTCATCTTTTGGCGTATGGGGCGGGCTCTGGGATCCAGGTTCAAGCGGTGACAGGCCACGTCCGCGTCGATGCCCGGCATGTCTGCCGCGCTCCAAGCGAAGATGTCGACGTTGCCCTGGATGCAGGCTCGCATCCGCTCCTGATCCTCAAGGCTCAAGCCTCCGCTGATCCGAACCCTTTGCGCCTCCCCCGCTCTTGTAAGCACCTCCATCTCCACCACCTCTTCGGCCGGCTCCAGCCCCGACCGCTCCCAACTTACCCTTGCCTCTTCCCGCTCAAACTCGAGCTCTTCTCCCCCAACCTCATCGACTTCTGTTGGGTACATTGGAAAATGTGTACCTGATTTGAAGAAGCCCAACCTAGCTCAATGATATACATCATGTTGTATTTGATGTTGTTTTGAGTTGACATGTGCAGGTAAAGAATTGTTAAAGTTTACAGAAAAAATTCTAAGTCCAAGTGTCGACACAAAGGAACATGTGTCGTCACATAGAAGAAAGTTATCGACACAACACTGGGAAAGTGTGTCGACACAGAAGGTGTAAGTCGACACTACTCTGGGAAAAAGTGTCGACACAGAAGAAGTAAGTCGACACAACACTGGGAAATTGTGTCGACACAGAAGAAAAACGTCGACCTCAACATTGGGAGAATGCGTCGACACTGAAGAGTATAGTCGATCTCAAGTTTGTCGACATCATCTGAATATGTCGACACAGAAGAAAATAGTCGACCACAAGTTTGTCGTCACTAGCAGAATGTGTTGACACATAGTGAGTAAGTCGACACATTATAGCAAAGCTAAAAAATGAATGTGTCGACACCTGAAGGCTAAGTCAACACTTACTAAAGTTATGATTCTACAACAACTGTGTCGACACACAGGACTTGTGTCGACACACTGCAGAGTCAAAGACCAAGTTATTTTCAGAAGAAGATGTGTCGACACAAAGGCAATTTAGTCGACATCACTGAAGGCAGTGTCGACACCAAAGTCAATTGTGTCGACACAAATAGACAGATGGTCTCGACACTTTCTGACAGACTGTTTCAACACTAAGGCACAGGACTTGTTTGAAGACTTGACAGCTGTGGGTTATCACCAGTTAACTGAAGTTGTCAGACTTGTCAGAAAACGGTTAGAAACCGGATCAGCCGGTTACCATGAAGAATGTCTATAAATAGACAGATTCAGAAGGAGAAAGAGATGAACAACATATAGAACTGACCCTTTGAAATACATTGGATCAGAAAGTGGAGAAGGATTACATTCTACTCATTTCAAGAAAGTGCTAGGCACTTAAGAAGATCTTCTCCGGGAGATCTAAGAAGACTATCTAAGGGTAGATCTAAGAAGAGTTCTAATCAGAATTCAGAAGAATCATTCAAAGTTCTGAATAGAGAGAGATCAAGTCAGAATTTGAAGAAGAAGAAAGAATCCACCAGTGGATTCTCAAGAAGCTGTTTGGAATCAACTCAGCTAAGTACATTTTCAAGAAGCTTTGAAGAAGGCTAAGAAATAGTTGATTGCATCAGCTGATTAAGAATTGTCATTGCCTTTTCTCTCTCAACTTGGCAAGACAATTTAAACAATCTTTTCTATATTTCTGTAGGATCTGTTTATACAGATCTGAGTTGTAAGCCTATGTTATAAAGGCTGAGTGTAGGAGTGTTGAACTCTGAGTGGTAGGGCTAATTGCCTGAGTGTAGGAGAAGGATATTCTCTGAGTTGTAGGCCTTGGGACAAGGCTGAGGTAGGGCAGTTGTGCCTGAGTTGTAGGAACCAGTTGGGTTCTGAGTTGTAAGATCTATTGATCTGAGATAAGTGGAAGTTTGGCCGAATCTAGCATACAGCTAGATAGGTGAAGGGGGAAAGTGGATGTACCCAGACCTTGGGGAACCACTATAAAACATAGTGCAATCTGTGATGTTTTGTTTTTTGTGATTGCTGTGTTTTTATATTAGTTAATAAATTGAATTCTGTCTAGAAGTTTTAGAAAGAGAAGCAGAACCTATTCACCCCCCCCCCTCTAGGTGTTTAGGCTGCCTTGAAAGTTAAACTATCAAGTGGTATCAGAGCGAGGTTACTCAAAAAGGACTTAACAGTCTGAGGTAGATCTGATAGGCAGATTCAAGAATCAAGAAGATGGGTTCTGGAGAGAATCATAAGGAGCTAGGGTCAATGAAATTACCCATATGCAAGAAGGAAATCTTTGGGATCTGGAAAGAAAGAGTCAGATTGTTTATGGAAGCATCTGACCCAAGGATTTACATCACAGTACAGGAAGGCCCCTTCATACCAATGAAGATATCTGTTCTTGATGCAAATATCCAAACACCAAAGACTTATTCTGAAATGACCAAGGATGAAATCATCTTGGCAACCATGGACAAAAGGGCACAGAACATCATTGTCAGTGCCATAGATGATTCAACATTTCAGAATCTGATTCACTGCAAGACCTCCAAGGAGATGTGGGACACATTGATTGTCTACATGGAGGGATCAGAAGAAGTAAGGCTGAACAGAAAATCTATGCTAAATCAGGAGTATGAAAGTTTTAGACAAGGAAAATCTGATAGCATAACTGAGTGCTATAAGAAATTCTATAGAATTGTGAATGAGCTAATTTCCTATGGAAGAGTCTTCAGTACCTATGAACTGAATGACAAATTCTTAAGATCCTTATCAAAGGATTGGGATACAAAGATCTGTGCCATAAGAGAAGTGGCAAAATTGGCAGAGATATCTCCTCCAACTCTGTTTGGAAAGTTGCTATCCTATGAAATGCAACTTATGGTAAGGAAGGAGGAGGAAAGAAACTCAAGAGGAGAGCATAGAGAAAAGACTGTGGCATTTAATGCTGAAGCCACCAGAAAGAATAGGAGGAAATCACCATCTCCTCCTAAGGAAGTTGAAGAAGGTAGTTCTGAAAATTCAGATAAGGGTTCAGTCAGCAGTGATTCAGATGCAGACTTTGCTGCATTCACTAGGCAATTTCAAAGGTTCTTGAAAAAGAAGCAATGGTAAGTCTAGGCCTTCCTCATCACAGCAAGTAGATGACTATTATCAGAAAAGAAGGTCATCTAGGAAAGAGAAAAGCAGGTCAAAGCCCAGCAAAGCCACTACTTCAAAGATTGTCTGCTATTGTTGCAATAGGCCTGGACATGTAGTGGCTGATTGTCCTGACAAAAGGAAGGAATCTTCAGAAAAGAAGAAGACTTATCAGAAAGGCAAGAGGGAGAAATCCTTTGTAGCAAAGAAAGATAAAAGTCTGTCAGACCAGTCAACTTCAGAATCAGGATCTGAAGCTGAAGCATATATTGGATTATATGCTGCATCTGAGGAAGAGGAGTTTATGCAGTTGCTAGACTCCATCAATGAACATCAATGCATGGGTTTGATGACTAGATCAGAAGAGGACCTATGCCAGAATCAGTCTGGTCCTAATGAGGTAAACTGTCCTTCCAGTACATATGTTTGTAGTACAAGTGAAGAATCAGCTACATCTGCATCAAGTGATGAAGATGCATCTGGATCTGAAGGAGATGTCTATCAATTGATAGACAAGTATGGGGACTTGTTGCAGGCCCTTAAGAAAAGCAAGAACCTGGTTAAATCACAGGCTCAGGAAATTGCTGATCTAAGGGTTGCAACAACTGAGTTAGAAAAAGTCCTTGATCAAAAGTTAGCTGAAATTGCCAAGCTGAAGAATATAACTATTATTCAGATGGGCACAATTAATTATACTAATGATCAAGTAAAGAGTCTGGAGGACAGACTTAGAATTGAAAGGGATTTAGTGGCTAGTTACTCTAAGCCAAAATCTGTCTTACCCTTGATAGATGAATTTGTCACTCAGAAGGGTAAGGCTGGATTAGGATTTAAGGGTAACTCCAGGGCTGGCAGATTCAAGAGGAAAGGCAAAGCCCCTATTCAGCCACTAAACCTTTCAGTCCCCATAAGGTTTGGTAAGGAGAAAGTGCCTTCTAACATATATGATCATGAAGACATTCAGGATCATATCAAGACAAATGTTCTGAAGAACAAGGGTGTTAAGGCAAGCAGGCCTACCTATGGTCATAAGCCCTATGGTTTTAAGAAACCAGTAGGAGAAGTTGCAACAGCACCAGCAATGAACAGAAATGCTTCTGACAAGGATGTATCTAGATCTAGATACAATAAGTTTGAATGTTGGTGCTGTGGCAAGAGGGGTCATTTTGCATTGGACTGCTGGTATAACACAAGTGTTATAAAGAATAAGAGTCTACCTGTTAGAAGAGGTTATGATAACTTTATTAAGGCTAACCTGAACCAAGGACCCAAGACTTACTTGGGTTCTAAGGGTAAGTAATTCTGTATTGCAGGTGAATCCAAGTTACCATGCCCCTATATGGTACTTGGATAGTGGTTGTTCCAAGGCACATGACTGGAACAAAGGGGCTGCTGAAGGAGTATTCATCTGTCAAAGATGGACATAAAGTGATCTTTGGTGGATCTGAAAAAGGAGTCATCAAAGGATTTGGTAACATCTCTTCAAACCTAATTACTATCACCCAAGTGGCCTATGTAAAAGGTTTGAAACATAATCTAATAAGCATAAGCCAGCTGAGTGATCTAGGATATGACATTTCATTTGGTAAGGATGGATGTCATATCAAAAGGTCAAGTGATCAAGAGATCATATTGACTGGGTATAGGAAGAGAAATGTGTATTGCCTTAATTTTGAATGTGAGAATAAGGCATCCCCCATTTGTCTTGTAGCTGATGACAATGCTTCTCATTGTGTTAAGTGGCACAAGAGATTGGCTCATCTAAACTACAAGACAATTGGCCAACTCTTTAGTAAAGAACTAGTGAGGAATGGGCCTCAAGTTAAGTGTATAAAGGAAGGGGTATGCTCAGCTTGTCAAAAGGGCAAGCAGACAAAAACCTCATTTCAAAGCCTTGAAAACAAGGATTCTGTGAGGTGCTTATACCTCTTGCATATGGATCTTTTTGGTCCTATGCCAGTTCACAGTCTAGGTAGGAAGGTCTACACACTAGTGGTTGTAGATGACTATTCTAGATTTACATGGGTGTTCTTTCTGAGACAAAAATCTGAAACCCCAAGTGTATTATTTAAGTTTGTAAAGCAAATTCAGAATGAACTGAACAGTACAGTGGTCAAAATCAGAAGTGACCATGGTACTGAGTTTCAATCTGAAAGCATAACAAACTTGTGTATAGACTTTGGGATTTTCCAAGAGTTCTCCTCACCTAGAACACCTCAGCAAAATGGAATTGCTGAAAGAAAGAATAGATCATTAATTGAAGCTGGTAGAACTCTATTGAGTGACACCTCTCTCCCAGAATATTTTTGGGCTGAGGCAGTTAACACTGCTTGTCATGTCATCAATAGGGCTTCTATCACCAAAAGCCACAGGAAGACTCCCTATGAGATTGTGAAAGGCAGAAAACCAAATCTATCCTATTTTAGGATCTTTGGCTGCAAGTGCTATATACTTAACAATGGTAAGTCTTATTTGACTAAGTTTGCTGCCAAATCCCAGGATGGGATATTTGTTGGGTACAGCACAAATAGTAAGGCCTATAGAGTCTTCAACTTAACTACTCAAGTTGTTGAAGAATCTGTGCATATTGTATTTGATGAAACAAGATTAATCAATTGTGAATTGTCTTGTAGATCAAATGACTCAACAGGTATAAGCAAGAAGATGGACAAGCTCTCCATTGCTGAAGCTTCAAAGGAAGAGGGAGCATTGGAAAATGAAGGCTGCTGTCCAGGGGGAGTACAAGAGATAATGGAAGCTGATGAAAACCAAGAGGAACAGCAGAATGAAGAAGCTGGAGATGCTCAACCTGAAGGGAATCTACCTCCAGCTATAAGATATCTAAGAGATCATCCTACTGATCAGATAATTGGTGATCCAAGACAAGGAGTGCAAACTAGAAGCAGAAATCAAAGCACAGTTTTGCATTCTAGTTTCTTGTCTCAAATGGAACCTAAGAAGTTTGAAGAAGCTATCCAAGACCAGCACTGGATTGATGCTATGCAAGAGGAGCTGAATCAGTTCAGAAGGTGCAAGGTCTGGGAGCTTGTTCCTAAACCAAGAGGCCACAACATAATTGGGACTAAGTGGATCTATAGGAACAAGCTAGATGAAAGTGGAATAATAATAAAGAATAAAGCAAGATTGGTTGCAAAAGGATACAGGCAGGAAGAAGGGATTGACTTTGATCAAACCTTTGCTCCAGTAGCAAGGCTGGAGGCAATCAGAATGTTCCTTGCCTATGCAGCCTACCAAGACTTCAAAGTATACCAGATGGATGTAAAGTCAGCATTTCTGAATGGTGATCTTAAAGAAGAAGTATATGTAGAGCAGCCATCAGGTTTTGTAGATCCTCTTAAACCTGATTCTGTGTACAAGCTTAGGAAAGCTTTGTATGGGTTAAAACAAGCTCCAAGGGCTTGGTATGAAACCCTGTCTACCTTCCTCATTGAGAATAAATTCTCAAGAGGAAAGATAGACAAAACTCTATTCCTTAGGGAATCCAAAGGAAAGATCATCTTAGTCCAGATCTATGTTGATGACATAATCTTTGGATCTACTGAAAACAACCTTTGTAAAAAGTTTGCCAAACTTATGCAAGGGAAGTTTGAGATGAGCAGTATGAGAGAACTTAAGTTCTTCTTGGGACTCCAAGTAAGACAGACTGATGATGGATTGTCCATATCCCAGTCTAAGTTCACCAAGGAATTAATTAAAAAATATGGTATGGAGTCATCCTCCTCCATGAGAACTCCTATGGGCACAAGTATGCCAATATGCAAAGATGAGGCAGGTAAACCTGTTGATGAATCATTGTATAGAGGAATAGTTGGGTCACTACTATATCTCACTGCTAGTAGACCTGACATTATGTATGCAACATGTGTCTGTGCTAGGTACCAAGCCTGCCCTAAAGAATCTCATTATACTGCAGTAAAAAGGATTCTGAGATATCTAAAGGGCACTCCTACTCTAGGTCTTTGGTACCCTAGGAATAGAGATTTTCAACTAACAGGCTATTCAGATGCAGATTTTGCAGGATGTAGAGAGGATAGAAAGAGTACTACAGGTACTTGTCAATTCCTGGGAGGAAGACTAATATCTTGGAGTAGTAAAAAACAGACTAGTGTGGCAATTTCCACAGCTGAGTCAGAGTATATTGCTGCAGGAAGCTGCTGTGCACAGCTATTATGGATGCAGCATCAGCTTAAAGATTATGGTATTCAGGTAAGTAGAACACCCCTTTTATGTGATTCTAAGAGTGCTATTTCTATTGCTAATAATCCAGTTTCTCATAGTAGAACTAAGCATATAGAAATCAAATATCATTTTCTTAGAGAACATGTAGAAAAAGGTGACATCTCATTGGAATTTGTAAAAACAGATTATCAAATAGCAGATGTATTTACTAAGCCTTTAGATGAAACCAAATTCAATAAATTCAAAATTGAATTAGGTATGTTAACCATTGATTAATGTATTAAACAAAATCATTAACAATGCTATTGAAATGGTTTATAAGTAAGTAAAAGTAGTAACAACATAATCAAGTGTTAAAAAGGACACATTGAAGTTACAGAAATTGGCTAAGTAAGAATGTGTCGACACATTCAGTAATAACGTGTCGACTCAGAGAAATTATGTCGACAAGTCAGAAATATTGTGTCGACACAGAGAATATGTGTCGACACTTAAGAGTTTTATTGTCGACTTAACCAGAAATGTAATGTCGACTCAACCAGAATTATGGTGTCGACACTTACAAAATATGTGTCGACACTTGTCCTTAGTGTCGACACAGAATTTCTGTCTTTCTACTATGTATCCAAGGTGTCGACATAACCACAAATTGGTGTCGACACATAGTAGGCTGAAGAAATGTCGAGTTAACAGAAGCTTGTGTCGACACATTCCGTCTGTGTCGACACATTTAGACTGTTTTTGGCGCCTTTTGAACTTCTTTCAACAGAAGCTATAAATAGGTCAAAAAGCTCTTTGTGTCGACACGCTTTCAAGGTTTTCGAGACTCAAACCCTGTGTCGACAGTCTTTCTTTCTCTCTTCTCTCAAGCTTTCTCGACACAACGATGGCGCCAAGGATTGAAGATAACATCAATGAAGGATATGAGTTAGTGCGCCAGGCCTTTGCAGAGGCGCCGCCTGATGTTCAAGGAGTTATCACCCTTCTCTCTGCATCAGGGTTAGAATTTCTCATTTCAGAACCAACTAAGATCTGGAAGAAGGAGGTGCACGAGTTCTTTACCTCTGCATCAGTCCATTCTACTGGCCTCAAGATTAAGTCCACTATTCAAGGGACGAAGGTAAAGATTACTCAAAGAAGTTTACGAAAGATCTTCCAACTGCAAGTAGTTGAGAATGAAGAGGCAGTTCCTATATCTAAGACAAGGGAAGCCCTTCAATGGTGTGGCCTGGATTCAGGATTGAAGATAGGAGCTGCATTCAACAGAAAGGGAATGAATCAGCAAGGGAAGTTCTTGTCGGAAGTTGTTGGAAAGGTAATCCTCTACAAGACAGGTGGACATGATAGGATTTCTGCCTATATGTTCAGCCTGATGACCAGGATAGTTTTTACTATTCCTACTGATTGGTCAAGAGTACTCTTTGACAAGATCAAAGAGGGAATTAAGAAGCCTAACATGGCTAGGATCATGAGTCTGTACTTCACTGGGGTGATTCCAGATGTGATGCAGCAGCTGCAAGGGAGTAAGATTAACCATATGAGAAGAATGGATATGAGACTATTCACCAGGTGGGATAGGGTGCTGTCAAAGGATGTGCCTGAAGAGAGCAGGCCAGACACCCCTGTGCAATCCTCTACACCAAATCAACAATCTGAACAAGTACAAGAAGGGACACAGCTTGCCTCAACTGTGGTCCAGGAAGTATCAACACCTGCCCAGATGCAGGGGGAGCCAGTTTCCACTTCTGCTCCAAAGGTATCTACTCCTGCTTAGGTTTAGGGGGAGCTAATGTATTTTACTATAAAAGACATTGCTCAAATTATTATTACTGCACAGGTTCAGGGGGAACTAGTGTCCACACCTACTCCTGCCACTACAAATATTGAGGTGCAAGTCCAAGAGGAAGCACAGTTAAACATATCTCAAGATTTAACTGCTGCAGATGTGACCACTCAACTGGAATTTACTATGGAGGAGTTATTCCCAGATGTTGATACTGCTGCTGATAAAGAAGGAGGTGGACCAGATATTGAGAAGTTCATAGGAATGGATATTAATCAGGAAGCTGATGTGGAAACACAGGTTGAGGATGAGCCAGTGGATGTTGAAGCTGAGCAACAACTCCCTGGCACAGAAAGAATTCATGTAGATACTTCCTCTGACACAGAAACTGAAGAAGCCAGGGTGGCTAAGAAAAGAAAACTTGTTGTCTTTAAGAGAAGAAGCAAGAACTACAAGCAGGCATTGCAGACAACAACTCCACAAGTTTCTCCAGCCTTTGATTACAATAAATTTATGGTAGATCTTCAAGTAAAATTGGATGACCAAAGGATGGCTCTGGAGAAGTATGTTGATGAAAATAGCAAGTCAGTTCAGTTTGACTTAGCTCAGGACATCAAGTCCATCCAATTTCAAGTCAACTTGCATAAAACTGAAATGACAGATTGCTTCCACAAGGGTGGCAATGCTGTAGTTTATCTGGCTAAACAACAACAGGCTATCTCTACAAAGGTGGATGATATTGCTTTGAAGCAAGGTTATGTTCTGGAAAATCAAATAAGAATGAATGACAATTTAACTGAATCTCATAATGAGATCATTCAAGAGGTGAAGAAGATTGTTCCAGGGATGCCTGCAGATAGAGCCAAAGAAATGGAAGAATTTGATAAGAATTTTCAGGCTGCTATTGCATCTGTTAAGACTGCCATCACAACCTCTCAACAGGAAATATCTGAAAAGCTTCAAAAGTTAAGACCATTTTTCAAGGAGGGAGTGAATTATTTGGATGGCCAAATTCGATTTCAGAAAGAAGATCTTAGAGATCATGTATCAAGAGAAGCCATAAAGGGGGAGAGGATGCTAATTCATGCAGGCTCTGAGCATGCCAAATGGGTGACCAATAGTATAAGAGCCACATTGGGATATCCACCATTGTGTGATGATAACATGGTGGCTGAGTCAGGTCTACAAACAGGACTACTTGAAGGTGACCAACCTGAGGTTGCCCAAGTCATATACCCCCCTCCAGATTTTGATATATTGGATCAGCAAGTGCAATATATGTATAGTCCTTCAAAGGAGGTTGTAAATGTTATCTTTGGAAAGGTTGATAAGCCTGAGGTAAATTTGCAAGAACAGCAAGATGCTCTACTGTCAAAGAAAAGATTTAGAGAGCAGGCTGAGCTGAAGCCAGATTTTGAGCAGTGGAGTCCTACTTCCAGAAATATAATACTCACTGCATGGAAAGCTGTCAAAGATCAAGTTCATGAAAGGGGCAAGTGGTACAATGAGCAGGAATGGCAGAAGTATGAGGCAAGACAAGAAGCCATTGTACAATTCAGAAGGAAAGCTAAGCTGGGAAGACTTCCACCTGATGCTATGGAGCCAAGCAAATACTTCCCAAAGCCTTTTCACTATTTTGAAAGGCAAAGGCTCAAGGAAGAAGCTAAGAAGAAAGCTGATCTTAAAGGAAAAAAGATGGCTGAAGAATCAGAAGCTCCTGTGACAGCTAAAATTAAATCTGGCCAAGGGATTGTTATTAGAGAGCCTGATCAATCCTGATAATATTTTAGTTCTTTCATAATGTTTTGTAATGATGTAATGTGATCAGTCAAAGAAAAACCATGTAATCAAACATTACCCAGTAATAAACAAAATATTGTTAAATCTGTGATAGATTGTTTTATCCATGATGTTCTTATTATTTTGTTTATAATTAAGTATCCCTGTGTATTGTCATATATCATCATTTTATACTATTTATAAATGGTGTATATCATTGGCTATAAGGGTTATGACTTCTCCAAATAGGGGGAGATTGTTGGGTACATTGGAAAATGTGTACCTGATTTGAAGAAGCCCAACCTAGCTCAATGATATACATCATGTTGTATTTGATGTTGTTTTGAGTTGACATGTGCAGGTAAAGAATTGTTAAAGTTTACAGAAAAAATTCTAAGTCCAAGTGTCGACACAAAGGAACATGTGTCGTCACATAGAAGAAAGTTGTCGACACAACACTGAGAAAGTGTGTCGACACAGAAGGTGTAAGTCGACACTACTCTGGGAAAAAGTGTCGACACAGAAGAAGTAAGTCGACACAACACTGGGAAATTGTGTCGACACAGAAGAAAAACGTCGACCTCAACATTGGGAGAATGCGTCGACACTGAAGAGTATAGTCGATCTCAAGTTTGTCGACATCATCTGAATATGTCGACACAGAAGAAAATAGTCGACCACAAGTTTGTCGTCACCAGCAGAATGTGTCGACACATAGTGAGTAAGTCGACACATTATAGCAAAGCTAAAAAATGAATGTGTCGACACCTGAAGGCTAAGTCAACACTTACTAAAGTTATGATTCTACAACAACTGTGTCGACACACAGGACTTGTGTCGACACACTGCAGAGTCAAAGACCAAGTTATTTTCAGAAGAAGATGTGTCGACACAAAGGCAATTTAGTCGACATCACTGAAGGCAGTGTCGACACCAAAGTCAATTGTGTCGACACAAATAGACAGATGGTCTCGACACTTTCTGACAGACTGTTTCAACACTAAGGCACAGGACTTGTTTGAAGACTTGACAGCTGTGGGTTATCACCAGTTAACTGAAGTTGTCAGACTTGTCAGAAAACGGTTAGAAACCGGATCAGCCGATTACCATGAAGAATGTCTATAAATAGACAGATTCAGAAGGAGAAAGAGATGAACAACATATAGAACTGACCCTTTGAAATACATTGGATCAGAAAGTGGAGAAGGATTACATTCTACTCATTTCAAGAAAGTGCTAGGCACTTAAGAAGATCTTCTCCGGGAGATCTAAGAAGACTATCTAAGGGTAGATCTAAGAAGAGTTCTAATCAGAATTCAGAAGAATCATTCAAAGTTCTGAATAGAGAGAGATCAAGTCAGAATTTGAAGAAGAAGAAAGAATCCACCAGTGGATTCTCAAGAAGCTGTTTGGAATCAACTCAGCTAAGTACATTTTCAAGAAGCTTTGAAGAAGGCTAAGAAATAGTTGATTGCATCAGCTGATTAAGAATTGTCATTGCCTTTTCTCTCTCAACTTGGCAAGACAATTTAAACAATCTTTTCTATATTTCTGTAGGATCTGTTTATACAGATCTGAGTTGTAAGCCTATGTTATAAAGGCTGAGTGTAGGAGTGTTGAACTCTGAGTGGTAGGGCTGATTGCCTGAGTGTAGGAGAAGGATATTCTCTGAGTTGTAGGCCTTGGGACAAGGCTGAGGTAGGACAATTGTGCCTGAGTTGTAGGAACCAGTTGGGTTCTGAGTTGTAAGATCTATTGATCTGAGATAAGTGGAAGTTTGGCCGAATCTAGCATACAGCTAGATAGGTGAAGGGGGAAAGTGGATGTACCCAGACCTTGGGGAACCACTATAAAACATAGTGCAATCTGTGATGTTTTGTTTTCTGTGATTGCTGTGTTTTTATATTAGTTAATAAATTGAATTCTGTCTAGAAGTTTTAGAAAGAGAAGCAGAACCTATTCACCCCCCCCTCTAGGTGTTTAGGCTGCCTTGAAAGTTAAACTATCAACTTCCATCGCCTCCTCCAGGCTCTCCTCCTGCCTCTGCTCTTCTTCATCCACCACTCCTCTCGCCTCTTCTGGGCTGATCTCCCCCAACTCCTCCGCCTCCGCCATCTCCTCAGCAACCTCCATCGCCTCTCCCAGGCTCATCCCCCCTTCCTCAACTCCTTCCTGCTCAGCCATCTCCCTCTCCAACTCCTCTGCCTCCTCCATCCATGACACGGTGTTAACCGCCGTCACATAGCACTGCCTTGCCATCTTCGGATCCCCCCTGATCCTCACCTGCACCCCTCCATTGTTGAACTTGAGGCATTGGTGGTACGAGGAGGGTACACAGCGAAAGGCGCTGATGAGGGGGCACCCAAAGATGGCATTGTAACTACTCGGGGCATCCACGATTACGAACCGACAGTTCCGTGAGACGCCCCCAAGCCTCACATGCAAGCCTACTCCTCCTTCCACCTCTTTCCTTTCGCCGGAGAAGCCAAAAAGCGGTCCATCAGAAGCCAGGACCCTTTTTCCTTCCACCCTCATCTCATCGAAAGCCTTCTTGAAGATCACATTCACCGAGCTCCCATTATCCACCAGTATCCGGGAGACGGTGTAGTTCTCCACCGCTGTCTGGATCACAAGCGCGTCGCAGAACGGGTCCTCGTAGTCTGGCATATCCGCGGATGAGAAAGTGATCTTCTCCTCTGGGGGGGAGCCTGGGAGGTCGAGGCGACCCCTCGGCGGAACATGGTTTGAAGGCTCCCCTTGCGGGTGGCCTCGATCCCCACCCCCCCGTGGATCACTCCGATCCCTCCTCGGGTCCCCACGTCAATCCTGTCTTCACATCTGTCCTCCACCTCTTCCCGCTGTACTTCCACGATCCTTACGGGCGGATCCTGCCTTCCGGCCCCTCTGGCCCCTCTGATCTCCAGAAACTCTGGGCAGGTGGCCGTTGCGTGACCTTCCTCCTGATGGAAGTCGCAATAGGGCAACGCCACCCTGCCCCCTCTTCCTTCTCCTCCTCCCCTTCTTCCGGCTCCCCGAAATCTTCTACCTCTTCCCCTTCCCACCTCCATAGCCTCCTGCGGCGGTGGGAAATGACCCCTTGGTCCCTGTCGCCATCCTCCCTGCTCCAGCCTTCTGGGCTCCCGAAAGTTATCTCTTATCTGAAGTCCTCCCTGGCCCTGGGGGCGACCCTCCTGAGGCCTCCAACCCAGTCGGTTGTTTGGCTCCCTGGCCCCCCCATGCTGTTGCCCCTGCCCTCGGGGCTCTTCTCTTCTCCTATCTTCCCTCGGCTCCCTCTGCTCCCTCTGCTCTCTCTGCTTTCCCGCCACCGGCTCCTTCACGTCGTCCTCGGCCAGCCTGGCCAGCTTCCTCGCAAACGCCGGGTTTGCCCTCTCGAAGTCTATCTCCTTCGCCGCCCTCTCCATGAGCTCCTCAAAAGAGAGAGGGGGCACTCTCTTCAACTCCATGCTAAAAAACCCTGGCCTCAGCCCCAGGGTGAAGGCTAGCATCAGCGCATACCCCGGGACCTCCTGGACCAGGAGAACCTCCTCTTGGAACCGGTCGACATAGCGACCCAACGTCTCCTCCGGCCCCTGCCTCACTGCAAACAGGCACTCAGCCTCCTTCTTCCTTTTCTTCGAAGTTGAGAATCTCAACAGAAAACCCCTCCGCAGATCCTCAAAGCTGTAGATGGAACTTGCCGGCAACTGGTGGAACCAGTCCCTGGCCTTTTCTTTCAGAGTGATGGCAAAAAGCCTACACTTGAAGGCATCCGACATTTGCCTGATGGACACCACGTCCTCGAACCATTGCACGTGCTGGACCGGGTCATCCTTCCCGGTGTAGTAGGTCATGTCCGGCTCCCGGAACCCCTCCGGCACTGGAGCCGAGACAATGAGCTCACTAAAGGGGGTCTCGCCCCCTGCCTGGCGAGAAGGCACGTCTCGCGATCTCGGTTGGCTGGACCGATCCGCGAGACCCTGCCCAGGGAAGAGTTCCCGCACCGTCGCCTCCTTCTCGCCCAGATCCGCCGGAAGCTCCTTCCCGAGACGCTGACCTGGGAAGAGCTCCCGCGCGGCTACGTCTCTCTCGCCTGCCTCCACCGGGACCTCCTTCCCGGGGCGCTGCCCTGGAGCGTTCTCGCCTAGCAGCGGAACCACCTCCACCGGAACCTGCGGCGTCTCCCACTCGTTCCTTGCCGAGAAGGCCAAGTTGATCGTCTGCATGACTTCTCGCCTGAAGTCCTCAAACATCTTCCTCGTCGCCTCGTCCACCCGGGTGGGGGATCCTCCCGCGCCTGATCCTTCACCCTCGCCTCCTGCCATGGGACTTAACTCGAGATTTTCTTGCACTGACTGCTTCCACGCTCACCGCACCAGAACTGTTGAAGCCAAAAATGACCCCAACAAAAGTTCACGAACCAAAGTGCAGCCAATGCCTACTTCTCTCAAACCTCGACCCCTGACAGGTTGCTAAGGCTCTAACACAGACCCAAAGCCTCAGCTGGGAGGTCCCACCACACACCCGGAAGATCTTTGAGAGCTTCCCCTCCAAAGCCAAATGCTGGGCTGGGAGCTCTTCAGAAGGCACTAGGGCTAGAGGAAAATGATCAACTTGCCTTCTAAAGAGCCCTTATGGGTCTTTTTATAGCCTTCCTTTGACCTGAAAATACTGAAATACCCCTGAGGGGTCTGCCAATAGCCAAATCCCGCTGTCATTCAAAGGGCATTTGGGTAATTTTACCTCGGGATAATATAGTATATAAAAATAATCTTCTTTATGAGCACCGGGCCCCACCACGTGGGCCCACTTGGCGAGAACCCTGGCCGAGAAGGCTCTCGCTGGACCCCCACCCGGGCCAACCTTGGCGAGACCCCCCTTGCCAGGGAGGTTCGCGCCCTCCACGGTTTCGAAGAGCTCGCGACTGAAGGCCCTCTCGGGGCCTTCTCGCCTCCCCTGGGCGGGAGCTTGCCCTAGGGCGGAAGCTTCCGCGGTCAGGCCCTCTGCTTCGGTCGTTCGACGATCTCTCCTGCCGAGAGGTCGACCATCTGCCCTGGTTGGTCGACGATTTCTCCTGCCGAGAGCTTGAACATCTGCCTTGGGCGGGAGCCCCTTCAGGGCGAGAACTCTATAAGTATGTCTTAGGGCTAACCCAGGGCTAACCTGAGCCTAGCCCAATTCCTCAGTGGTGTCTCCGGGTCCCACCCAGCGAATATGGGGTTGTACACTTACCAAGGGCTTATGTAAGGTTTTAACAACTAAAACATTGAGGGAGATAAGATTAAAGTCTATTTAGTAAGACTTAATACCTTGCTTATGTTTAAAATTTTAGAATTATAGTCTGCTTACATTCAAGCATCTAGAGCTGAGTACACTTAAATATTTCAGATGCTATCTAATGAAAGCTAGAGATGAATAGTTGTCAGTCATTTCAAACTTGATGACTTACGCAATTATTTTATTCAAAAGCTGATTTGAGTCTCATTCCAAAAAGTAATACTGAAGTTGTTAATATGTGTCATGATATTATGATTATTAGTTATATCATTTTAAACTTGATGATACAATAGTCACAGCTTGTTGTATCATTCCAAACTTGATGATATGACATAATTGTGAAATGATTAATAATAATCTTGATAATCGAAGAAACATGATTTGATTATTTGAAATCAATTTTCTAATTTTTTTATAAGTTAGATAGAGATGCTGATTTGTGATTCTTTCTTCCTGGTTAGAGAATTACGTTCTTTTACTGCTAGAACTAATCACTTTACATTTGATAATAAATGTCTGAATTCATAGAGATGTGTCTCATGACATTCTTATTGTAATGGTTTGCAGATCAAATGGAGATTGATGGAGAGAAATTTGATTTCTATCCGGATGAAAATGATATGTTGTTTGCATAGATCAATTATCAGTTTGAGTTTTTCAGTTCAGCTTATTTTCATGTTTGGAACCTTGGTTTGAATTTAGTTTTATTAGTTATCTAAAACTCATATTTATGTTTTCTGGAAAAACTCATGTTTGGTCGTTATTAACTTTTGTTTTAAGTAACATGTTTTGTGTTAACATCTATATACAATATAAGAGAAGATTGTTGAGGTATATTGATTAAATGTGACAAGTGCTTAACGGGTTAGGTTTAGGATTCGGATGACATCCAATAATCCGTCGTCGGGGATTTAGGGTTGCACCTATAAATACCCCTGCTGGGGGCAACGTGGAGATCGTTGCAAACTTTACGGCCACACGGGATGCTTCAAGCACACTAAAATGTGTCGAAGGCGTGTGTGAGTGCAGTTGGCCTCGACAGTTTTTCTCCAGTGGTAGCAAGTGGTTTAGTCGTAATCTGACGACGAAGGTTCCTGGTGAACCTTATGCGCCCGCTGTGCTAGTTGATTGCAGTCCAAATTATTATCTCTCCCGCAGATCGAGCAAGTCTGACTTTTCCGCTATGTATTCTATAACAGAAATCAATATATTTCATGTTTTGATTATTGCAGTTATATTATGTACATATTCAGAGCTTTTTCCAGATTTCAGCTTGTGCATCGTTCTTCTTTATCTTGCATTTATTTGATTGCATATAGAAGATAATTTTCACGCTATATCCCAACATATGTGACTTGAGAATGCATTGTAATCTACGAAGATCTTTCATATAACACCTCATACAAAAAAAACAAGAGCTTAGAGCGAAAAATTGCAAAAAAAAAAACATTTAAAAGAAATGCGGAGATCTCAGGTGAAAAGGTTCAATGCATGATTAATTAGCAGCAGCAGCCCTCTCCAATTGTACCAGCGCACAAGTTCTGCTTTTCCATCGCCGCACCTTCTTTTTTTCTGCCCACCCTCGATTCGGACCCAAACCCTACCTCATCGGAGTCCATATCACGAGAAATTTTTGCATCAGGAATCCGGACTCCCTCTTTCCGGCGGTACCGAATAGGTTCGCAAATCCCGATAGATTTTTAGATTTTGATCGCCGCCATTGCTTCTACCACGCGGTAAGAAAGGCAGGCCTCCGAACGGAGATTTCTGAACGGCTGGAAGCAAAAATCCCCCCCCCCCCCATGTCACAGTCTCCCCGATTCGAGTAATTTTTAGGTACCCGCAGGTACATAGAGGTAGGTGCAATACATTTTTAGGCGTTGGATTTGAAATCTGACCGCCAGCATTGAAGGAAGGAAAAAATATTTAAAAATATGCAAAAGTTTTTGTTGATCGGACGACTCCCAATGCATCGCGGGCACCATCCTCCAGATACCCGTGTGTACCTAAAAATTTTCGCCCCGATTCTAGGTTTCAACAGGTACGAATCCATCTCCTTGTCCGAGTATCTGAACCCTGCGGCCCTACGCACGAGAAATCACGTCCTTCTGGATTTCCAACCATTCCAGTAAAACGGAATTTTAAATGAAAAATTCCAATTTGTTGTACATTCATTGAGCCCTTTAGGTGATTTTAATGGGCTGCTCGCAATTTTTAAGTATTTGTTCGCTTTGGTAGAGCATAATGGGCTTTGAAGCACGCAGCCCAACAGAAAATGAGCAATTTAACATGGGTGTGATGTGGAGTGGATCTTAGATGAGAAGGCGAAGTAGATGACAAGGGTTGTAAAGTTCGCTCGAAATTCTCTCAAAATAGAATTGAGCTTAGATCAAGGCTAAATTTGGCATGGCCGTGACGGTCATCAACGCAATGCTTATGAATCGTTGTTTACGAATGTCCAACCTCATCTAAGGAACTTCATCCAATTTTATGTTCAAACTTAATTTTATTTTCTTAGTGTTGGTCGTAGCCGTTATCATGTCAAACATACATTATATGACGGTGACGTTTTCGTCCAAAGTCCAAACTCTCCGAAACTAAAATGTTGTGCCAAACAGAGCTTAAGTCAGTGTTTGCTAAGCCAAAAGCTTGTGTTGGTGTTTATTTCGCCCAGATTTACAATATGTCATAAATATGATTTGATGCATTATGCTGAGTGACTAATGATTGTTTGCAATAGCTTGAGAGCAACGGCAATGAAAAAACCAAAATTAAGATGGAAAGTGTCCCGGGAATAATTAAGTGACATCTAGATGCCGTGAAACGACACCTAAGGAAAAATATGAAAAATGGCGGGAAAAGTGATGCATCTGTAAAGCATTGTGTCGTCACTTCTCAAAATCATGTGGTTAGGATAGGAGTGTTCATCTCGCTTATACACCCAAGGGCCAAGACCAACGAGCACGTTAGGCTGTGTGCGAATAAACCGTCTCTTTTAGCGAGTCGCAACACACGCTCGGACATCGCCGTCCATTCCACGTGACTCACTCAACAGCGTCTTGATGGTTGCAAATTTAGGGTTTGTTTGGGGCGGCGTTTTCACGCCGGTGTGGGAGCAGACGCCGACGGAAAAACAAATGGGCGGCGTCTGCTCCCGGCGTGTTTGCTCCCGCCGCGTCTGCTCCCGCCGCGCCCCGAGGAACGCTCAAACAAGGAACGTTTCAAATCCCCGCCTCTCCCCTCCAGCTCCGAACGGCGACGGCGTTTGTACCCGCCCGTCTGCTCCCGCCTAACCAAACCAAGCCTTATTCTAGTAGTCCAAATTCTACTTAATTCTTGTTGCGGGCAACTCAAAGCTTCTGTTAGACCGGACTAAATTAGATCGTCTTATTCCGTGGAGCGGTCGAATACGCAAACAGTCGCAATTTAAGCAAAGGAGTGCACACGATGATTTTAACGTGAAAAACTCGTAAATTGGGTAAAAAATCACGTGATCGGTTCGGTGTCAGTTAAACTTCACTATCAGTGACGGTTTACAAGTTGTCAGTGAAATCAAGGGCGATAGTCTTGTTTCGGTCTAGGGTTGTGTACGTGTATGCAAAAACTGGAGAAGAGGAGCGGCGAAATAGAAGCAGTGTACTCTAGATCTCTTTCATAGTGGATTTTCTGGGCGCGGGTGGTCGTGGTTTTTTTCCCGATCTTAAGGTTTTTTCACGTTAAATCCTTGTGTGTTTTGCTTGTTAATTTTTCTGTGATTTTTTGCGTGTTCTTTGGATCTCGTATTTCCTAACAACGACAACCACCGGCGGCATCCTACAGGGGTCTCCCACTCCGCGCGGCACCAAGAACAAGACGGCGGCGGCGGTGACAACTCTGCCCTTCGACGCTAGCAAGGGCGACTATTCCTCCATGTGAACAGGAGGTCCGGCTCTCTCCTCCAAAATATTCCTGGTGGTTGCTTCTCCAACGTGAACAGGAGGAATTAAAACTCCTCTCAGGCGACTCTATGCCCCTACATGTGAACCGGTAAAATCTCATATATATCTATATATATCTATATATATTTATATATATACGAGCATCTTCGCACGGGCTACGCCCGTGCTCGATGCTCTCGGATGGCCTTCGGCCGCATCTAGGCGGGCTTCGCCCGCCTCCGCACGGGCTTCGCCCATGCTTGATGGGTCGTTGCAAGCTGCGCCCGTGCTCGATGCGTCGTTGCAAGCTGCGTCCGTGCTCGATGCATCGTTGCGGGCTGCGTCCGCATTAAAACGGGCAGCGACCGCAATATATACATATGAGTACTCAAAATGTCCGTAAAAAAAGTTTAATAACTATTACAATTTTGATTTACTATTATAGTGAATCATACAATTTTAAGTCTTTTATATCTTCAATTGTGATTTTGAAATGAAAATACATGCATATATATATAAATTAAAATATTAAAAAATTAATGTGTGTTCATTTCTCTCTCTCTCTCACCGCCTATTTCTCTCTCTCTCACAGCCTATTTCTCTCTCTTCTCACCGCCTATTTCTCTCTCTCTCTCTCACCGCCTACCCGCCGCCCTCTCTCTCCCTCCCTCTCTCTCTCTTCATATCCCTCTCTCTTCCTCTCTGCCACATACTCTCCCCCTCTCCTCTCTCTTTCTCTCTCATGTAGGTATAGGAGGCCTATTAATATTCCATCAATCCATCTACCTCTCACTTCTCAAGATTCCTTTCTCTCTCTCCATCTAATGGATGAGAATAAATCTGCATGTTGATCAAACGGTGGAGGATGAATGTGTGGTGTGTGCAAAGATATGCATATTTGCTTATATGATAGGAGATATATAATATATCTCTACTATTATACAAAAACTATTGTTTCGTGAAACATTGCCTGATGCCCCTATGTTGTCCTTATCGTTGTATTCATAATTACACAATTATACCAAACTTTATATTAATATATTATAAAGACAATATCTCTTTTAAGTAATTACACAACTTTACAATATTAAAATACAAAATATAAAAACACTAGATACCTAAACCTATTGTCTCTAGCTAGAAAACGTACAATATAATTTGTTTTACAAAATAAAAATTGTATTCTTGATTTATATTTTTTTACGGTCATTTTGAGTACTCATATGTATATGTTGCGGGTTGGGCGGAGCCCGCCGGGAGCGGGCGGACCCGTCGGGAGCGGGCGGAGCCCGTCGAGAGCGGGCGGAGCCAGCCGTCGTCGGTCGGGTACTGTCGCGCGACGTCATAGGGGCGGGTACTGTCCACGACAAATGTCACCGGCCACGACAAATGTCGCCGCCCACGACAAATGTCGCTGCCCACGACAAATGTCGCCGCCCACAACCAGGGGCGGAGCCAGAATTTTGTTCAGCGGGGTCAAAAAATAATAACATACAAATGATTTAAAAAAGTGTTAACATATATGAAAATAATTACCTCATAAGTCAAAATTAAAATACATTGAAAGTTGAAACATGATTTATAATTGACTGAATACGTTTGTAGAGTTGATAATCACCTGCAAATTTCATAAGTGGACAAACTTAAATACATAAAATTTGAACATCATAAATTATTAAATAATTTTCTATCAATGGATTGAAAAAATGAAAAAGTATCTTTCTAAAGTTGTCCTCGACGACTTTTCATGTTTTGAAAGCGTTGTATGATTGTTTCATTCTCAATACTGTCAAAAATATCTTTTTCAATATATGTAACTAAACAATCATTCATAAGAGAATCTCTCATTCTATTTCGCAGACGATTCTTCACAATCTTCATAGCTGAAAAGGCTCTTTCAACCGTTGCTGTTGCAACTGGTAAGACCAAAACTAAATTCACTAGCAAATAAACTAATGGATATAAAATATTTTTCCTCTTTTCAATCAACTTTTTTGCTAGCTCATCAATTCCACTTATATCACTTAAATCATTATCACTTCGAACATCAAGAATGTATGTGTCCAACTGACTTTCAAGTTCAATGAGATCTATTCTAGAAAACTCGAATGGATAAAATTCAGCAAGGCGTATCAATTTTTGTTTGTCAAATAATGAAAAAGAATCATTTGGACTTAGGCATGTCATGCAAAGAAGTAATTCTGTAGTTATCTCTGTGAACCGGTTGTTTAGCTCTTGGAGTTGTGTATCTATCACAGCATAAAATAATTCTGCACGATAATAATGTAAATTTGTCATCTCACGAGCCCTTCTTCGAGAACGACCACGTGCAATATATAAAGTATCCATATCTGGGATATCAATTTTATACTTGCAACAAAATGCAGATACTTGTTTAAGTAAATTCTCCCATCCTTCATCTCTCATATTTTGTAATTGTTGCTTTGATATTCTCACTAAATTCATGGCATTAACAATATCCAATTCTTTACGCTGTAAAGACTGTGATAAGCTATTCGTTATGCCCAATATATTTTTCATTAGAAAGAGAATAATCACAAAATCAAATGTCTGAATTAAATCTAGTAATGCAAATGTTGAAGCTTTTTGCTCTGAACTTGAATGATGATCATGTTGTACTATTTCAAGAACATCAATAACTGATGAAAACAATCCAATCATGCTCAGTAAAGAGCCAAAATGAGAGCCCCAACGTGTGTCTCCGGCTCTTTTAAGATTTCACACTTGATTTATTCCTGTTCCACTTGAAAGTTCACCACTCTGTAGGCCTTCAATAAGAAGATTAAACTGAGAGATACGTAGCAACTCCTGACGTTTGCATGAAACAGTGATAATATTTGTAACAGCACTAACCATGTCAAATAACCAAGCAACTTGAACATTACTTTTTGCAACTGCAACTAATGCTAACTAAAGCTGATGTGCGAAACAATGAACATAATATGCTGATGAATTTTCATTCATAATTAGAGTCTTGAGTCCATTAAATTCTCCTCTCATATTGCTTGCACCATCATAACTTTGGCCACGTATTCTTGTTATACTTAATTCATGTTCAGAAAAAATTGTAATAAAGCAAGCTTAAGGGATTGAGCTGATGTATCAAAAACATGCACAATACCCACAAAACGCTCAATCACCTGACCAGTTCTATCAACATATCTCAAAGCAATAGCCATCTGTTCTTTTGTTGATATATCTCTTGATTCATCTAATAAAATTGAAAAATAATTCTCGCCAATATCTTTAATTATCAAACTTGTAGTTTCAACAGCCATTGCATTAATGATGTCTTTTTGGATATCAGGTGCTGTTAGTTTGTGATTTTCAGGAGCATTTTGTAGAATAACCTTATTGATAGACTCATTATGATCGCCAAGAAATCGTAACAATTCCAGAAAATTACCTTAATTTAATGAAGCATCTGATTCATCATTGCCACGAAGTGCCAATCCCTGTCTGATCAAAAATCGAACACAATTAATAGTTGCTGTTAGTCGAGTACGATAATCTTCTTTAGCTTGATCTGTCTGTTTGTGAAAGCTTGTATCAATGTGTTGTCTTGAATCCATCAGATAGTTGCTTTCAATGACAGCATGATTATGAATGCTAGTAGGACCACCAACATGTTCTTTAAACTTTGCAAATCCTTTTTTCCAATTTTTAAAACCATCAACAACAAAAGAATTAGCACCTGATTATTGTCCCATATCTTGCTTAAAAAGATAACAGAATAAACAAAATGCGGCATCTTTTTCTATACTATATTCTAACCATGAAGGAAAATGCTCAAACCAAGCCGGGTTAAACTTCCTTGAAATATTTCCGATGATGGTTTTTGGAAATTCATATGTTTTTGGTTGACAAGGACCCTTTAATAAATAATATCTTCTCACATCATCGCGGTCATTAATAGGATAATCAGAAATTCGGCATCTCAATCCAGGATCTGATGCTCTATTATCTATATTAACTTCTTTTTTTGCTCGTTTAGCATCTAACTGCAATCTTTCACTATCATTCTTCTCACAAATATGTGATCCTGATTTCGGCAAGACTTTAAAATATTTATCCAAAACTGACTTAGAGAATACACTGATAATCAGATAAAATAAAGCAGTATATCAGATATTCAGAATTTCAGATCTAACTATCTAAGAACAAGACTATAGTGAAGGGGGGAAGAAATGGAGTAAGAAAATACCTTCCAATTACAGAGTTTCAACAATCAACAATGCGCCCTTTCCTACACAAATAACACAAGGGCTATGAATCATGATAAACTTAATTAAATCAAATTGATTAACTGTATAGCTTATAAATTATAATAAACAATTTACAAGTGACAATCAATTGATGAATTTTTTAGAGCCAAAAAAAATTCTCAAATTCCCTGTATCCAGAATAGGGAGAAAATGCATTTTTGATGTCAAAAATCATGGCTGGAGATTTGGACCAAGATCTGAAACGGTTAGTAAACCTAAAACTCCCTGTATTCTTGATGTCTAATAATTAGAATGCAACAAGTCAACAGCATATCCTAATCAAGTACTAAGATGAGGACCAAGATCTGAAACAGTTAGTAAACCTAAAACGTAATCTAAAATCTGATCAAAATGTAATCTAAAATCTAAAATCTGAAACGGTAAAAAAAACAAAATCAAAATGTAAATCCAAAACATGAGAGATTGAGGGAGAGAAGGAGGTATTCTTACTGGAGATTTGGAAGGCTTTCTCCTGAGCGGCGACTGGCACTGAGCAACAGAGGATCGGGAAAAAAAGAAGGAAACTCACGGCCGGAGTCCGGACCGGACGGATCTTGCGAACAGCGAACTGCGGTCGCCGGTCTGTGAGGGAACTCGGAAGCACCGAAGCAGCGGTTTGATGCACGCTACCAAGCAGGGAAGATTAGGGCTTGGGGGAACTGCCGAACTGGAGATTGGGAATGGGGAAGGAAGAACTGCAGAACAACGGCAAGCAGGAAGGGTTAGGATTTAGGAACTTAGGGCTCGGGAGTCGGGGCTCATCCAATCAGCAGGAAGGGTTATAACTTATAACTAAATTATAATAAAAATAAAATAACAACTTATAACTAAATAATAAATAAAGAAATTATAAAACTCAGGGGGGGTCAATTGACCCCCCTGGACCCTTGATACATCCGCCCATGCCCACAACAAATGTCGCCTCCCACGACAAATGTCGTCGCCCACGACAAATGTCGTCCCCATGACAAATGTCGCACCACCGGCAAATGTCGCATCCCGGCAAATGTCGCACCCTGCCGAATGTCGCACCCCGCCGATTGTCGCACCCCCGCCGAATGCCCCCAGGGCCGAAGGCCCGTGCCTGTCACTTGTATAATATATATATGAATCTCCTGAACCAAGAAATCTCATCCATGAATGGTGGTGGTGGTTAAAGATTAACCCTAGCGGGAGAGAGAGAGAATCTCTCTCTCTCTCTAAAAGGAAGTAGAGCCCGAAAATTGAGATTCCTCCTTTTCTTATGTCATTTCCAAATTTGATTACGAACCAAAAAAATAAGAGTTACGGTAATATGCGGCTATCCGCACACCATAATCACTCAAATTATGGAGTGCAGACCACATTTAATGTAGTTTTAAGTGCTAATCATTTTATAATATTTTATATACGCACACCGTTATTAATTAAATTATTTTTACCCAATAATGACGGTGGTTATGCGGGTGCTATCCACATAACGGACGGCGCAGATCGCGACAGAGCGATCGGACGATGGAGAGGGGGTCACCTGTTGAAACTGGAAACCAGCTTCTGTGGAGTTCGGACCCTTAAAAAGGGGTGACTGCACACTTACTTCTTCTAGTAAGCTTGCTTGACCGAGAACTTAGGATTCGAGATTGACCCAAGGCTCTAACACTGAGGTCCCACCACACACCCGGAAGATCTTAGAGCGCTTCCCCTCCTTAGCCAGTGCTATGCAAAGGGTACCTCAGAAAGAGCAAGAAGATCCGAGAATGAGAAAACTTGAAAACTTCTGCCTTCTGAGGTACCCTCTTGGGTCTACTTATAGATTTCTGAAAATGGTCTGTCAACAGCCCAACTCCGCTATTCTGAACAGATATACGCAGCCCAAATCGGTCTGCCAACAGCGCAACTCCACTATTTGGAGAGGTTACTGGCAGACCTGCGGGGATGGAATGGTAAAAGCATCACGTGGCGAGTGGTCCCCGAATTACCACTCGCATGGGGTGGCAAGTGTCCGATGAGACTGACACTCGCCACCTCCACAGGGCCCAGGGCGAGTGCGGACCGGACCGTCCCACTCGCCTATTATCCACCGAGGTCCAGGGGCGAGTGCAATCCTGCTTACTCCACTCGCCCCACATCTGTTCTACCCCCAACCCGTGCGAGTCGGGGAGCTCCAAAGCACTCGCCTCCTTGCCGACTCGCGTGAGATTTGGACCACATGATTTGTCTTGTCTGGCTCCTGTCAATCCCACTCGCCGGATACGGGGTTGTACACAATCCCCGCTCTTTGCGAGTTTGCTCTAAACTCGAAAAGAATCATCCAACCCCAGGAGATCGACGAGTGAGGCATGAGTAAGAGGAATCTTTTGATGGGATCCACAAGCTACTATATATATGTCAGTCTGCGTGGAAGAGCATTGTCATTCCCCTTACTTTTTTGATTTTGTCATCATGCCTCTTTCAAAGGAGTTTCAGGAGAGGCTCAACCGCGCTAGGGAGCTCAACTCCTCCCGCACTGCCGAGTTGAGCCCCTTGCTCTTTAACCAGTCACCGCATGAGTCACTGAAGCGTAAGCCCGCAAAAATGGCTAAATCTGACCCTAAAGTCGGCGAGGCCGTCCTTGTTGATCTAGCCCCTACGCCGGACCGCATACTCGCCTCTTAATCTTCCAAACCGATCACCCAACCTAAAGGGAAGGAGGTTGATGACACTCCCGTCGATCCTGGTAATCGCCATCACGAGGATGCGGGCACCCCTTTAGTGCGAGACGATTCTCCACCGAAGGACTCGCGCCCCCAAACCACCACTGATGGCCATGTGAGAGGTCAGGCCCCCACCTTTGGGACCACCAGATTGGGCTCGCTGTTGCTGAAAATACCGGGTCGTGAGTAATCTCGCGACCCTACCCCTGATCCTGCACTCGCGGAGGGAGGCGTTAGGGACATCCCTATTCCTAGTTTTGATCTGATTACCTACCCGAACTCCTATCTTCCAGGTCACGGCAAGGTGCTCACCTCTCCTCTCACTCGGCCCCTTTGGGGACAGACGAGCTCTTCCCGCCAGCCACACCTTCAGAGGACATCTGCCTCGCATGGTTAGTTGAAGCATTCACCATATTTAGAACCTCAAGCCTCTCATTTGGATTCATTATCATTGCAGGCCTTCCCGGTCAATTTGAAGCCGAAGAATCCTCCGACCCGGGACTCCACTCGCCACCTCCCTCCCACCGCGCTGGAAGACTTCCTGGATGCCTCAATCGAGACTGCCGAGATGAGGAGGCGAACTGTTGGGATCCTCAAGAAGTACGGGCTCGCACTGCGCGAGATCCAAGAGGAGAGGGTTGTCGACGAGCAGCGACTGCGCGCACTCAAGCAGGACTACATGCTGCTGCCGGACGAGGTGAGGCGTGACTCGGCTAGCGGGATGATTTCCCCCAGGCCATTCATGGACCACATACAAGAGAACATGCGCTTTATACACCAGGACCACTATTTGGTCTGCGAGTTCAACAACCCTCGCCGACCGCCGGGGGCGGGGGCGCGTGGCCGGGGTAGATGAAAATGGCTCCCGAGCTGAGCCTACCGGTACCTGTCCCTTGAACCCCTAGCTTTCGCGTGATGTAATAACACTTAACCTCCCTGGTGTATTCCTTCCTCTGGACACTCACACTGCTGTGTTTAATAATTTGACAATGTTTAATATTTAACGCTTGTTGATCTCACGTATATAATATTCCACTTTAGATTCGGCTTGCCTTGTGATAGAACAGGTCGCGAGAAGCTGGCGAGTTAGGGTCAGCGAGATGGGCTGAGTAGGCGGCTCGGCAGGCATTAATCAGTTTTCTATAAATAGGTTCCCCATACCTACCCTTAGCCCATCGCCTTTATTGTATATATTCTCTCCCCCCCCCCCTTAAGCACACTTCTCTCCACTTGCACTCGAACAAAGACCTGCTAGAAATGGGAAAGATGCGAGCTGATGTCGATGGGAGGTTGAAGTGTGCCAAGCATTTCGCCGAGTACCCATTATTTGAT
This sequence comes from Platanthera zijinensis, assembly GCA_039513925.1. NCBI lineage: Eukaryota > Viridiplantae > Streptophyta > Magnoliopsida > Asparagales > Orchidaceae > Platanthera > Platanthera zijinensis. The sequence goes on from CM077087.1 coordinate 18,198,021, forward strand.
GGGAATCCCTCAGAAGTGGAATATCTCGCCTTCCTGGAAGATCATGTCACTCCATGGTTCACTGCACGCCGGCCTAGGAGGGGCGATGCGATTAATACTTTCTTCACTGACGAGCTCACTGTTGAAGCCAAAAATGACCCCAACAAAAGTTCACGAACCAAAGTGCAGCCAATGCCTACTTCTCTCAAACCTCGCCCCCTGACTGGCTGCTAAGGCCCTAACACAGACCCAAAGCCTCAGCTGGGAGGTCCCACCACACACCCGGAAGATCTCTGAGAGCTTCTCCTCCAAAGCCAAATGCTGGGCTGGGAGCTCTTCAGAAGGCACTAGGGCTAGAGGAAAAATGATCAACTTGCCTTCTAAAGAGCCCTTATGGGTCTTTTTATAGCCTTCCTTTGACCTGAAAATACTGAAATACCCCTGAGGGGTCTGCCAATAGCCAAATCCCGCTGTCATTCAAAGGGCACTTGGGTAATTCTACCTCGGGATAATATAATATAATATAAAATGGTCCTCTTTACGAGCGCCGGGCCCCACCACGTGGGCCCACTTGGCGAGAACCCTGGCCGAGAAGGCTCTCGCTGGACCCTCACCCGGGCCAACCTTGGCGAGACCCCCTTGCCAGGGAGGTTCGCGCCCTCCACGGTTTCGAAGAGCTCGCGACTGAAGGCCCTCTTGGGGCCTTCTCGCCTCCCCTGGGCGGGAGCTTGCCCTAGGGCGGAAGCTTCCGCGGTCAGGCCCTCTGCTTCGGTCGTTCGACGATCTCTCCTGCCGAGAGGTCGACCATCTGCCCTGGTCGGTCGACGATCTCTCCTGCCGAGAGGTCGACCATCTGCCTTGGGCGGGAGCCCCTTCAGGGCGAGAACTCTATAAGTATGTCTCAGGGCTAACCCAGGGCTAGCCTGAGCCTAGCCCAATTCCTCAGTGGTGTCTCCGGGTCCCACCCAGCGAATATGGGGTTGTACACAATCCCCGCTCTTTTCGAGCTAGCCCCGCGCTCGACAAGACAAGTCCAACCCCCAAAATATTCGCTGGACACGTGCCCGCCTATCGAGGGAATCTTTTGGTGGGTCCCACTGCGGCTATAAATATGTACTGGTGGACGTCCATACGCCCTGCCCTTAAAATACGACTCTCTGACTGAGCTCTCGCCTCCGGGATTCTCGCGCGAGCTCACCATGCATCCCAAGCGTGCTGCCAAACCGCTTCCGCAGGACCTCCAAGACCGGTTAGCCGCTGCCCAAGCGCGGGCCTTGGCTAACTGTGCGGCGGTGGCTCCATGGTTAGCGAAAAAGACTTCAACCGCCGGGCCTTCGGAGCCGAAGAAGAAGGAAAAGAAAAGGGCGAAGGCGGTCCGGCGGGACCTTTCTCTCGAGAACAGGGATCCTCCTTCCCCCACTCCCAATTCTGCCGGAGATCCTTCCCTACGGAAGGTAAGCCTTTCGCCCGTGCCTACCGAGCTAACTGTACATTAGATTCGATGATTAAAGTATGCTTTCGCAGGAGTCCGCTCCCAATAATGACGCCGAAATTCCGCCCAGCTCCTCGAACCTACCCGCTCATCCCCCCGAGGGCCAAACACGGGTCTCGGAAAGGATTCCTCCAGCCGAGACCGGAACGATAGGTACATTTTTCCCTTGTCAATATTTCAACCAGACCCTTTCTTTTCTGAACCGTCTTCTCGCAGTGCCAGCTCCCGCCGACCCGGGTCTATCCACCCGGGAAGATGAAGCGAGAACCGTCGAAGTGCCTCCCGCGGTGGCCAATCCTCTCCTGCAGGCGGGAGGGGCGGCTTCTGAACCTTCCGCTACTCTCAAGGATGCTGATCGCCCTTGAGAGAAGACAACTCCCCTCATGCTTCCGGCCAGGCCGGGATCATCGTGCGCGAGCCCTTCCGCCCGGGGCTGGGCAAGCCTCTTCACCTCCTTTATGGAACCAACGGAGGGGCCGGGCCTTCTCGTCCAACTTTGGCTGACGGTTCTCGCCCAGCCGCAGGTATGCGAAAACTTTTTCGGACTGTCGATCGTCATGTCTTGACCAAAATTCTCGCGTGTTTCTTCCGCAGGTGATCCTGGCTTGCGGTCGGCAGTCAACGAGGAAGGAGAGGAAGAGGAAGAAGAAGACGAGGAAGAAGAGGATGAAGAGTCCCCCTCCCTTCGTCTGGCGAGATAGAGGAAACCCTGAACAGTGCAGGGAGCGCGAAGGGGAGACGGAGGAAGATCTCGGCCATCCTGGCCAAGCTTGTCCGGCGAGACCGTGCCCATGCTGCCGCGGCGAAAGCATTCCGCGAATCCGTGGAGCAAAGACTGGAGGCTCTGGAGCGGGACTTCTTCTTGGGCGAGACTGACTGCCCGCGCGGGCCTTCCGCCGAGTCTTCGCCAGGGAGGTGCATCTCGCAGATCCGGGACTACGCCAGGCGGATCAACCTTGGGTGTACCACGCTATCGTCCTACTTCAACCCGTTGGCGCCCCCAAGAACTAGGCGGCGAGAACGGGGACGATGGAGCTGGAAACCCTACTAGCCTTCACGCTCTAAATCTTGGTGTATCTCTTTTTTTTCTTCTCCCCTTGTTTCTCTTTTTCAATGTCAGTAATAAACATTATTATTAATTAAGTTTTATCCAGCTCGCGCTAGCGAGAGTCTCGCTTCTACCCATGTCTCTCTTTTTCCCTTTCCTTTTTATCGCTCTGCGGGGCTTTTTAATCAAGGCGCTTACCCCAATCTAGGATGCTTGCGCTGATCTAGGAGGTTTGCGTTAACCCAGGAGGCTTGCGCCAGTCTAGGAGGTTTGCGTTAACCCAGGAGGCTTGCGCCAGTCTAGGAGGCTTGCGCCGATCCAGGCAGTCGCGTCGAAACCTGAAGCGACCGTTGACCGCCGTCATCCTGAGGGGGAGAACCGAGGCGTCGTTAGCCCGGATTCTGACAGCTGTACTCCGCTGTCACTTTCTCTCTCTGCCGGATGAACTCATGATGACTACGATTCCCTATAAATAGAGAAGCCTACCAACCGCATTTATTTCTCCGATCCGGAACCTCAGCCTTCCCTCCGCGCTCTCGCGTTCCTGCTTCCGCTTCGACTCCCCTACAGCTCTCGCTCTTACTCACGAACTAGCCATGCCTGGCGAGAGCAAGGGTCGCGCCCATTGCGCGGAAAGCCTTCCAGAAACACCTCTTCCCTTCCTGCAAGCTCACCCTCGACGAATACAACGTGATCGTCGACCGCTACGTTCCCGCCGGCTTCTCGGCGCGGAACCCGGGGAATCATGATAGGGTGAATACCCCCGGGGCGGGAGAGCTTGCCATCCCCCTCGAGCATTTCGAGGTGGGCTTCCGCCTCCCCCTGTGGCCGGAGGTTCGGTTAGCTCTCCGCTATTATGGGGTGGTGCCCGCCCAGCTAAACCCGAACTCCGTCGCGATCCTTATAGCATTCATATGCTATATGCGATTCGAGAGGATCGAGTTTAGTCTGCCCATCTTCCGGAAGCTATTCAACTTCCGTGCCAAGGGGGGGGGGGGTAGTTTTCTTCTCCGGGCAACAGCTCGAGGTTACCGGTCTCGCCAATAAGCACCACCATTGGGGCGAGAAGTTCGTTTACATCAGCGGGGACTTCGGCAACGTCCCGCTTCAGCCCGTCCAGTATGAAGACGCTGCCTACAAGCCGCCCGCTCTGGGATCGCGCGAGAGCGCAATCCTGGAATTCTTCGGGACCAAGGAGTTCGACGTCCCCTATCTTCTGCGGGACGTCGACTCCCTCCTTTTGTTCAATCGGGCGAAGGTACGGTCTCGCCTCAGATTCCCTTTTTTATCAAAAATTTTCTTGCGCTGAAGTGCTAAAGCGTTTTTACTTTGCAGGAGAGCGGGAGGTCCCTTTGCACCAACCCTTCGCCGCAGGCCGGGGTGTCGAGGGTCTGGCAGCGAGAGGCCCCCTCGCGCTCGCGGAAGCTAGCGCCAGCGCCTGCCGAGAAGATCCAACCCCTTCCATGCCGCCACCGGCCAAGAAGCGGAAGGCCACCCTTCCTCCTCTCCGCGCGCTGAAGAGGCCCAAGCCTTCTGCCGCCGACAAGGGGAAATCGTTGGCGGTCTCGCCCGTCCAACCTCCTCCTGAGGGCAGGTCCTTTGAAGCGATCCTTCAGAGGGCCAGTGAGATGGATGCCGCCGCCGCCGCCAAGAGCCGCGCCGAGGCTTCCGCCAGGAACACATCGGCCGTAGGCGAGGCGGGGGGGAGAAATGGTTGCCGCCGAGACCTCCGCCAACGTCCCGCCCCAGGAGGTGCCGAGAGGGCACCGGAACTTTGGTTTAGGCGTCAGGTACGCCGACTCGGAGGGGAAGCCCCAGATGGAATGGGACCCCAAGACAAACTCAATCAGGGTCTCGACCCTCCTTCCCCGATGGGCGGAGGGGGAAAATGTGACCGGCGAGGCCTTCTCGCTTGGGTATGGTCTATACAGCCGGGAAGATGCCAGCGTGTTCGACCAGACGCCTACCCGCCTTCTAGCCTTCGACGCCACCCGGGCCGTAATGCGCGGGTTCGAGCTTACACATATGTGTGCGCGTCGAAGCATCACCATTGACAAGAACTTCACTGATATGCGCAAGGCGAGGGAGGACGCGATAGCTCGCGCGCATGCCGCGGAAGAAGAACTCGCGAGAGCTCAACAGGAGCTCGCGGATGCCAAATTGGCGCTGTCTCTGCGCCCCGCGACCGAGGTAGGCGAGACCTTCCTGAGCCCTTGCCTCCGTTTCCTCGAAGTTTCTACGGTGTAATGCGTCTAGACTAAATCTTTTATCCCTTTTGCAGGATTCCGCCCAAGTCAGGGAGCTTCGCGCAGAGCTGGCCAACGCGCGCTGCGAGAGCGTCCTCCTGAGGGAACAGCTCCGCGCAGAGCTGGCGAAGGTCTCGCCCCCGGAGCTAGATGCGAGGTTGCGGAGCCGTTACCTCTCGGAGTACGACGTCGATAAGCTGCTTCAAGCCAACGCTCAGGCGACCGTCAAGCTGATGCTCGAGACGCTGCGAGACGTCGAGCTGCTCCGGGAGGACGGCGCGACCATCGACGCTCGCCAACTTCTCCCTTGGCTTTACGACCCAGTTCCTAAACCCCCGGGCGCGCCGGACTCGCCGCTCTCAGACGTCCCGAGGTCCTCTCCTGCTGTTGACGAGACGTCCGGGGAAGGCTCTGGCGATGATTCAAGCGAGAGCACCAGTGGGGACTACAGCGCGTCCCCCTGAGGTGTCTTTTATTTTGAATATCTTTTTGTAATGAGCGAGAACCTCCTTCTGTAATTAACTTTTTTATAAGTAATGTCTCATTTTCATTTTTCATTTCCCCCTTTTTCTTTTTTTATTATTATCCATGCGTGCTTTGAAAGTATATTACTCTGCCGAATGACCTCCGCGCGAGCTTCCGCCGAGACCCTTAGTCTCTTTAGGGTGACCTTCCTTAGAGATCAGTTAGGCGGGAACCTCGCGTCGTCGATTGAATCGTCCTGCCTAGGTCCGCCGGGAGCTTTCTTTTTGCGAGAACCTCCTTTAGCCGAGACCTTTGCTGGCTGAGACCTCTGGCCGGGATCCTCACTGGCTGAAACCTCCGGGCCGCGATCTGCCGAGACCTCCAAGCCAAGACTTTTACTGGCCGAGACCCCTGAGCCGAGACCTTTACTGGCCGAGACCCCTGAACCGAGACCCTTTAGGGATTTGCCCCCGGTCTAGGTCAGGGTCCTGCCCACATATTTTTTCAACCAATCAAACCCCTACCCCGCCGGCGAGCCGTTGGACCTGCTAGCTTACATGGGTGCCTGCGCAGCGGGTCTACCGGGGTTTGAGCCGAGCTCGTTGTAACGTAGTAGCTACCAATCAAGAACCAAGGATCAAAAGGTCAAGGACTCCACCTATCCCCCGCAGGCGAGCCTTCGGACCTGCCAGCTTGGTGGGAGCCTGCGCAGCGGGTCTGCCTGGGGCCGAGCCAAGCTCGGGGTGTCGTTGGAGTGGCTAAGAACAAAGTATCACAAGAGCCAACCTATCCCCCACAGGCGAGCCTTCGGACCTGCCAGCTAGATGAGAGCCTGCGCAGCGGGTCTACCTGGGGCCGAGCCGAGCTCGGGGTGTTGTTGAAGTGGCTAAGAACAAAGTATCAGAAGAGCCAACCTATCCCCCACAGGCGAGCCTTCGGACCTGCCAGCTAGATGAGAGCCTGCGCAGCGGGTCTACCTGGGGCCGAGCCGAGCTCGGGGTGTTATTGAAGTGGCTAAGAACAAAGTATCACAAGAGCCAACCTATCCCCCACAGGCGAGCCTTCGGACCTGCCAGCTAGATGAGAGCCTGCGCAGCGGGTCTACCTGGGGCCGAGCCGAGCTCGGGGTGTTGTTGAAGTGGCTAAGAACAAAGTATCAGAAGAGCCAACCTATCCCCCACAGGCGAGCCTTCGGACCTGCCAGCTAGATGAGAGCCTGCGCAGCGGGTCTACCTGGGGCCGAGCCGAGCTCGGGGTGTTGTTGAAGTGGCTAAGAACAAAGTATCAGAAGAGCCAACCTATCCCCCACAGGCGAGCCTTCGGACCTGCCAGCTAGATGAGAGCCTGCGCAGCGGGTCTACCTGGGGCCGAGCCGAGCTCGGGGTGTCGTTGAAGTGGCTAAGAACAAAGTATCACCTGGGGCCGAAGAGCCAAACTATCCCCCACAGGCGAGCCTTCGGACCTGCCAGCTAGATGAGAGCCTGCGCAGCGGGTCTACCTGGGGCCGAGCCGAGCTCGGGGTGTTGTTGAAGTGGCTAAGAACAAAGTATCACAAGAGCCAACCTATCCCCCACAGGCGAGCCTTCGGACCTGCCAGCTAGATGAGAGCCTGCGCAGCGGGTCTACCTGGGGCCGAGCCGAGCTCGGGGTGTTGTTGAAGTGGCTAAGAACAAAGTATCAGAAGAGCCAACCTATCCCCCACAGGCGAGCCTTCGGACCTGCCAGCTAGATGAGAGCCTGCGCAGACGGGTCTACCTGGGGCCGAGCCGAGCTCGGGGTGTTGTTGAAGTGGCTAAGAACAAAGTATCACAAGAGCCAACCTATCCCCCACAGGCGAGCCTTCGGACCTGCCAGCTAGATGAGAGCCTGCGCAGCGGGTCTACCTGGGGCCGAGCCGAGCTCGGGGTGTTCGTTGAAGTGGCTAAGAACAAAGTATCACAAGAGCCAACCTATCCCCCACAGGCGAGCCTTCGGACCTGCCAGCTAGATGAGAGCCTGCGCAGCGGGTCTACCTGGGGCCGAGCCGAGCTCGGGGTGTTGTTTGAAGTGGCTAAGAACAAAGTATCAGAAGAGCCAACCTATCCCCCACAGGCGAGCCTTCGGACCTGCCAGCTAGATGAGAGTCTGCGCAGCGGGTCTACCTGGGGCCGAGCCAAGCTCGGGGTGTCGTTGAAGATTCCTTCAAACAGGCCTATTCTATCATTGAGATGAGGAGTCATAGCCGGTTAAAACAAAAAGCATAAAGATTGCATACTCAGAGATAGTAAATATTCTGAAATAAACTTATCGAGAATGCAATAGTTATTTACAACATTACAATCCTTCTTTCCCCTTACGGTAGAAGCGCTTCAGGTCATCACCATTCCAGGTGTGACTCAAGGTCCTTCCCTCCGCATCCTGGAGATAGTAGCCTCCGTTAACCAGAGCCTTCTCTACTATATAAGGCCCCTCCCAGCTAGGGTTGAGCTTACCAACAGCGGCCGACCTTCCTGCAGCGTCGACCTTTTTCAGTACTAGATCCCCCTCGGTGAATTGCTTGACTCTGATGTGCTTATCGAAGTACCGAGCCATTCGCCGTTTTATTTCTTCTTGTCTGATGGCAGCAACATCCCGCAGCTCTTCCACCATATCTAATGAGAGGCGCAACCCTTCCTCATTCTCCAACCTCCAAGCTTCGCTTCCTCCACCTGCGGCCGTGACCCTTGGGGACCGAACCTCGAACTCCACCGGGAGGACAGCCTCGCACCCATGAGAGAGCTTGAAGGGGGTCTCTCCTGTGGCCGTGTTTGGAGTTGTTCGCAAGGCCCACAGGACGGAAGGGAGCTGTTCCACCCAGTTACCTTTCAGGTTCTCCACCTTCTTTTTGAGCAAGTTGACAATGACCTTGTTCGCCGCCTCCACCTGGCCATTGCTCCGAGGGTGATGGACAGAGGCGAACCTGAGATCGATCCCCAATTGGGTGCAGAAGCTGATGAATTCTTCGCTGGCAAACTGAGGACCGTTGTCTGTCACTATCGCTTGGGGCAATCCGTGCCTGCAAATGATTTCCCCCCAAACGAAGTTTCTGATGACCTGGGAGGTTACCTTGGCTAACGGCTTGATCTCCAGCCATTTGGAGAAGTAGTCAATCATCACTAGGAGGAACCTCCTTTGCCCGCTAGCTGGAGGGAAGGGTCCAACCAGGTCCATCCCCCAAATGGCGAAGGGCCATGGCGCCGTGATGCTTCGAAGTCTTTGGGCGGGCAAGAGCTGGAGAGGAGCATGTACCTGGCACTTCCGACACCTTCTTGCGAATTCAGCTGTATCCCTCCTTATGGTCCGCCAGAAATATCCCTGCCTTATCACCCTTGCTTCCAATGTCCTTCCCCCTGAATGGCTGCCGCACTCTCCAGAATGTACCTCTTCCAGGATCCTCGGGACTTCCTCTTCGGTTACGCATCTCGCGAGGAGCCCTGACAACATCTTCCGATGCAAGCTCCCTTCCAGCATTAGGTAATGAGCCGCCTTGTGCCTGAAGCTCTTTGCATCCTTGACTTCTTCCGACAGTTCTCATGTGGTTAAGAAAGTCACCAATGGATCCATCCATGAGGACCGCCGATTCACCTCCATCAACTCCCCCTCTTCAATGGCTGGTCGGAATAGTTCGGTTAGGGTACCTCCTCCCCGAGGCCCGAACTTCGCCAGTCGATCAGCTGCCGCGCTTTCCTCCCTGGGGACATGTCGAATAGAGAATGAACGGAAACCCCCAATGATGGCTCTTACCTTAGATAGATACCTCGCGAGGGTCGGCTCCCGGGCCTCAAACTCGCCTCGGATCTGCGATGCTACCACCATGGAGTCGGTGAAGGCTTCCACATCCTGGATTTCCAACTCCTTCGCCAAGCGAAGGCCGGCGATCACAGCCTCATATTCTGCTTGGTTGTTGGTTACAGGGAAATGGAAAGTCACGGCTTGCTCTATGGTAACTCCCTGAGGGCTTACTAATACCACACCTCCTCCCAGGGAGTGCCTTCCTGAGGCCCCCGTCGACCACCATCTTCCACGCTTCTTGCGGCTTTGGTTCTTCAGCCTCCGCCTCGGTAACATAGTCCGCCAGGAAATCCGCCACGGCCTGGGCTTTGATAGAGAGCCTCGGACGAAAGAGATGTCAAACTCGCTTAGCTCGATGGACCACTTTGCCAACCTTCCTGAATGTTCCACCCCCTCCAAGACCTTGCGAAGGGGATGGTCGGTTATCACCCTAATCGAGTGTGCTTGAAAGTAAGGGCGAAGCTTCCTAGCTGAGATGACCAAAGCATATGCTAGCTTCTCCAGGATGGGGTATCGGAGCTCCGCCTTTTTTTAAGATTCGGCTGACATAATAGACGGGTAACTGCTTCTTCCCCTCTTCCCTAACCAAGACGGAGCTCACCGCCTCTCCTCCCACTCCTAAATACAAGGCTAGGTCCTCCCCCTCCTTCGGGCTTTGAAGTAACGGAGCTTGGAGAGTTGCCTCTTCAGCCCCTGAAAAGCCTCTTCGCACTCGGCCGTCCATTCGAATGATTGGTTGCCACGAAGTACTTTGAAGAAGGAGGAACATCTATCCCCTGACCGAGAGAGGAACCTGCTTAACCCGGCCAACTTCCCGGTCAAGCGCTGGACCTCCTTGGCGTTGCGAGGCGATTCTAGGTCTAGAATAGCCTTAACCTTATCGGGGTTGGGCTCTACCCCCGCGGGAGTCAAGAGGTGCCCGAGGAATTTGCCGCGACTAGCCCCGAAGACGCACTTCAAGGGGTTCAACCTCATCTTGAACTTCCGCAGGGTGGCGAACGTTTCCTCCAAGTCCCGCAAGTGGGAAACAACACATTTGCTCTTGACCATGAGGTCGTCCACGTAGACCTCCAGGTTCCTTCCCCTTTGATCTCGAAAGATTCGATCCATCATGCGTTGGTATGTTGCCCCTGCATTCTTCAATCCGAAGGGCATCATCTTATAGCTGAAGCATCCCTCTCTTGTGATGAAGGAAACATCCTTGACATCAGGAGGGTGCATCCGGATCTGGTGGTAACCTGAAAATGCATCTAAAAAACTCATAAGAGAAAAACCGACGGCTGAGTCAACCAGCGCGTCGATTCGAGGCAAGGGGTAGCAATCCTTGGGGCATGATTTATTTAATAAGGAAAAATCAATACACATGCGCCATTTTCCTCCTCCCTTCTTTACCATTACCACGTTGGAGATCCAGCCTGGATACTGGATCTCTGAGATGAAGCCTGCGTCCAGGAGCTTTTGGACCTCCTCTCGGATGGGGGCTTCTAGCTTGGTGGCGATGGCCCTCATCTTTTGGCGTATGGGGCGGGCTCTGGGATCCAGGTTCAAGCGGTGACAGGCCACGTCCGCGTCGATGCCCGGCATGTCTGCCGCGCTCCAAGCGAAGATGTCGACGTTGCCCTGGATGCAGGCTCGCATCCGCTCCTGATCCTCAAGGCTCAAGCCTCCGCTGATCCGAATCCTTTGCGCCTCCCCCACTCTTGTAAGCACCTCCATCTCCACCACCTCTTCGGCCGGCTCCAGCCCCGACCGCCCCCAACTTACCCTCGCCTCTTCCCGCTCAAACTCGAGCTCTTCTCCCCCAACCTCATCGACTTCCATCGCCTCCTCCAGGCTCTCCTCCTGCCTCTGCTCTTCTTCATCCACCACTCCTCTCGCCTCTTCTGGGCTGATCTCCCCCAACTCCTCTGCCTCCGCCATCTCCTCAGCAACCTCCATCGCCTCTCCCAGGCTCATCCCCCCTTCCTCAACTCCTTCCTGCTCAGCCATCTCCCTCTCCAACTCCTCTGCCTCCTCCATCCATGACACGGTGTTAACCGCCGTCACATAGCACTGCCTTGCCATCTTTGGATCCCCCCTGATCCTCACCTGCACCCCTCCATTGTTGAACTTGAGGCATTGGTGGTACGAGGAGGGTACACAGCGAAAGGCGCTGATGAGGGGACGTCCGAAGATGGCATTATAACTACTCGGGGCGTCCACGATCACGAACCGACAGTTCCGTGAGACGCCCCCAAGCCTTACATGCAGACCCACTCCCCCTTCCACTTCTTTCCTTTCGCCGGAGAAGCCAAAAAGCGGTCCATCGGAAGCCAGGACCCTTTTTCCTTCCACCCCCATCTCATCGAAAGCCTTCTTGAAGATCACATTCACCGAGCTCCCATTATCCACCAGTATCCGGGAGACGGTGTAGTTCTCCACCGCTGTCTGGATCACAAGCGCGTCGCAGAACGGGTCCTCGTAGTCTGGCATATCCGCGGATGAGAAAGTGATCTTCTCCTCTGGGGGGGGAGCCTGGGAGGTCGAGGCGACCCCTCGGCGGAACATGGTTTGAAGGCTCCCCTTGCGGGTGGCCTCGATCCCCACCCCCCCGTGGATCACTCCGATCCCTCCTCGGGTCCCCACGTCAATCCTGTCTTCACATCTGTCCTCCACCTCTTCCCGTTGTACTTCCACGATCCTTACGGGCGGATCCTGCCTTCCGGCCCCTCTGGCCCCTCTGATCTCCAGAAACTCTGGGCAGGCGGCCGTTGCGTGACCTTCCTCCTGATGGAAGTCGCAATAGGGCAACGCCACCCTGCCCCCTCTTTCTTCTCCTCCTCCCCTTCTTCCGGCTCCCCGAAATCTTCTACCTCTTCCCCTTCCCACCTCCATAGCCTCCTGCGGCGGTGGGAAATGACCCCTCGGTCCCTGTCGCCATCCTCCCTGCTCCAGCCTTCTGGGCTCCCGAAAGTTATCTCTTATCTGAAGTCCTCCTTGGCCCTGGGGGCGACCCTCCTGAGGCCTCCAACCCAGTCGGTTGTTTGGCTCCCTGGCCCCCCCATGCTGTTGCCCCTGCCCTCGGGGCTCTTCTCTTCTCCTATCTTCCCTCGGCTCCCTCTGCTCCCTCTGCTCTCTCTGCCTTCCCGCCACCGGCTCCTTCACGTCGTCCTCGGCCAGCCTGGCCAGCTTCCTCGCAAATGCCGGGTTTGCCCTCTCGAAGTCTATCTCCTTCGCCGCCCTCTCCATGAGCTCCTCAAAAGAGAGAGGGGGTACTCTCTTCAACTCCATGCTGAAAAACCCTGGCCTCAGCCCCAGGGTGAAGGCTAGCATCAGCGCATACCCCGGGACCTCCTGGACCAGGAGAACCTCCTCTTGGAACCGGTCGACATAGCGACCCAACGTCTCCTCCGGCCCTTGCCTCACTGCAAACAGGCACTCAGCCTCCTTCTTCCTTTTCTTCGAAGTTGAGAATCTCAACAGAAAACCCCTCCGCAGATCCTCAAAGCTGTAGATGGAACTCGCCGGCAACTGGTGGAACCAGTCCCTGGCCTTTTCTTTCAGAGTGATGGCAAAAAGCCTACACTTGAAGGCATCCGACATTTGCCTGATGGACACCACGTCCTCGAACCATTGCACGTGCTGGACCGGGTCATCCTTCCCGGTGTAGTAGGTCATGTCCGGCTCCCGGAACCCCTCCGGCACTGGAGCCGAGACAATGAGCTCGCTAAAGGGGGTCTCGCCCCCTGCCTGGCGAGAAGGCACGTCTCGCGATCTCGGTTGGCTGGACCGATCCGCGAGACCTTGCCCAGGGAAGAGTTCCCGCACCGTCGCCTCCTTCTCGCCCAGATCCGCCGGGAGCTCCTTCCCGAGACGCTGACCTGGGAAGAGCTCCCGCGCGGCTACGTCTCTCTCGCCTGCCTCTACCGGGACCTCCTTACCGGGGCGCTGCCCTGGAGCGTTCTCGCCTAGCAGCGGAACCACCTCCACCAGAACCTGCGGCGTCTCCCACTCGTTCCTTGCCGAGAAGGCCAAGTTGATCGTCTGCATGACTTCTCGCCTGAAGTCCTCAAACATTTTCCTCGTCGCCTCGTCCACCCGGGTGGGGGATCCTCCCGCGCCTGATCCTTCACCCTCGCCTCCTGCCATGGGACTTAACTCAAGATTTTCTTGCACCGATTGCTTCCACGCTCACCGCACCAGAACTGTTGAAGCCAAAAATGACCCCAACAAAAGTTCACGAACCAAAGTGCAGCCAATGCCTACTTCTCTCAAACCTCGCCCCCTGACTGGCTGCTAAGGCCCTAACACAGACCCAAAGCCTCAGCTGGGAGGTCCCACCACACACCCGGAAGATCTCTGAGAGCTTCTCCTCCAAAGCCAAATGCTGGGCTGGGAGCTCTTCAGAAGGCACTAGGGCTAGAGGAAAAATGATCAACTTGCCTTCTAAAGAGCCCTTATGGGTCTTTTTATAGCCTTCCTTTGACCTGAAAATACTGAAATACCCCTGAGGGGTCTGCCAATAGCCAAATCCCGCTGTCATTCAAAGGGCACTTGGGTAATTCTACCTCGGGATAATATAATATAATATAAAATGGTCCTCTTTACGAGCGCCGGGCCCCACCACGTGGGCCCACTTGGCGAGAACCCTGGCCGAGAAGGCTCTCGCTGGACCCTCACCCGGGCCAACCTTGGCGAGACCCCCTTGCCAGGGAGGTTCGCGCCCTCCACGGTTTCGAAGAGCTCGCGACTGAAGGCCCTCTTGGGGCCTTCTCGCCTCCCCTGGGCGGGAGCTTGCCCTAGGGCGGAAGCTTCCGCGGTCAGGCCCTCTGCTTCGGTCGTTCGACGATCTCTCCTGCCGAGAGGTCGACCATCTGCCCTGGTCGGTCGACGATCTCTCCTGCCGAGAGGTCGACCATCTGCCTTGGGCGGGAGCCCCTTCAGGGCGAGAACTCTATAAGTATGTCTCAGGGCTAACCCAGGGCTAGCCTGAGCCTAGCCCAATTCCTCAGTGGTGTCTCCGGGTCCCACCCAGCGAATATGGGGTTGTACACTCGCCTTCCCCATCTCGCATTTTGAGGTGCGGTTGCGCCTGCTCCTCTGGCTGGAGGTTCTCCAGGTGTTCAAATATTTCGGGGCTGTCCCCACGCAGATGAATCCCAACGCGATTGTCATGCTCGTGGCTTTCACGAGCTTCCTTTAGAGGGAACGGATTGAGTTCAACCTCACCGTTTTTCGAAAGTTGTTCATCTACCGCGCCACCAATGATGGGGTCGCGTTCTTCGTTACCTCACAGTTCAAAATGCGTGAGACGGCCAACAAGAACCATAACTGGTTCTCCAAGTTCGTCTTCATCAAGGGCGATCTCGACAACATCCCTTATTCGCCCATCCAGCAAAGCAAGGAGACATACCGGTCGCCAACCGTGACGGGCGACGACTCCAATCTCCACCAATTATTCCTCCACAAATATTTTGAGGTCGCGTTCCTGCGAAGAGGCCTCAACTCGCTCCCGCCAGTTCTTCTCGACATAGGTATATTTTCCTTTTTTTCGAGGACTCGCCAAAAGGGCCATCTTTTCTGACAAGGTTAAGTTTGTTTACTGCAGGGGAGCGACTGATCCCAAAACACCCACCTTTTGCAGATTCGGGGCTACATCCCGACCCACTCGTGCGGCAGAGGGCAGCTGCAACGGATTGTCGGAGGGAGCAGAAATCCGCCAGACCTTCCATCAGCCAGAAGCAGCCCGACCTCGCTAGCTCCAGCTCGCCTCACCTCCCACAGCCGCCAAAGATATTGAAAAAGGCGATAGTCTCCAAGGGCCAGCAGATCCCGCTCGACTCGCCAGAGAAGGAGCAAGGAGACGGCAACCTCCCTGCACCCACGGATGTCGAAGTGTCCAGGGCCCACAAGCCGGGCATGCCGAGTGACCATCGGAACTATGGTCTTGGAGGGAAGGCAAAGGACCAGGTTGGCGAGCCGATGGTTCAGTGGGACGAGAAGGCCCAAAGGGTTTCCATTTCTTCTCTCCTCCCCTTCTGGTCCAAGCACAGGCCTCCAAGCGAGCATGCCTTTGCACTCGGCTTCAGTCTCTACGGTCACAAGGATGTCATGTCTATGACGACATGACCCTACAGCGGATCACCCATGAATGCACGCGAGCCCAGATGCGTTCTATGGAGCTCGGGCTCATGACTGTTCGTCGCGGCTTCACCCTCAACCGCAAATGGACGGATGCCGAGGAAGCCTAAGCTCTCGCCGCAGATGATGTGGCTGACTTGAAGATGAAGTTGGAGATCGTCGAAGCTCTCCTCGCGAAGAGCATTGGCGGGGTGGTAAGTGTTAGTTAATTTTTTCCCTTTTTCTTTCGCTCGCATAGTTCCTTCGCTTACGCCTTTTGCCTCGCAAGATGCCGATACCGCCTATGCATTCGCGCGACTGACCTCAAGGAAAAGAACAAGCAGCTTGAGGGATAGAATAAGTTGCTCCATGGCGAGGTTAGTCGCCTGGTGGATTCCCTTTTCCCCTCGACTCGCGGCGAGCCGAGCACCCAGGCCAAGAAGCCAAAGTAATTCAGCGAGACGAAGGTCAACGAGATGCTAAGGGTCAACTTTATTAAAGCCGCTGATCACATACTTCAGGTTATGCGAGATTTAAAGGTGCTGACGGCGGACTGCGAGGAGGTGATTGCAAAATACCTGGTCCCGGAGCTGTTTCTCCCCATCCCCACCCCTGGCGAGAAAGAGAACGACTTCGACTCACTGTTCGACGAGGTGGAGGGCTATCGTGATGAACCTTCTAGGGGAGGCGAGTAGGGGGCCTGGTTGTAACACTTTTCTTGTTTTTTTTGTGTAATGATTCCCCCCTTTTGTATACTCTCCGCGAGGCGACTTCCTTTTTGTAGCCGAATATATATTAATGAAATTTCTACTTGGCAAATTTTGTTCTTCTTTTCTTTCTATATATACTCGTCATACTGCACTCGCACGCGCATACCACCCTTTGAGGTGCGACTTCCCATAGGTAGAACTCGCCACTACAATCCATCCGAGTTAGGTTAGATTATATACTCATGCGAAGGCCTCGAGATCTCGCCCCCAAGTAATAGGAGTTGGACCACTTGCCGCGCTGGAACCCGTGACCTTTGGATAATAGTACGAGTCATCAGGAGGCCTGACTTTCCCAAGTTGAAAAACCGATGGGGTGGGTTGTAGTCGCCGAGAGCAGCACCATGCCTTTGTAGTAGCCTACTGGTTCTCGCACATCCCCTTGGGAACTAAGTACGTGTAGAGAGTTAAGCTCGGCTCGACTTACTTGCCATGAGGTATGCGAGTGCCCCAGCTGGAGAGATCTACCCCCGAACGGCTGGACTCTCCCTCTTTTAACACTATTTTGCCGAGTGATTATGACACCCTACTTGTTGGCAAGATCTTGGCTAGCTAAAGCTTGGTCATATGGATTTTGCTGGATCTAACATTTTTGCGTCCCCGAATGATTTTCTGCCCTGCCAACTAGTGGTGGTGGGATCTGCTCGGGGTTAACTTTGGAGACACCACCGAGTGACATCCAACTCTGCCAGCTAATGAGAGTCTGACGGCAGGATCTGCTCGGGGTCAACATGGGAGACACCATCGAGTGACTTCTAACACTACCAACTAATGAGAGCCTGACAACGGGATCTGCTCGGGGTCAACTTAGGAGACACCATCGAGTGACATCCAGCCTTGCCAGCAAATGGGAGCCTGGCAGCGAGATCTGCTCGGGGTCAACTTAGGAGACACCATCGAGTGACATCCAGCCATGCCAACTAATGGGAGCCTGGCAGCGGGATCTTCTCCGGGTCCACATGGGAGACACCATCGAGTGACATCCAACTTTGCCAACTAATTGGAGCCTAACAGCGGGATCTGCTCGGGGTCAACTTGGGAGACACCATCGAGTGACATCCAGCCCTGCCAGCTAATGGGAGCCTGACATTGGGATCTGCTCAGGGTCAACTTGGTAGGCACCATCGAGTGACATCCAACCATGCCAGCTAATAGGAGCCTGGTAACGAGATCTGCTCGGGGTCAACTTGGGAGACACCATCGAGTGACATCCAGCCCTGCCAGCTGATGGGAGCCTGACAGCAGGATCTGCTCGGGGTCAATATGGGAGACACCATCGAGTGACATCCAACCCTTCCAGCTCATGGGAGCCTGGCAGCAGGATATGCTCGGGGTCAACTTTGGAGACACCACCGAGTGACATCCAGCCCTGCCAGCTAATGGGAGCGTAGCAGCAGGATCTGCTTGGCGTCAACATGGGAGACACCATCGAGTGACATCTAGCCCTGCTAACTAATGGGAGCTTGGAAGCGGGTTCTGCTCGGGGTCAACTTGAGAGACACTATCGAGTGACATTCAGTCATGCCAGCTAATAGGAGCCTGATATCAGGATCTGCTCAGGGTCAACTTAGGAGACACCATCGAATGACTTCCAGTCCTGCCAGCAGATGGGAGCTTGACAGCGAGATCTGCTCGGGGTCAACATGGGAGACACCATTGAGTGACATCCAACCCTGCCAGCTAATGGGAGCCTAACAGTGGGATCTATTCGGGGTCAAATCAGGAGACACCATCGAGTGACATCTAGCCCTGCCAGCTAATGGGAGCCTGTCATCGGGATCTGCTCGGTGTCGACTTGGGAGACACCATCGAGTGACATCCAGCCCTGCCAGCTAATTAGAGCCTGGCAGCGGGATCTTCTTGGGGTCAACTTGGGGGAAACCATTGAGTGACATCCAGCCCTGCCAGCTAATGGGAGCCTACCAGCGGGATCTGCTCGGGGTCAACTTTGTGAACATAACCTATTCCTATAATTCATTGTAAAAGGTCTGGAATATCAAGGGATTTCACATTAGAAAAAGAAGTTACATACATGGTTTAAGGATATAAACACATCAAATCGTCGCCGCTCCAGGTGTGACTTAAAGTCCCCCCTTCACATTCTTGAGGCGATACCCTCCTTATCTCAATGCTTCCTTAACTATATATGGACTCTCCCAATTTGGATTAAGCTTTCCTACTGTTGCTGATCTTCCTGCGGCATCCACCTTTTTCAGGACCAAGTGCCATTCTGTGAATTATTTTATTCTAACATGTTTATCAAAGTATTTGGTCATCCGCCGTTTAATTTCTTCCTGCCTGACAGCGGCCACATCGCGAAGTTCCTCTGTCAGATTTAGAGAGTCGTAACTCATTCTCGTTCTCGACCCTCCATTCCTCTCCACCTTCTTCTACCTCTCCTACTTGCGGTGTCAGGACCTCGAACTCTATCGGGAGCACAGCTTCGCAGTCATGGGAGAGCTTGAAGGGGGTCGCCCCTATGGTTGTGTTGGGAGTGGTTCTTAGGGCCCAAAGGACCGAAGGGAGTTGGTCCACACAGCTCCCCTTTATATTCTCCACCTTCTTTTTCAACAATTTCACGATGATCTTGTTCGCCGCATCAACCTGCCCGTTACTCCTGGGGTGGTGGACCGACGCAAACCTAAGATCAATCCCGAGCTAGCCACAAAAAGGGATGAATTCAGCACTGACGAACTGTGGCCCATTGTCCGTGACAATAGCCTGAGGCAACCCATGCCGAAAAATGATTTCTCCCCATACAAAATTTCTAATTATCGGGGAGGTCACCTTGGTCAGTGCCCTGACCTCCAACTACTAAGAAAAATAGTCGATCATGACCAACAGGAACCTTCTCTATCCGATGGCATGGGGGAAGGGTCCTACTAGATTCATTCCCTCAAATAGCGAAGGGTTAGGGCGTGGTGATGCTTCTGAGCCTCTGAGATGGTAGCAGTTGGAGCGGAGTGAACAGCTGACACTTCTAGCATTTCTTGGCGAACTTGATGGCACCCGGCTTGGGGTCGGCCAAAAATACCCTTGTGTGACTATTCTCCCCTCCAGAGTCTTGCTCCTTGAGTGGCTCTCATACTTCCCTGCATGGAATTCCTCTAAGATTCTTGGAACCTCCTCCTCAACCACACAATGTGCTAGCAGTCCCGAGAGGGTCTTCCTGTATAGCCTCCCGTCGCGCATTAGATAATATGCCGACTTGTGCTTGAAGTTCTTTTTGTCCATGCCTTCTGGGAACTCCCTTGTGGGCAAGAAAACTGCAAAGGGATCCATCTAGGAGAGGCGTTGACTCATTTCCATCAGTTCCCCCTCCCCGATAGATGGGTAGAATAGGTCGGCGAGGGTTCCTCTCGCACGGGATCCGAACTTGGCCAATTGATCTACTTGCACATTTTCTTCCCGCGAACATGTCTGATGGAAAATGTTTGGAACATGCTGATGACCCTCTTCACCTTCTCCGGATATAGCTGGAGGGTAGGCTCCCTTACCTCAAACTCTCAGTTGATTTGAGAGGACACCACCATGGAGTCCGTTAGCAACTCCACGTTGTGCACCCCCTAGTTCTCTTGTCAGGCGTAGCCCTGCGATTAACGCCTCATACTCTGCCTAGTTATTGGTAATGAGAAAATAAATGACCACAGTCTGCTCAATCCTCGTCTTCTGGGGACTCTCCAAGATTACTCCTACCCCCAAGGAATGTCATCCCGAGGTGACATCCACCATCACCTTCCAAAGGACCGGACGAGTAAGCTCCTCTTCCACCACCTCGACCACATAATCGTCTAGGAAGTCGGCCATTGTCTGGACCTTGACCGAGAGGCGAGGGACAAAAGATATGTCGAACTCACTTAATTCCACTAACCATTTTGCAAACCTTTCAGAGTGCTCAACCCCCTCAAAGATGTTGTGAAGGGGGTGGTCAGTAACTACCCGGATTGAATGCGCTTGGAAGTAAGGTCAAAGCCTCCGAGCCGAGATGACCAAAGATAATTCCAATTTCTCCAGGATCGGGTATCAAAGCTCCGCCTTTCTCAGGACCCTGTTTATATAGTAAATTGGCAGCTGCTCCTTTCCCTCCTCTCAGACCAGGATGGAGCTCAGGGCCTTGAATTCGACCCTAAGGTATAGGGATAGATCTTCCCCCTCCTTCGGTCCTTGGAGCAGCGGGGCCTGAGGCAGTTGTCTCTTCAGGGCTTGGAATGCCTTTTCGCACTCCTCAGACCGTTATAATTTCTGGCCTCCTCTCAGCGCTTTAAATAAAGGCGAGCATTTCTCTCCAGCCCGAGAGAGAAACCTTCTCAGCCCTGCCAGTTTCCCTGTCAGGCACTGGACTTCCTTGGTGTTTCGAGGTAACCCTAACTCCATGATCGCCCTCACCTTATCAAGGTTGGGTTCCACCCCCGCGGGAGTAAGGAGGTAACCTATTAACTTCCCCTGCTTGCCCCGAAGACACACTTCAAGAGGTTCAGCCTCATTTTATATTTTCGTAGGGTGCTGAAGGTCTCCTCCAGATCTTGGAGGTGAGAGTCTGCATCCTGACTCTTAATCATGAGATCATCCACATACACCTCCAAGTTCCTTCCCTTCTGCTCCCGAAAGACTCGGTCCATCATTATCTGATATGTCGCCCCTACATTTTTCAGCCCAAATGACATCATTTTATGATAGTAGCACCACTCCCCTATGATGAAGGAAACATCTTTTATGTCGGGCGGGTGCATCCTGATCTGGTGATAACCTGAAAATGCATCTAGAAAGCTCATTAGAGAAAAACCGATGGCTACGTCAACCAACACGTCAATTCGAGGCACGGGGTAACAATCCTTGAGACATCCTTTATTCAAAAGAGAAAAATCAATACACCTCCTCCAACGACCATCCCCTTTTTTGAACATCACCGCATTGGATACCCAGCCTGGATACTGGATCTTTGATACAAACCCTGTCTTTAGGAGCTTTCCCACCCCTTGTCGAATGGGCTCGACCAGCTTATCGACGGTGGACCTCTTCTTCTGCCGAATGGGACGGGCATTGACATCAAGGTTAAGGCGGTGGAAAGACACATCCGCATCAATTCCTGGCATGTCGGTCGCGCTCCACACGAAGATGTCCACATTCTTACCAATACACTCCAGCATCCTCTTCTTATCTTTCAGGTTCAACCCCCCGCTAACCTGCACTTTCTCCACCCTTCCTCCCTGGGTGAGAACTTCCATCTCCACCACCTCCTCTATTGCCTCCAGCCGAGACTGCTCTTCCCACTCGCCCGTGGCCCCCTTACCTGGCACAAGAACTTCCTCCTCCTCAGCTTCCTCTACGACCAACACCTCGACATGTTCCTCCAGAACTTCCTCCATCGTCTCTACACGGGCGACCTCCATCTCTTCTCCCATGGCCTCTTAGCAAGATATCTCCTCCATCCTTCTTTCCATTTCCTCAGCTCCTTCTTGCCAGGAGATGGTATTGACCGCAGTGACGTAGAACTCCCTTGTCACCTTGGGGTCTCCCTGGACTCGGACCAGGATTCCCTCGGCGTTGAATTTGAGACACTAGTGGAAAGAAGAGGGTACGCAGTGGAAGACGTTGATGAGGGGTCGTCTAAATATTGCGTTGTAGCTGCTAGGAGCGTCCACAATGACGAATCTGCAGTTCCTAGACTAGCCTCCCAAGGTAACATAGAGCTCCACTCCTCCTTCTACCTTCTTCCTCTCTCTAGAGAATTAGAACAAGGGTCCGTCCGAAGACAACACCCTCCTGGCCTCCACCTTCATAGCATCAAACGCCTTCTTGAAGACGACGTTGACGGAGCTCCCATTATCGATGAGGATCCGGGAGACGGTGAAATTTTTGATGGCGGCCTGAACTGCCAGCACATTGCAGAACGGATCCTCATGATCCGGCATATCCTTCCGAGTGAAGGTAATCTTCTCCTCCTGGGGTGGGGTTAGGGACGTTGAGGTAACGTTGTGGCGATACATGGTGTGGAGACTCTCCTTACGGGCGGCCTCGACTCCCAACCCCCCCCCCCCCTCCCCATGGATCACCCCGATTCCTCCTCGATCTCCTACATTGGCCAGGTCTTCGCATCTATCCTCCTCTACCCCGGGCAGAACTTCCTCTATCCACACCTCCTGGCGGTGATGTTGCTACTGGGTCTACTCCTTGGATCCCCTTAGTTCTAAGAACTCCGGGCAGGTGGCCGTTGCGTGGCCCACCACCTAATGGAAATCACAACAGGGCAGCTACGCCCTGCCTTCCTGCCTCCTCCTCTAGGGGCCTCTCCTCCTCCATAGGGCTATTATTATAGCCTGGTGCTGCTCGGGGAGAGGAGTTCTCTGGCCTTGCCTCCATCCTGGAGGGTTGAACTGGCCTAGACCTCCTTGGAGGTTGTCTCCTCCGTGGAAACCTCTCCTCTGGCCCTGATCGTGCCATTCTGGCTGCCACCAGCCTAGCTGATTATTCGGCTCATGGCGGCTCCATCTCGGCTGTTGCTGTGGCTCCCGCTGCCTGGGATCTGCCCTCCTTATCTCCTGATTCTTTCCACCTCTTGGCTCTCTCTCCTCCTTCGTAGCCCACTTGGATAGCTTCCTGAAAAATGACGTTTCTCCCTCGACTTCCCTTGCTGCCCTCTCCATTAAATCCTCAAAAGATAATGGAGGCACCCGCTTCAACTCCATCTTGAAGAAACCCTGATGTTGTCCCGGGGTGAAGGCCACCATGAGGGTGTGTTCGGTCATCTTCTGGACTTGGAGGACCTCCTCCTAGAACCTATCCACATATCTTCCCAGCATCTCATCCACCCCCTGCTTGATGAGAAACAGGGACTTTGACTCCTTCTTCCTCTTCTTCGAAGTGGTGAACCTCAGCAGAAACCCTCAGCGTAGATCCTCAAAGTAGTAAATGAAGTTGGAGGGGAGTTGATGAAACCAATCCCTCGCCTTCTCCTTGAGATTTATGGCGAATAGTCGGCACTTAAAGGCATCCAACATCTGCCTGATTGAGACCACATCCTCAAACCACTGGATGTGCTGGACCGGATCATCCCTTCTGATGTAGTAAGACATATCGGGCTCGCGGAATCCCTCTGGGACTAGAGAAGAAGTGACCAGCTCGCTGAAAGGACTTCTGTAATACCCCAAAATGACAGCAGAACCTTTGGTGATATCGCCGGGCGAAAGTGGGTATCGCCGACGGCGATAACAGAACACTCAATGCCATGAAGCGTTGAATGAGCTCATCACACTCAACGCCAGGGAGCATTGAGTGAGATATCGCTTGGTGATAGTGTATTTCGCCAGGTGATAACAATAGACTTGACACACTCAATGCCTTGAAGCGTTGAATGAACTCAACGCACTCGACGCTGTAAAGCGTTGAGTGAGCTATCAGAACGGCGATAGTGGATATCGTCAGGCGATAGTGCCATGTAACGTTAGACATGTGTCGGATGGCCGGTAGGCGGCTGATGAGCGGTGGTTGACTATGGTCAAAGCGGTTATCGACGTTATCTCTCGGGCGATAGCGGATATCGTCAGGCGATAGCGTTAATGTCGACTATTCAACCGAAATCGTGGCCTTTGCTCCCTTTTGATGAAATGATCATGTGGTTGGGATTAATCCCAAGGCCACTTAAGCGGAGGAATAGAGGAATGAGAATTCATTTTCTTCTTCTCACTCTCTCTCCTTCTTACATCCAAGTTCTTGAGAGAAAGAGATAAGGGTTGGAGCTAAGGGCTGAAACTGAGCTTGAATAGCTTGGTGAAGGAGATCCAGTAGACAGACGCAAGAACCGAGGCAGGATATGTGAGGAGGAAAGTGAGGCATTCCTTTCCAACCGGACAGAAAAGCTCGTTCATGGCTCCAAAATGGACTGCAAGGGCAACGATATTTCTTTTTGGGCAAGTGAAGTTTTTTTGGCATATGCATGAAATCCCCCACTAAAAGGTGGAAAAGCGAAGGGAATTTCTTTGGGTCGATTCAAGAAATCCCCGGGTAGTTTTGCATATAGATCCGGAAATCGTAGTACGGAATAGACATGTTGTGTGAAGCCCATCTGGATAAGTTGGTCTGGATTGGTGATGTTTTATTTTGCGTGCCGGAGAATACTTTGAGTATAAACGGGGCGTTTATGGAGTTTGATGGGTTATACCTGTGAAAGGGAGTAGCAGGAAGTACTGGAGACACACTCCAGGAAAATACCCAGAAAATACCACAGTTCGCATAATTGTTGGATATCGCCGGACGACAGTGGGTATCGCCGACAACGATAGCTCTTGGTGAGATATTTGTGCTATGTGTTATGTTTCTAGCACCGCAGGATGCTGCAGCTTTGCTTTCTGGACTAATGTTCCAGTAATGGCTGTTGATTACGTAACCTTTTTGATTGTTTTGCTAATCTCTCGGAGACCGTGTTGCTATTATGAGTTATGAGCTCTTGAAGTCCAGTGTGTCGAACGGTAAGGGGAAGCCGACCCGTGTCAATCTAGACTTTGAATTGACGATTTGAGCAACGAAAAATGACTAAACTGTATCTGCGTTATGGTTGTCCAACTTGAGTGCCTAAGTTATTGACATTCGTTAGGATCGCATAATGAGGTTGTACCCCGTCAAGACTAAAGTCTCAGGCCGGGGGCCAGAAAGACTATAAATGTTCAAAGTTGATCGTCAAGTCTTGAACTTCTGAACGGTGGTGTAATCCGGGAATCTTGCACACCGAAAATGTGCCCTGAGTGCACAGAGCGTCGGCAGTTAAGGACGACATTTGTGATATATTGAACTGTGTGTGAGTGCACATTCTTGTCATATATATGCTTGTGAAAATGCTATGCCTGTAGGGAAGAAATACATCTGCCCCAGGAAAGGGGTAGGGTCGTTATAAATTAGTCAGTTGAATGATGATCGTTGCCTTGTTTGTCATCCTTGTGGTGAATTGTCACTTTGCAGGTACTGGAGAGCCGTGCGGGAAGTAGCGAGCTAAATCCCCAGAAGCTGTGCCGGCCCTCGAAGGCCAAGCAAAGTTTAGTACTTTCATGTGTGTCCGGCCTGCGTGCGGATGTCTCTAAACCGCACTTATAAAGAATAAATGTAAGACCATAACAGTTTTGATTACTGTTGACCGTCGCCGGGCGACAATTACTATCGTCGCCAGCGATAGTAACTTTTGTGTATTTTTGTAATAAACATTTCAGTGTTTACATAGTGGACATTTATGTAATTCTTGAGTTCAAAAAGTTAACCCATAAATCTTCCGCTAGAATGCTCTGAGTTAGGAATCGTGTAGTTCTTGATATTAACATGTAATCTCGTTGCCTGTTTGTGGAATATAGTGTGGGTCCACAGCCAAATCCTCTATTATATTTCATGTGACGGACGGAGGTGTTACAACTTCCTTCCCCTACCAGGCAAGCCGGACAATCTCGCGCCTCCGCCTCGCAGGTCCTGCTTGCACTCGCCGAGCCGGGGAACAGGGCTCGCCCCGAAAGATCTCGCTCGCTGCCTTCCGCCACAACTTCCTTCTCAGGTCGCCTGATGGGGGCATTCTCGCCCAAGGCAGGGGCAACGACCAATGGGGCGACTGGTGTCGAGCACTCGTCACGAGCCCCGAGTGCGAACATGATGAGGTTCCGGACTTCCTATTTGAAGTCCTCAAACATTCCGAGGGTGGCAAGAGGAGGGGGAGGTGGTGAGTCGGCCTGGTCAGATCCTTGTCCTTCGCCTCCAGTCATTGAACTTACTTGAGAATTTTCTATGTTGGTCACTCTCCACGCTCAGCGCACCAAAAGGTTGAAACCGGAAACCAGCTTCTGTGGAATTCGGACCCTTAAAAGGGGGTGACCGCACACTTACTTCTCCTAGTAAGCTTGCTTGACCGAGAACTTAGGACTCGAGATTGACCCAAGGCTACAACACGGAGGTTTCACCACACACCCGGAAGATCTTAGAGCGCTTCCCCTCCTTAGACAGTGCTGAGCTAAGGGTACCTCAGAAAGCGCAAAAAAATCAGAGAATGAGAAAACTGGAAAACTTCTGCCTTCTAAGGTACCTTCTTGGATCTATTTATAGATTTCTGAAAATGGTCTGCAAACAGTTCAACTCCGCTGTTCTGAACGGATATACGCAGCCCAAATTGCTCTGCCAACAGCGCAACTCCGTTGTTTGGAGCGGTTACTGGCAGACCTGCGGGGGTCGAATGGTAAAAGCATCACTGGGCGAATGATCCCCGAATTACCACTCACCTGGGGTGGCGAGTGCCCGATGAGACTGACACTCGCCGCCTCCACAGGGTCCAGGGCGAGTGCGGACCTGACCATCCCACTCGCCCGTTATCTACCGAGGACCAGGGGCGAGTGCAAGCCCGCTTACTCCACTCGCCCCACATCTGTTCTACCCCCAGCCCGGGCGAGTCGGGGAGCTCCAAAGCACTCGCCTCCCTGCCAACTCGCATGAGATTTTGACCGCATGATTTGGCTGGTCTGGCTCCTGTCAATCCCACTCGCCGGATACGGGGTTGTACATCGCCCTCGATGGCTTACGGACGATGAGTACTCCGGCGGCAGGCGGCCGTCGGGAGAGGAAGAAGGGCGGCTACGAGCAGAAAGGCCGACCATGGGATGCTGCCTAGACAAAATAACGCACAAAAACAATTCTTTATGGAAACATTTGATAAGGATGAAAATTTTGAATGCATGCATTAGGGCGGCCTTGAAACTTAGGTGCAACTTATCGTATTCTTTAAACTTATAAAAATTATGTCATACAAAATTTTCCGCTATTATTATATGAATTGTGACCTTTCGCATACAAGAATCTTGACTACTGCTGAAGCTGAAGTTGAACCCTGTATACTAGAATCCTGACGGTCGAGTGCATCCTTTGAAATTTTGCGAGCACGATGTATTTTAGCATGAGCCCACATATTTGCGTCTTCTGTGACGCACGACAATTTCTAACTGCACAAGCATCTACATGAGAAAGACGAGTGTCCACGATAAAATTGTGAAAGCGATTCAACTTCGCTACACTGTGGTTTTCTAAGTAAAAATTTGTTCTGCAGCTTATGGTATCTGATTATTTTTATGAGATCCCTTATTGTGAAGACAAATGAGATAAATTTAGAGCATTGTTATAAGTTGGGCAAAATTTTCTAGCCACAAATTAAATATCAAATCATTTATTTGAATTAAAGATCTTCTATTAATAAACAAAATTTCAAATCCATAACTCAAGAAAAAAAAAGGCATACTAGTTTTACAAGTTCTTTATCTTTTGCAATTTTCGCTTTATGTAGCACCTCGCGAACTTGCAAAGTACTTTTATTGAAATCACTGGATTTATTTGAAGAATTCATGTGTCCATATAATTGTTAGCCTTTGTGTTGGAAACTTCTAAATATATTCACTCACTAATTTGAATAAGAAAAGCAAATATTACTTTTTTCTAAGATAAGAGTACTGTGTAATTGCATGTTAGAATGAAGAACTTCTACCTTTATTCAATTTAATTTGATGCACTGATCTGTCGATAACAAACATATACGCGGATATTAATTATGGTTCTCTTTAGAGCTACGTATAGTAAAAATCTACGGATATACTCTTTCACTTTGTTTATAACAATTCTCTTAATTTATTATCTACGACCATGATCCCTGCACTTAAAATATAGGGAGCACATGTGAAGAGCTTATGTTTTAGACTTTTAGGGTGTTTCTTTTGTAATTAGATGCATGTGGGCAGCAAATGAATGGTAGACTTTTTTCCTTTTTCTTTATTTGAATGGATTTTGTATGGGTCTCAACCATAGTATAACTATTGATTAATATAATGAAGCTTGCAACTTGCCTTCATATGCACTATTAGAATGGGCATGGGCCGCTCAATTTATAATGTCTTGGGATGATTCTTTTAGAGTAAAATGCTTAGTATTTGAAGTTTTGAACGCAAAAATAGTGTTTGAAGACAACATATACATTTGGACACCTCTTGACCAAACAAAATTAATTTGTATCGTGAAATGAATAGTATCTATTTGGAGTCAAATGAAAAGGATAATATCTACTCCCATACCAAACACTTGTTCACGTATTTTTTTTTTTTGGTTCCCTTATTTGAATTGATTATTATTTTGATTTATTTTGGGGGAGATGGGAATTAAATGCAAATTAATTATTTTAACTTATTTTTGGATTATTATTTTATACCTTCACCTCTAATTTTCATTTATTTGCTTAATTATCATTATTGTTGTAATTAAGATTTCATTGTTGCTTCGTAGCTGTTGGGGATCGCTCAACACTTCGATAGATCGGACTAAATTGGACCGCCTTAGCCCGAGAGCAATCGAGCACGCCAACAGTCACAGTAAGTAAAAAGTTAGGAAAAAAAATTTAATGTGGAAAATCCGTCAACTTAGTGAAAAACCATATGATCGAGTCTATGCCGCTCAAACCTCTACTATTTGCTAGTTGTTGTACAATGTTTTCTTGAAAAACTCGAGTGCGACAGGCCGCCTTTTGTTACAGTTATTGAGAGAGAGTGGAAGGAGAGCTCAGAGGGTGACAGACCACTGTGAGTTATGGACAGCGATGCACAAACCCCACTTTGAAATCCTTTGTTGTTGCTCGGAAGTGAGGGCGACTGGTTACTCTTGCCCAGGTGTCTGGGGCTTGGAAGCTCGAGCAACGCATCCTGTGCATTGTATTCTCTGTGGTTTGTCTCCTATTATGGTTAGAGGAGTCTGAAGTGGCTGACTTGTCGCCACTCGATGAGCCTACTACTGAGTCGAGGGTGCTGGGAATGCTGAGCGATCTGTGCATCGGACTGCAGTTGAGTGGTCCTTGACGGGCTCTGAAGTTGCTCTTGTAAACTACTGGCGGTGCGGAACACATGAACTTTAGGCGCTTTGGCAGGCTTGGTCTGCTGACACTGAGGAGACTTGGTGATCCCGGCGGAGCGTGCAGAGACGCACTTGGAGCGGTCTGGACGGCGGAGCGCGTGGAGGCGCACTTGGAACGGTCTTGACGGCGGGGTGTGCGGAGGCACACTTGGACGGTCTTGATGGCAGGGAGAGCTACGACGGTCTTGACGGCGGGGTGCTTGGACAATCTTGACGTCGGGGCGCGCGGAGGTGCGCTCGGACGGTCTTGATGGCGGAGTTCTCCGAGGGACATGCACAGAGGGGGAGCGCACACAAGCGAACATAGAGAGAGAAAGGGATGAAGAGTGAGAAAATTTATAGGAGGATTTTCCCGGGGGAGAAGAGAATGAAAATGAAAGGGAGAAGGGTCGATTTATAGATTTTAGGAGGGCAAACCTGTAATTTTACCCGGTGACTACCGTTTGAACGAATGAAATTGCTCCGTTTAGAGCAGACGGATTTCCATATTTACGTAAATGACGAAAACTCCCCCGACTAGAAAATAACTGTCCTCGCTGAAAGAATAACCGCCTCTCCTGGGAGGGGCGATCCGGCGAGGGAGGCGGTCTGCGACCGGGGAGGGGGGCCCCCGGCCGCGGCCGAGCGGCGAGGATGCCGCCATCCAAGGGTGGCGAGCAAGCCGCTCCTTTGGCCTCCTGATTTGGGGCTGCCTTGCCCTAGGCGGGGCAACACCTTGGGACGGGAGGGCTTCCCGCTCCATACGGCAGAAATGCCGCCCAAATAGGGCGGCCAAAGGGCCGCCTGACTTGGGTGGCCTTCCCCCCATGCGGGGGGCAACAGGAGCGGGCGGCCAGGGAGCCGCTCGCCCCACTCTCTTGGCCACCCGATCTGGGCGGCCTTGCCCCCAGGCGGGGAAACACCAGGGGAGTGGGCGGCCAGGGAGGCGCCCGCCCCACCTGGCAGAGAAGCCGCCCAAATTGGGCGGCCAGAGGGTCGCCGATCAGGGCAGCCCTGCCTCCTGCGAGGGGCCAGCTAGCGTAAGGCAGGAATCTTGCCTCCCGGTCTGGGCAGTGAGGAAACACCCTCCGCACGTCGACGAAGGGCTGGGCGTCGAAGAGTCCGCCCGGTCCTGGCGGTTCCGGCGGGACAGCGGTTGGTGCACCGGTTGACGGTTGCACCTCGGGTGACTGCATGCGGTTCTATGGATTTGGTTGAACCCGTTTAAGGGAATCCCATCAATAGCCTTTTTTTAAGTTTACATATACTTTAGAAGAAAAAAAGATACTACAAAGCTAAATCTAGTACATAATCTCCTCGACATCAGAAACAACTAACTTAACAAACTCACAAGGGCTAGGGTTATGAACCCTCGTTCGTGAACGCCAAATCTTGGCTTCGTTTGGCACGATTTATTTGCTCCGATGAGTTTAGTAAAAAAAACGTCATTATCATAGAATGTATGTTTGGCAAGGCAACGGTTGTCACCGCAGCCAAGAAAATAAGTCAGTTTTGAGCATAAAATGGAAGAAATTTTTTAGGTGTAATCAGAGCATTCACGAACGACGGTTCATAATCACCACATTCACGATCACCATCATCATGCCAAACGAATCCCTCATCTTAGAAACTCCATCCACATTTTTGTTCAAAATTTAAAAAATTCTTGGCAATATTTTTGTCAAAACTGAGCCAATACATTTTGGGATCTCCCACTAATTAATCGGCAGATCATTAGCATCTGGAACTCACTGTCGCGCACTTCTGCTTCAGCAGTGCTGCTTCCACCGGCTCCTTAAAAAATAATGCCAAAGAATATTCCTACTTTAGAGAGAAAGCTGCTTTCAGGCAACTAATCACACATGGTTAACCACACAATTAGTCTAATTATCCTTGTAAAGCACACAACCCCAATCCAAATAGTTACTTTAATTAATTCAACCACAGGCAAATCATCATTTTAATGCTCATTTAAACCTCTCATTATATTGGACTTTTGATTGGGTTCCCCGAAAATATTCCAGTTAAGTTGTTTCTACTGTGATCCCCAAGTAGCCAAGACGGTCGCGTGGGAGCGCCTCCGAGCCAGGAACCCGTTGAGCCTAGGGACAAGCGCACTACAAACACAATGGGCGCACACACCCCCACGAGGATCGAGCCATCTGTCAAGGACCTGTTAAGATTGAAGCGGCATTCTGCCAAAAGTTGGGGGAAGTCGATCATATCACCATAGAGAGATTCCGAGTGGTTTGAAGAGCCATGGTCGAGCGAGTGATCCGCAAAAACAATGCATAGAGTCGCAGATGAATTACAAATTATGTGTGTTCACTAGCTTGCTTGGTACACTTGAGGGGTAGTCTGTTTGTTAATTTGTTAAACCCCTCATTCTCAGCGTCAGCCGGCCACCACCGCTCAAAAACATCATTTTTTATTTTATTTTTTGAGACGGCAGTCACCTTCCTCTAACTCTTACCCCTTCATTCTCACTACTCTCACTCTTAAAATGCAAACAAAAAGACCCAATGTTTCTTACAGTAGAAATTATTCATTGAAATAAGTAAATATACTGCCATTTTATTTTGGACGGTGTTTCTTAATTGCTTTAAATCCATCATAAATTTTTTATTAAATTGAAAGATATATTACCCAACCTGGCCTACCATGCTACCGTGACTACACGCTTACATCAATGTGACCGGAACTAAAAGATTATGTTATCTTAATTAATGGAGATTATATCTTTTTATTATAATATGTACAACTCTCTAACTATTAAACTATTTGAAAACATTTTAAAAAATAATGTTAGTGGCATGATATTGGGGTGTGGTTCGCCACTGACCCGACTCCCATTAACTCGGGATTCATTTATTTTAAGGGCCGGTTTGGCATGACGATGGTCGGCTGGTGGTTATAACTGACGTTTTTGTCTAAACTCATCGGATCGAATAAAACGCGTCAAATGTATCTTAAATCTTATTATAGAATGAGACGGGCATGAAAATAAGTAAAGGTTCATTTAATCACCTTATTATATTTTAATGAGGGCGATATAGTCCAATAATATCATCAAAAGCAGTAGAGAATGTTCTTTAAAAGAGTTCATATTCCTATAAGACCATCAAAAGCACTTGGATAGTTAAACCTACTCAAATAACTATTGTTTAGGACATGGGCAGACCTAGTATTGGTCGTGTGTGGGTAGCCACCCACACTCAATTTTATTTTGTGATAATATGGTTACAGTATTTCTTGTGAACCGCAAGTATAGAAAGAGTTTTCTCTGCGATGAAGATTATCAAAATATCATTACATAATTAGATGAGAGTTGATTTGATAAATATTTATTTAGTAACATATATTGAAAAAGATGTCTTATTTATCATCGACAACAAAGATATCATGAAATGTTTTTAGAACATGAAGCCCAGAAGCGAGCGCGGTCAATACCCGTCGGCCGCTACTTTGGCCCGCGCAGGTAAAATTCGTGCACACTCCTAGCGGAGCCGGTTAGCATCCACATGTGCCAAGCCATGGGTAGTCTAGATGCCAATTGCTGAGAAATTTGTCTTTCCTCACAACTTATATATATGCATCCACAAAGATGCCTAATGCATTCCTACTTATCTTATTATTATTTAAAAATTATTAATTTGTAAATGCATTTAAAATAATAATAATAATAATAAAATTGTTTCTTCCCCGGCAATTGGAATGTGGAGCATTATGACAAGTGAATCTAATGCCAACAGTATAATTAGAATGTTTCCAGTAAGCAGAGCTAAGAAGCATCTTCGCCACTGTATTATTAGTATATAATAATTATTATATAGACTATCTGTTAATTGAAGTCTGTTTGATTGTGGGTATTTACTTGCATAAGAGTTAAGGAAAAAATTAATCGCTGAATGTCAGAATTATTATGCTTTATTAAATTTTATTTCTGTTATATTTCGTTATCAACATTAAAATTTAAGATTTATTAGTCTATGCATCTGTATGATGTGGAATTAACTAAGGCTCCGTTTGGTGTGGTGGTGGCGGTCGTAAAAGCATGGGCTAAACTGTCATTCGTTAAGAAACACTTAATAAACCTCATCCATTTGAACATAAAAGTGGATGAAGTTTCTTAGGTGGGCGTTACCAAATGGCAATTTAACCCTTATGTTCGCGATCGCCACTACCGCGCCAGACGAAGCCTTAAAGTAAATAACTTAGAGAGGCATATGAGAACTTATTGTTAGATATATTGCGTATATGTCCGCACGTGTCGAGACCAGTTTGGAAAGGGTCATTGGGTTCATGTCGCTCTAGGGTTAGACTCTACGTTGGAGATACTATATATACCTATTCCAATCTTATTGGAGAAGAAGATTGCAATCTCAATCTTTTGCCAAGATTGTTGCGGGCAAAGTGTTTTTGATTGTGATCGTCACTAAAAAGATTTTTGCGCCATTTGAAGGAATTCACATCACCTTTGTTGAAGGTTGTTGATCGAATCTGTCTTCAACGACTGGGTTAGGAGGAGCAAATTAATTTCTTGATTGGATCGGAAGTTTTGGACTCGTCTTCGCACGACTCAGGTGATCTCGTTGTAGAATTTTTATTCTAGAGCGATGTCGAAGAAAAGTGCGCTCGACACTGTTAAACTGCAATCTTTCGACGTCACTAACTTCCTCAGTTGGAAAATTCATGTCCAACTAGGAATGAAAGAACGAGAAATTTTTTGTATTGTTCAGAGTGATTTCGCCACTACTAGTGAGGATGTGGACGAATATCAGTGGAACAAGTACTAGGATTTCTGCAGGGACTACCTCTTGAACTCCCGGAATTTCCGTCTCGCTTTGACTTACTACGCTTATAAATCTGCAAAGGAGATATGGTATTGTTTGAACGCGCATTTGAGGAGGGACTGTCAAAGTCGCTCATTGGAGAGAAGTTCTTCAACTTTAGGTTCAAAGTAAACTTGTCAGTCACTTCACAAATCATAGAGCTGGAAAACCTGCGTCACAAACTGAAGGACGGTCAGTCAAAGATGAACGACAATCTCTTTGTGTATCTGATTCTGAACAAGCTGCCTCCTGAGTGACTCACCTTCAAGACTAAAATGCACAGACTAAAGGAGAATATCACTCTGGATGAACTCAAAAGGTTCATTCACATTAAGGATCAAAACATTGCTGAGAAAAGTTTGGAGCAAGTTGCCCAGCCCTCATAGGCTGTCAACTTCATTTCTCGACCTAGCAAGCCTTTTCAGAAGCCCCCGACACCTAAGGGTGATACCTCTGCACAGTTGACGGTCAAAAAACTTTCTCTCAAAATGAAGAAGGGCAAGTGTCATAGCTGCGGAAAGTGGGGTCACTGGGCCGCTGAATGCAAGGGTCCGAAAAAGAAAAAGGAGAAAGCCCCACAAAATATGGCGAACATGGTGGTCGACAACTCTGTTCTCAAGTCCTTCGTGGCTATGATTGGGAGTAGTCACCGTAGTGTGTCTTCTGAGTGGTGGCTGAACAGCGGTGCTACCTATCACGTTACTAATGACATAGGTCTTCTCTTAGAGGTCGTGGCGGTCCAGGAGAAACTAGAGAATTGCAAGGGAGGAGAGACCGTGGTGACTCATGCCGGGATAACAGAGCTAGTCCTCTGTTTAGGTAAAACTTTATTTTAAATAATATTAAAGTAGTTCCTAACTTGACTAAGAACCTGATTTCCATAAGTTTATTAGATAAGACTGTAATGACCTTCACAACTCAAAATGGTAGGATGACCTTAATAGTCAATTCACATTACTTTGGGTGTGCGTACTTGATCAACCGAATGCATAGACTTAGCTTAAATAACGATAGCATTAACCAAGTGAGTTCAAACCTTATTGATCATAAGGTTCTACATAACAGATTTGGACACGTGAACTATAGAAAAAAATGCTAGATCTAGTTAAGAGTCATAACATCCCACTAAATCTATCGATTTGATTTGACAAATGTGAGATGTGTGCTCAAACCAAAATCACTAGAAAATCTTTCAAGTCGGTTTCGAGAAGCACACAACTTCTGAAATTAATACATTCAGACCTCTGTGGTTTCTGAAGTCATGTCACTAGAGGGAGAAGGAAGTATCTAATTACCTTCATAGACAATTTTTCAAGACATTGTCATGTGTATTTGTTGAAATCGAAAGATGAGGCCTTTTAGACATTTAAAATTTTTAAGTCTCGTGTGGAAAATTAATTGAACCTTAAAGTTAAGAGATTTAGAAGTGATCGATGAGGAGAATACACGGATACTAGGTTCAAGGAATTTTGTGATTCTGAAGGAATAATCCTTGAAACCACACCTCCTTACTCACCCAAGTCAAATGGTGTTGTCGAGCGTAATAATAGATTTTTAAAAGAAATGTTGAATTTTATACTCCTAACTGCTGACATGCCTACTTCTTTTTGGTAAAAGCAGTCATCACTACAAATTATGTTCTGAATAGAGTTTCTCATTCTCAACTCACTTCTACCTCATATGAGTTGTAGCACGATCATCTTTGTAGATATTATATTCTAAAGACTTGGGGTTGTATCACATATATGTGAATACAAGACCTTAAGAGATCTAAGGTGAGACCTAGAACAATAACATGTATTTATCTTGGTAATGCAGAAGATAGTATAACCGACAAGTTTTTGGATCTATCCACTAATATAGTGATACAGTGTAATGACCCTAGCCGATCCAACGTAACAATGTCACGGCTCCGCTCTAGGAGACGTTACAGGGCTGCAGCCCAAGCACCCCAACCCCTCTCCATGGACTGCCTTAATCAGCGTCTCTGCCCACTAGCAGGTTGTTGGTGGCCATACGGGGGCTTCCTAGGAGGTCACCCATCCCAGTACTACTCCAGCCCGAGCACGCTTAACTATGGAGTTTTCTAACTTCTCATCACCAATTAAGTTGCATCTCAATTGGTGATGAGAAGTGAAGGAACTCCATAGTTAAGCTTGCTCGGGCTGGAGTAGTATTGGGATGGGTAACCTCCGAGGAAGTCCCCGTGCTGCACGCTTAACCGATGAGTTTCGCTCAGCAAAGGGAGACTATGGCCACCAACAACTTGCCAATGGGCTGGAGAAGGGTTGGGGTGCTTAGGCTGCAACCCGTTAATGGTACGCGTAAGGCCTAGTGGTGTTGTGATCCACGAAAAGTGGAACGGGACGTTATATAGAGCCTAAAGATGTTATTTTTTAACAAAAATTTATCAAAGATCATGGCTTAACCGTCTCCGAGTCTATTGACGTGGTTGCAGAATTTACTGTAGAACTTGAAGCTGGCACCTCTGGCACTGCTCCCCAACCTCTAGAGGTGGAACCTGTTCCTGTTAGAGTGCCTATAAGAGATATGATTCTTAAGAATTTTGGTGAAAATTTTGTCACCTACCACTTATATGATGATTCATTCTCCTACCAAGAAGTAATGAGATCAAGAGATTCATTAATGTGGGCAGAAGCCATTGATGATGAAATGGACTCGCTGCTACATAACAACACTTTACATCTAGTTGACCTGCTAAAATGAGCTAAAGTCCTATGATGCAAATGAGTGCTGAAGAAGAAATTACATAGTGATGGGCTTATAGCCAGATATATGTTAAGATTTCTCAAGATGATAAGGAAGATAGCTCTGATACCAAGTAAAACTTTCAAAGCTATCAAGATGACACATTGATCAAGCGGAAAATGGGAACCAGGCGCAGGAACACTCAACCATAAACAAAGCTCAAAAATCAGAAATAATAGTAGGCAACAACAAGTCTTATATTATCAACAATCTTCTTTACAAGAAAGGATATACATTACGAGACATGATTCGCCAATACACAAAGGGAGAGCATACAAACAAAGCAAGGAACAACAAGCTAAGCAGACTGTCTCAAAGACCACCGAGACTGCAGAGACCGCCGAGACCGACGAGACCTCCATGCTTCTACTGCACCGAACTGAACTACGGAGTCCGCGTAGACTGTGGACAACCTGTTATTATGTTGAACACCTTTGTCTGCTCTTTACAAGCCGCCTGACCGCAAAAGTCGCCTAGCTGCAAGAGTCCGCGAACAAGAACCTATCGAACTGAAGAACAGACCGCCGAGACCGGCGGACAGGTTATTGAACTGGGAAAGCTGAAGGAGAGAAGACTGACTGACCGCAAACGCAATATGCTGCAAACTACTGATTGAAAACTGCAAGCTCTACTAATCCCTGACCGTAGTCAGCACCAAAAACCCGGCTTCTCATTGCTATCTGCACAACCTGTAAATAGCAAACCTGTTAACCTTCTCAAACCGCACGGACAGAAAATTTGAGGCTGCAGTAATTAACTTACACTCAACTTACTATTCATTATGTTAATTATGATGTCACAGGAGGATCCTATTTATAGGCACGGAGATGAGTGTGGTCACCGCCCTAGTAGATAGAAACACCACCCTAGCCCGTAGCTAGTACAGAGCAGTCCGTATGGATAAGGCCAGACACCAGTCTATCTGTCTGCCATCAAGAATGTTGGATAGAAGCCAGTCTGCAACCCAGCGGACACCACACCAGCCCGCAACAGCAATGTCCACGACCAAAGGCACAGATCGCCCGGTCAACCAGCGGACATTGCGGACTTGGTGAACTTTTGGCGCGAGCTCTGCAGACACAAACAACAGTCTGCCAGCTCCAATCCAGTTCGCCTAACAGCGAACTCCACAGTTACCTCCTAACCACACTACCAAAATAGGAGATCAAAGGGCACAGGCCAATGCCGATCTCCCGAGCTCCAAGAACATTCCGCAAAGAGCGAACTCCACGGACACCAATGCAGTTCAACCAGACTACGTATATTCAACCTATCCGCACGGCTACCTCTTAAGGACACACCACCAGGCCGCAACATCAGACCGCTCAGGCCTCACCACTAGTCTGCAAGACTGTCTGCCCAGGCCGCGCGGTCTGCCTGCTCAACCCTCACTTTTACTTCAACAATTTCAATAGTCCCCCTTGAAGTGAGAAGTGATGACCAAACCCAGCAGACCTCGTAATCGTTCAAATGGCTCATTAGACAACGGTTTAGTGAAGATATCTACAATGTTTTCCTCGCTACACGCATGCTCAACCATAAGAGACCCCTCCAACACCTTCTCTCGAATGAAGAGATGCTCAATCTTTATATGCTTGGTCCGCGCATGACACACTGGATTATTAATCAGTTTCAAGGCACTCTCATTGTCACCGCAAAGCAGAGTTGGACCTCGCACTTCTTTATGGACGTCCTCTACTAGCCTCCTCAGCCAGATGGCTTCCCGAGTTGTCAAGGCTGAAGCCTTGTACTCTGTTTTCGTAGTAGAGATGGACACTAAGTCCTGCTTTTTACTGCACCATGAAATACCCACTGATCTGCATTTGAAAACATTACCAGACGTCGACTTCTGATCGTCTGAGTCTCCCCCATAATCAGCATAAGTGTAGTCATGCAGAGAAAAGCTCATGTCCCTCCTATATAGGAGTCCCATATCAAAAGTAGTCTTCACATACTTCTGAATATTCCTCGCCGCTACCAGATAAGGTTTCCTTGGTTCCTCCATATAACGACTAACTCGTCCTACAGCATAAGCAATGTTTGGCCTTGTAATCGTCAGGTAAATCAAGCTCCCAACCAGAGCTCGGAACATCAAGGGATCAGGAAGAATCCTCCACTCATCTCGTCGAAGCTTCAGGCCATAATCCAGAGGAGTAGAGCTACTCTTTCCCTCCCTCAAGCTGAATCGATGAACGATCCGCTCAGCATAGACCCTTTGAGAGACGAGTATCCCGTTATTCTTCCTCTCAATCTCGAGTCCAAGGAAGTGGTGGAGCTCACCCAAATCCTTCATCTAGAACTGAATAGCTAGCTCGACCCTGAGCCTAACTACCTCTTCCTTAGAGTTCCCCGTGACGATCATGTCGTTCACGTACAACAACACCAAGACATGAAGCTCCCCCTGATTTTTTATGAATAGACTTGAATCGGAATCAGAGGCAAAGTATCCGCAGAACTGGAGGTATTCTGCGATCTTCCCATACCATGTCCGTGGAGCCTGTTTCAACCCATAAAGAGCCTTCTGAAGCTTGCAGACGTAATCTGAATGTTCTTCAGATATGTATCCTAGTGGTTGAACCATGAAGACGTCTTTATCTTTCTCCCCATAAAGAAAAGCATTCTTTACATCAAGTTGCCACATCTTCCACCCTTGGCAAGTAGACAATGCGATCACCACCCACACCGAAGTCATCTTGGCAACTGGACTAAACGTCTCTTCATAGTCTTCCTCGTACTAGTAGGAGAACCCCTGAGCTACCAGACGAGCTTTTTACCTTTTGATACTTCCATCAACCTTTTTATTCAGTTTGCACACCCACTTACACGTCACAGGAGTAACGCCAACGACCTTAGGCACAAATTCCTAAGTCTCATTCCCTCTAAGGGCTGTCATCTCCTCATCCATAGCATCATCCCACTCCTTGACTCCAGTGGCGTCTTCAAACTTTGAAGGCTCCCGCTCATCCAGGGGGCCTACGAAGAAATAGGATACAAAGCTCACCATATTTCCTTCGTTGTAACGAGCTGGTGGTTTAATGGTCCTCTTCGATCTCCGAAGGGTCTGATCGTTACTGACCACCTCCACTGCGCCTTATGCATCAACTCCGTTCTCAGGCAAACTTGGAGCAACGCTCCCCTGCTTCTTGAACCAGAAGTCTCTACCCCGGAGCTTGAAACACCTGGAGCTCCGGGTGATACTGACAGCTCCACTAAAGGATCCTTAGCAGATTCTAACTACCCATCACCAGACCTGCTCTCCTGTAGCTCAACAGAGCTACCTCCATACGACGTCCGTTCATCAAAGACAACGTCTCTTGATACAACAAAATTCTTCGTCACAGGATCCATACACTTCCATCCCTTCTTCTGCTCATCATAGCTCATGAATACTAGCTTCCTCGCCTTTGCATCAAGCTTGGTCCTCAGAGCATCCGAGACGTGTAAGTAGCAGGTTGATCCAAAAACACGAAAGTGTTCAACACTGGGCTTCTCCTTGAACATCAGCTCATGAGGAGACTTCATGTTGATCGTACTCAGAGGCATCTGATTGATGACATAAGTTGCACAGGCCATTCC
This sequence comes from Platanthera zijinensis, assembly GCA_039513925.1. Taxonomy (NCBI): domain Eukaryota; kingdom Viridiplantae; phylum Streptophyta; class Magnoliopsida; order Asparagales; family Orchidaceae; genus Platanthera; species Platanthera zijinensis. The sequence continues at coordinate 18,237,986 of CM077087.1, forward strand.
TTCCGCCCAAAAAGACCTCAGAATGCCTTTTGCATGAAGTCAGCATTTGCAGGTTTCCATCAAATGACAGATCTTTCTCTCTGCTACTCCATTTTATTATGGAGTATGTGCATAAGTAAGCTCCCTCTGGATGCCTTGCTTCCTACAAAAGTTAGAAAAATCAGTTGAAATGAACTCACCTTCATTGTTCGTTCTCAACTTCTTGATCTGCAGGCCAAGCCAGCCCTCCACCAGCTCCTTGAACTCCACGAACAACTGGAAAATATCTGACTTCTCCTTCATGAAGTACACCCACGTATACCTCATATAATCATCAATTAACATGAGCATATACCTGCTCCCTCCAAGACAGGCAGTGACGGTTGGTCCCATCAGATCACCATGAATACACTCCAATAGTGTTTTAGACATTGTTTGTGACCTATCAAATGGAAGGCGATGTGCCTTTCCAAATTGACATCCAGTACAAACATGATCATCACCGTAGGATGACAACTTGGGTAAGCCTTTCACAGGGCTCCTCACCACCATGGCTTTCAGCTTATCCATCCCTATATGCCCCGACCTTTCATGCTAGATAGTCGCGCTATCATTGGCCCTCATCCGATCAATATAGGAGCTTGTTGATAGAACAAAAAAGTCTTTTACTCTCCTTCCAATGCGAGAAACATCAGCCTTTACCGTTGATACGTTCTAGAGAAATCTCACTTCTGTTGGGCCGAACACAACGTGATAGCCTACATCAATCACATTGGTCATAGAGAAGAGGTTCTTCTTCATGCCCGACACGCGATAAACACTCCTTAACGTGAGTGGCCCCTTATCACTACCCAAAGACAAGACTCCCTCCTTCTCGACTGCATGCACAGAATCATCAGGAGTAAAAATAGCATCATTACCTGAGTAAGCCTGCAACGAAGAGAACTTTGATTCATCATCGGTGAGGTGATGACCACACCTAGAGTCGATAATCTAGCCAACTGGGTAGTTGATGGAGGGCAATGCAAGGACACACATGCTCGTCATGAAAGAATTCCTCCATCCAGCTCCCTCAACTCGGGAACAAACCTCCTCCTTGCCTGCAGCATGACCCGGCTAAAGCTTCACCTTGCAGTCACGTTTGAAGTGACCCGGCTAATTGCACATGTAGCATCTTGGTCCTTCCTTCTTCTTTTTATCACGCTTAGAAGAGTAACTCTTCTCTTGCTGATATGAAGTTGATGGACCATAGTCAACAGGTTTCTTCTTCTTATCCCATCTCTTCTTCTTCCCTGAGAAGAGAGCCTCACTGTCTCCTCCAGAGACAGTCATACCAGCCATCTGCCTTGCTAGGCTCTCATGTGAAGCCAACAAGTTTTTCAGCTCTAGCAACGATGGCTGAGTGGCCCAGCCTTGAACAGAGGTCATGATGGCCACATACTCCTTCTATAAGCCACGAATGATGTGCCTCTTGAGCTTCGCCTCCGAAATAGGCTCATTAGGGTCCAACGATGATATCTCAGTGCACAGGTTCTTCATTTTCAGGAAGAATGATTAGATAGACAAGTCTCCTTGAGTGGCTCTCGCCAACTCATTCTCCAAGAACTGAAGCTGCGCTACATTCTTCCTATTGAACAACCCATCAAGGGAAGTCCAAATCTCAACAGTTGATTGACATCCGAGGATGTGATCAAAGAGCTCCGGTGAGATAGCCCGCTTTAGAGTAAACTCAGCCATTACATTTATTTTCCTCCAAGCTCTCACTTATTCAGCATCCCCAGTAGCAGAAGTAACTTCTTGCTTGTCATCACAACAGACGACCTCCCAAAGATCCTCACCCAGAAGATAACTTTCCATGTACGACCTCCACTTCTTAAAATTGGTCGACGTTAAAAGCTCAATACCAATACCTCTTGCTAACCCACCTTCCATTACAACAACCATTGATCTATTAGCTTCCAGAAGCACCGAGCACAACTGATGGTTGATCACTGCTCAAATCTTTGTTCCCTCTGATACCATGTTAAGATTTCTTAAGATGATCAGGGAGATAGTTCTGATACCAAAAAAAACTTTTAAAGCTATCAAGATGACACCTTGATCAAACGAAAAATGAGAACCAGACGCAGGAACACTCAACCATAAACCAAGTTCAAAAATCAGAAACAATAGAAGACAAAAACAAGTCTTGTATTATTAACTATCTTTTTTACAAGGCAGAACATACATGGTGAGACATGATTCGTCGAAGTACAAAGGGAGAGCATACAAACAAAGCAAGAACAATAAGACGGACGGACTATCTCAAAGACCGTCGAGACCGTCAAGCTTCTACGGCACCTAACTGAACTAGTGAGTCTGCATAGACCGCGGACAACTCGTTATTCTGCTGAACACCTTTATCCTCTCTCTGCAAGCAGCCTGACCGCAGAAGTCGCCTAGCTGCCAGAGTCTGCGAACAAGCCGTTGCCTAACTGAAGAACAGGCCGCCGAGACCGACGGGCAGGTTATTGAATTAGGAAAGCTAAAGGAGAGAATACCAGTTTGCCGCAAACGCGACCTGCTGCAAATCGCTGATTGAAAACCGCAAGATCTACTGATCCCTGACCGCAGTCAGCACCAAAAACTTGGCTTCTCAGTATTATTTGCACAACCTTCAAACAGCAAACCGGTTAAACTTCTAAAACCATGCGGACAGAAAATCCGAGGTCGCTGCAATTAACTCACGCTCAACTTACTGTTCATTCAGTTAATTATGATGTCACAGGGGGGGGGTCCTATTTATAGACACAGATATGAGTGTGGTCACCGCCCTAGTAGATAGAAACACCACCCTATCTCGCAGCTAGCACAAAGCAGTCCGCCCAATTCGCATGGACAAGGCCAGATACCAACCTATCTGCCTGCCATCAAGAAGGTCGGATAGAAGCCAGTCCGCAACCCATCAGACACTGCACCAGCCTGCAACAGCAATGTCCACGACCAAAGGCACAGACCGCTCGGTCAACCAGCGGATATTGCGGCCTTGGCGAACTTTTGGCGCGAGCTCCACGGACACAAACAACAGTCCGCCAGCTCTAATCCTGTTCGCCTAAAAGCGAACTCCGCATAGGGCTGATTGCGAGTCGAGTTCGAGTGATTTTGGCTGGACTCGAAATCGAAATTTTAGACTCGAACTTGGCTCGAAATCGGCTCGAAATCGAAATTGATTTCGAGTCGAGTCGGCTCGACTCGAAATGACTCGATTTCGAGTCGGCTCGAAATCAAATCGAGTTGGCTCGAAATCGAATCTGGTCGACTCGAAAATGAGCAATTTTTCGTTTTATTCCTAGTTTGCTCAAAATTAAATTGGGCAACCAATAAATTTAACAAATGAAACACTTAAAGTCTTTATTTTTTTTATTTAGTATTAAATTTTGTTATTTTTAGTTTTAAAATAAGAATATATTAATAAATACATAATTTTTTTAATTAATTCGAGTTGATTCGAATCATTTTTCGAACGATTCAAGGCTGGCTCGAATCGACTCGAAATCAGATTTGAGTCAAATTGAATTGACTCAAATTGAGTCGAATCAATTTTAACCGATTTCGATTTGGCTCAATTTTCGAACGATTTTCGAGCGACTTTCGAGTTTCGAATAATATGTTCAGCCCTAACTCCGCAGTTACCTCCTAACCGCACCACCAAAACAGGAGATCAAAGGGCACAGGCCAATGCCGATCTCCCGAGCTCCAAGAATAGTCCGCAAAGAGCGAACTCCACGGACACCAATGCAGTTCGACCAGACCGCGGATATTCAACCTATCTGCACGACTACCTCTCAAGGACACACCACCAGGCCACAACATCAGACCGCTCAGGCCGCACCACCAGTCCGCAAGACTGTCCGCCCAGGCCCCACGGTCTGCCTAATCAACCTTCACTTTCACTTCAACAATTTCAACAATATAAAGTACGTTTAGTAGCTAAAGGTTATAAACAGTAGGGAGGAATTGACTACTTTGACCGCTATTCACTTGTATGTCACCTATCTACTCTTATGATTCTTCTTGCATTAGCGTCTATCGAGAACTTTATAGTTCATCAGATGGATGTGAAAATAACATTCTTAAATGAAGAGCTTGATGAAGAGATCTATATGGCACAACTTGAAAGTTATGTACATAAAGATCTAAGAGATAAAATGTGCAAATTGAACAAATCAATCTATACGCTTAAACAAGCGCCTAAGATGTGGCACGTGAAATTTGATCATGTGGTAAGAAGTTTTGGATTTCAGTACAGTCTTTCTGACAAATGCCTTTATCACTATTCAATGTCAAATCAAACAGTCATCATATGTCTATATGTGGATGACAGTTTTATTCTGGGGTCGGATCTTGCTGTAGTTAGGGATATTAAATCCACTCTTGTAGAAACATTTGACATGAAGGACCTTTATCTCGTGCATGCCCTGTTAGGTATGAAAGTTAAAGTTGACAAAGGACGAGTTACCCTTAGCCAGACTCATTATATAGACCAACTTATCTCTACCTGGGGATATAAAGATTGTAGACCAGTAGAGACACTGTTTGATCATAATGTTAAGTTGAGTCCTAATGAAGAGACCAGCATTGATCAAGTAAAATATTCTAAAATAATTGGTAGTCTCATGTACACCACAATTTATATAAGACCATACATTGTCATCTTGATTGGCATGCTGAGCTGTTTTACCAGTAGTCCAGGCAAAGAGCATTGGGATGCCCTAGATATGCAGATGAGATACCTGAAAAGTACTAAAGATTATGCCTTGTGCAACACTAGTTATCCTCCTACTGCGGATTGATTCTCTGACACCTCGTGGTGTTCATAAGTTGGGAACAACAAGTCTACCGATTAATATATATTCATATTTGGTGGAGCTGCAATTACTTGGAAATACAAAAGACAGACTTGTATAGCTTTGTCGTCTATGGAAGCCGAGTTGTTTGCCTTAGCTTCGGCTAGTGAAGAGGCGGACTGGATCAGGAACTTAATCTTAGACATACCCTTGTCTAAGTTTTAAGTCAACTCATTAAGTTTGTATTGTGATAATCAAGCAGCAGTTCAAGTCGTTAAAAATGCTCTTTATAATAGTAAGATGAGACATGTACGACTGAGACATACTTTATTGAATTATCTAAAGAACAAGGAATTATCACTTTGATCGATGTGCATTCGAAGTATAACGTAGCCGATCCATTGACGAAAGGAATGCCTAAATATCGGTTAATCAAAACAGTGGGGCAAATGAGACTAAATGTGATTTAGTTCGGTCTTAGTTCAAGGTTATGTGATTTAGTTCAGCCTTAGTCCAAATGTTTTGATTTTTCAGAGAACTTTTATCAAAACAAGCATATTGTGCTCCGTTGATGCTCTTGGTTGCTGAGTACGAAACTGGTAAGTTATTTCATTCCAGCTCTGATGTTAACAATTTCACCTGGATTCGGCTATCTTGTCTTGGAGGAGAGTGTTATTTCAAACTTGATAATACGATCTGACCTATCTTGACTTTTCTTCTGTTAATTGGTTCAATTCCAAATTTGATGAGTTTCAGTTAAATTTAGAAGGGAAGTAACAGTGATATTATTTATAGGAACACAGATAAAGCTGCGGTGTCTAGAAGTCCGTAAATCGTTTCATTTGCAAATAAATAACGGATTCTGAGGTCAATCTATAATACTTCGTGAAAGTGTCATCCAACTAATAATAATAATTAAATAGTATGTTCTTATGGTAGAACTAGATATTTGTACATTTTCAAAAAAAAAAGTTAAATTTATTTTAAAATGAAATTCTCTATTGGAAATTACAGGGACTGCTGATATAGATGGAACACTGGTAGACTGTGATCCTGATCATGATGATCTTTTTGATGGTGACAGCTAGAGTGTTAGTTGATTTCATTTTGGTATCTCTGTTTCAGAGCGTTGTTTAACTCTTTATTTTCACATATTTGTTTGGACTATTTGTTGCTCTCCGTTTGATTTGGGACGCTAGACGTATAAGGCCTGTGCCATGATTGTACCTAAGACATGATGTGATGTGGCTGAGCTTTTTCTCTGTTTATGCGTGCATACTATTTTTTTTGTTAAGTCAAATATGTTTAAATAAGTATTGGACACGGTTGTGAATGTGTCACGTTTGGCTGAACATTGCACAAATCACTCTTTTTCTGACGTCGGGTTTACGACCGACATAGGAGGAGATTGTTAGATATATTGTGTATATGTCTGCACGTGTCGAGACCTATTCGGAACGAGTCATTGAGTTTGTGTCGCTCTAGGGTTAGACTCTACGTTGGAGGTACTATATATACCTATTGTAAACTTGATAGGGACATGTAAAATACTTTGAGCGGAGCCTCCGGAAGAATACTATTTTTAGCGCTTGCCAAGTTTTCCTTACTCCTGCTTATCATTCATTGATTTCTTAAGGTCTTTTCCCGAGGCGGTGGCGGGTTTAAACGCGGTGATTATGAACTGTCATTCCTAAACACACAATTTTGCACGACTAAAGATTCACAACGTGCATTACTTGGTTTTGAACTCGATAGTTATGAACAGTTGTTAATAAAGACCCCATACTGAAGATTTACACTAAATGAATACTTTTGTTCATGTATATTTTGAAATATAAACATCAAAGGGAGGTTTTTGCACGCACATGATGTTTATGAGACCGTTTTTTAAAGCCGGATGAACTTAACGCATTGAAACAACTAAATTCTTTGATGATTTTTTGACAGTTCTTTTTGTTCTTAAAGCTGAACCCGGCCTTCCTTCTGCTGGCGGCTCTGAGCACAATTAAAAAAGACCAATTTTATGTGCAAATCAGTTTTGGCTATGTGCAGACTGTTCTTTCAAAAAAATTGCCATAACAGCTAGGTGCAGGCCAACCTTTACGGGTTCACAAGTATTTATGGTTTTTTAATTTGGTTTGCACTTAACGTGGTTTGCACATATCCGAACTTGGTTTGCACATAACAGCACCCTTAAAAAATTGTGCGACCATCGGCTGTGGTGGAAAGATTTTTTTGCTAAAAGGGGTTATTTCACGCGTCAATAGATAAGCTTAGAGCAGATTAAATCCAATACAATAGACGGTAGAGGCAAAAACATAGAGAATGAAAATAAAGCAAGCTCATTTGCAATCCAATTGGACATGCGTCCAGAGAAGATGAAGTCGATCCTCAAGATCCCTCGTACCAATTCAAAGGAATCAAAGGTAAGTGAGCGATCAAACGAGAACAACACCACCCAATTGCAATGGGAAACCAAGGTAGAGACGGAACATTGGGGGTGTAGCTGCACTTTACGGTGCAGTGCAAGCATCCAATGGTTGCGAGCGCATCACATCTCACGCGAAGATGCGTGCACATCTCAGATCATGAAGTGATACACTTGCTGCCGTTAGATTGTGCACTGCATCATAAAGTACAACACACCCCCGAAACACGGTAAACACTAGAGAGAACATGAATTTTATATTTTTAATGAGAATATTCGTTGAACAATAACTACAGAAAAAACATTCGAAGTAAGAAAAATTTTCGGGGCCCCCGTAAATAGTAATTTCACTGTTGTCCGAGAAATATATATTTACAAATTAGCAAGGAAAAGTGTACTAGCTAGGCAAATAACTATAGTGAAATATCCATTTACGGATTTACCCTTAAAAGTTAAAAATGGAAAACATGGAAAGGGGGCCCACATCCAGGCCTCATAATGACGTGTCACTGCCTAATATGCAGCCGCACGCTCCACTAGTCACTACGTATCGCTTCATTTTGCGGGCCAACAGAGACTAAACACGACACATCGAGCCTCACCCATGGCGGGACCCGCAAATCTAAAGGTGTGCGAGTGTAGGTGAGAAATTTATTGGTCGACTTTAAATTAGAACCTACTCCCAAGCGCTTTTCGCAACGGGCTTGGCGCGACTTTTCAGAGATACCAGGCGTGCGTCGGAGCAGATCTGACGGCAGCGGCAGTCAAACGCTGGCACCCGCACGGATGGGCGTTTTCTCTGTTTTTTATTTTTATACACACTATGTTCAGAACCAAAACATCCCTTGTTTTCAAAATTATTACAAAAACACCATTGTCTCTCCCTTTGTTACTTTCATGGTAAATGAATATTTCAAATCTCCTCTTACTTCCGACGGTTAATCCTATCTTTTTCGGACAAAATTTTTGCATCCGGAATTCGGATTTCGGGTTCCCTCTTTTATGCGGTATTGAATGGATTCGCAAATCCTGATGAATTTTTAGATTTTGATCACCACCATTACTTCTTTCATGCAACAAGAAAGTCAGGCCTCCTGACAGAAATTTTAGAACGGGTTCCGGTCCTCCGGACGCTAAAAATTTGCCCATTTTGGGGGGTAAGGGGGAGTAAAGCGTAAGGATGCACTATATGTTATAATGTGGACATTTAAGAGTTCTCATGAATGTTTGCACACATCTCAAAATGCTTTGAGAAGTATGAGGAATATCATGCGGACGTTGGATATCCACACTTTACCGTAAAATACATCACCTAAAATTAACAGCTCTTTATTCTTTTTTTTTTGCTAGTCGAATATTTTTCGTCATTCAGAAAGTAAAAATTAATTTTGTCAGTGAAAGGGACCCTTCATTGGTTACAAATAGAGAAGATTCCCACCCTAATGGGGAAATGTACTATTAAGCCTCTATTTATTTCGATGTTTTTCTCTTTGTCTAGTGGGCAAAAATTATTATCGCCGAAAATACATGCTTGATAAACCTCTATTCTTCATTTATAATGCTCTAAAACATTATTTTTGATCATGAATATTTGCATAGCTCTAATCACTTTCATTCTCAATGCTCCAAAATGTTATCATCAAAACAAACATAACCCAGGCGATTGATTCGAGTTCTATGCTGATAACGTTCTTTTGTAGATCTCTTCAGCCATTATGTGTTAATTAATCCAATTGACATGTATCGCAAAATATCACTAAGACTCATGCGATCGTGACCGGTTGACCGGTGAAAATAAGCCCCCCCCAAACGGGGCCTAAATCATTGTGTGCATATATTTTAATAAGTACATGCATATAATAGAGCTCATGTGCAAGAAAGCTTGAGGGCATCTCGAGCTCCAACCAGCAAATAAAAGATTTTATCTTTGCAAAAATATTTTTTTTAAAAATAAATTAAAATGTTAATTGAGATTTCTTTCTCTCCTCATCTTAAAATCCCGTTATTAAAATTGGATATCATTTTTTGTTTTATTTTGAATTTCATTTTTTGCTATTTATTTTTTTAAATTTGTGATAGGGAAGGCGCAATGGCGCATGCGGGGCGCGTCGTTCAAAGAGGGGAAGATGTCAGCTTGTTTGCTGCGCGCTAGTTTCCAAGGGTCCGCCATTTTGGGGAAGGGTCGCCAATGAATCTGTCTGCAACAGAATTAAATTGCATCGGGACCGGCGAGAGTTACCCGGCAACGGGACCACATGTCCCGCCTAGCTGGAGCTATCGTGGGCCCCGCTGCGCCTCGAATCATAACAGTAGTTTTGGTAATAACTGCAAATGTGGGCCGAATACGGCCACGTACGACTGCGCTCTGCGGAGGCGCATCAAAAGAACGAGACGGCCGCGAGCGCGAACGATGTAGGACTCTGGACTCTGGATAAGAAGAAATTAATTTAAATTAAAAAAACGGAACGGATTAAATTTTTTTATCATTTTTTTTCTCTGTAATAACTTATTGTTTTAATATTTTAAAATAATTTGAGTGAAGAACGGAAGACGCTCATATTGTCATATATGCCTCGATTTGTTCCGTGTTGTTCAAGGTTATAAATATCATTTTGAAGTATTTGAATGAAAATTTTTTGGCTCCATTTGGCACGGTGGTGGAGGCCATAAACATTGGGGTTAAATTGTCGCACATTTATTTTTATGTTCAAACATATGATGTTTGTTAGGTAATCACTAACGAATGCTGTTTTAAAACGTGCGTTTACGCAAATGCTGCTCGCGGTTTAGTTTGCGTGAGTGCTGCTCGCGGCTTCTTCGTGAGGAGGGCAGACCCCCACGGTATTGCACGAGGGCTGCTCGCGACTTAATTTGCGTGATGGCTGCTCGCGGCTTCTTCGTGAGGGAAGCAGACCCCCACGGTGTTCAACGAGGGCTGCTCGCAGGTTAACTTGCGCGAGGGTTGCTCGCAGCTTCTTCGTGAGGGTGGCAGGCCCCACGGTGTTGCATGAGGCCTGCTCGCGGCTTAATTTATGCGAGGGCTGCTCGCGGCTTCTTCGTGAGAGGGGCATGCCCCCACGGTGTTGCACGAGGGCTGCTCGCGGCTTAGTTTGCGCGAGGGCTGCTCGCGGCTTCTTCGTGAGGGGGGCAAGCCCCCATGGTATTGCACGAGTGCTGCTCGCGGCTTAATTTGCACGAGGGCTGCTCGCGACTTTTTCGTGAGGGGGGCAGACCCCCACAGTGTTGCATGAGGGCTGCTCGCGGCTTAATTTGCGCGAGTGCTGCTCGCAGCTTCTTCGTGAGAGGGGCAAGCCCCCACGGTGTTGCACGAGGGCTGCTCGCGGCTTAACTTGCGTGGGGGCTGCTCGTGGCTTCTTCGTGAGGGGGTAGGCCCCCACGGTGTGTTTGTGTGCGTCGTCTGTCGTGTTTGTGTAAGAAAGATTTGCAGCAACATAATTTAAAACTTGAATGAAGATAACGTGCGCGGGATCAGGCATGCGGCTTGCATACATCATAGTCTTAAATAATGCGTACACAATTAGACAACTATAAAATGAGAAATCACTGATAAAATCGGCGCAGGTTCTGCGCATTCCAGGTACGGGGGAATCTTTCCTTCGGCGTTTTGCAGCTTGTACGTCCTGGCTTCACCATTATTGTGACGATGAAGGGGCTTTCCCAGGTCGGAGATAACTTGTCGTCATGCGTTCCCTTCCCAGCTGCTTCAGAGTGTGAAGGACCAAATCTCCTATGTTGATCGGGCGGGGCTTAAGTTTGTGATTGTAATAGCGGGTCGTACGTTGCTGGTAGGCTGCAGTGCGGAGAGCGGCTTCTCCGCAGGTCTCAGAAATCAAATCCAGATTATCTCAGAGAGCGTCGTCGTTCATCTGGAGGTTGAAGTTGGAAACCCGGGGGCTTGGGACGTCGATGTCGACCGGGATGATAGCTTCAACTCCGTAGCAGAGATTGTACGGTGTTTCTCCGTTGTGGGTTCTTCTTGTTCTTGGGATTTGGAGGATTTGGGCTTGCGATATCTGAAGCAGGAGAGATTTCACAAGTTGGAGGTATTGGGCGAGCTGCTCACTTTTCGCTTCATAGTCACCCTCCACTTGGGAGACGACGTGCTGGGAGTCGGAGTAGATGGTTATCCTCCTGGCATGACAGTCGATGACGAGCCTAAGCCCTGCAATTAAGGGCTCATATTCTGCTATGTTGTTAGTTGTATGAAACTTTAACCGGAGCCCGTACTCTAGAGTGATAACCTCCGGGCTTATGAGAAGAAGTCTGGCCCCGGCGCCCTCCATTCAAGAGGCTTAGTCAACGTACATAGTCCATCCTTATCCTGGCTCTGTTGGTGTGACTTCTGGTTCTGTTGGCAAGGTATTTTCAATGATGAAGTCTGTTAAGACCTGGGAATTAATGACGGGGCATGGCATAAAGTGGATGTCGAATTCGCCTAACTCAACCGCTCTTTTGACCAGCCGGCCAGATGCCTCGGGCTTTTGAAGAATGGCATGGAGAGATAGCTCAGTCAACACTTTGATGGTGTGGGCCTGGAATTAAGGACAAAGCTTTCTTGCTGAGAAAACGAGTGCTAAGGCTGTCTTATCTGCGACTGGATACCAGGTTTCAGCATCTGAGAGGATTTTGCTGAGGTAGTAGATGGGGTGTTGAATCCCTCCTTCATCGTTCACCAATACAGAGCTTAGTGCGGCCGGCGTGATGGCGAGGTACAGAAAAAGAGTTTCTCCTGAGGCCGACTTTAATAGAAGCAGAGGGGATGCCAGGTAATGCTTCAGTTCCTCGAAGGTTGATTGACATTCGTCCGTCCACTAGAAACCGGTGGTTTTGTCCCCCCGGAGAATCTTGAAGAAGGGGAGATATTTATCTCCGGTCCGTGCCAAGAAACGAGAGAGTGATGTGATTCTTCCATTCAGCCTTTGTACTTCCTTAAGAGATCGGGGTGGTGACATGTCTTTCAAAGCCTTAATCTTTTCAGGTTTGGCCTCTATCGCTCGCTAGGTTACTATAAATCCTAAGAATTTTCCTGACGTAACCCCAAATGCACACTTGGTGGGGTTAAGCCTCATGTCATACTACCAGAGGATCCTGAAACATTTCTCGAGGTATTCCAAGTGATTTTCCCGACAAACACTCTTCACTAGCATGTCATCCACGTATACTTTCATTGTCTTGCCGATAAGGTCTTTACAAACTTTGTTCATGGGGTCCATTATCGACGAGGATTTGTTTGACATTATAGCAGGGAGAACCCACAACCTACCAGATCTGTACGGTGTTTCTCCTGCATTCTTGAGCCCAAAGGGCATAACTTTATAGCAATATACCCCTTTATCTGTTCGGAAGGCCGTATGCTCTTCGTCTGCCGGATTCATTCGAATCTAGTTGTATCCGGAGTAAGCGTCCATGAAGCTGAGGAGTTGGTGTCCGGCGGTTGAATCGACTAACTGATCAATTCTGGGGAGCGGGGAGCTGTCCTTGGGGCACGCTTGATTGAGGTTGGTGTAATCCACACACATCCTCCATTTACCTAAAGACTTCTTTACTAGGACGACATTAGCTATCCAGGTAGGGTATTTTACTTCTTGGATGAAATGGGCGCTGAGGAGCTTATCTACTTCTTCTCTGATTGCCTGGAGGCGTTCTGGGGCAAAGTTTCTCTTCTTCTGGATGATAGGTTTGCATGCTGGGCTGATGTTGAGAGAGTGTTGAATGACGTGAGGATCTGTGCCGTATCTTTCGGAGCCCAGACAAATATATCCTTGTTCCTCTGTAGGTAGGTTGTCAGTTTTTCTTTCTCTTGTTGTGATAGGAGCGACCCGAGCTGGATAGTGCGTGTCGAGTCTGTTGGTGAAAGGGGGACTTCAATTAGCCCTTCCATGGTCGTTCCCCGCTGCAATATCGTCTCGTCGCGCAAGTCGAAGTCGTCTATGTTTAAGGTGGTGGCCTTGGTTGGTTGTGCCTGTTTGGAGTAGTAATTTTTTGCGGCCTCCTGATTGTCGTGTACAACTCTGATGCCTCCCGGAGTGGGGAACTTCATGGCTAGGTGAGGAATCGAGGGGATAGCCTTGAAGATGGACTGAACGGGTCTTCCAAAAATAGCATTGTAGGCAGAGCTTGAATCAACTACTACGTACTGGATTTTGTGCATCACTTTCCTTTTGAATTCCCCCATGGTAACTGGGAGGGTGATCATTCCCAATACCTGAACTGGATGGTTGTCGAAGCCGTAAACTGGTCCAGTTGTCGTTGTCAAACGCTGCGCCGGGATGTTCATACTTTGGAGGGTGGCTGAGAATGAGACGTCGACAAAACTTCCATTATCGACGAGGATTCGTTTGACATTATAGCAGGGATCTCCAATCCCGATATGGATTACCATGGGGTCTTGGTGAGGTGTTTGGAGTCCGACGAGGTCTTCATCTCCGAAAGCTATGGTGGTGTCTTGCTTTCACTTTTTTTCTTTGTGGACGCCCACTTGCGCGCACACTGAGAGGATTTGAGCGGAAATAAAGGGTGATCCGACAATGATTTCGATATTTCCGACCATCTTTCTACCACCAGCTCCTCCTAGCGGGGCATTTTGTTGATCTCTGGGTGGTCGAGGCGGGTCCTGCTGGTCTTGTAGGCGTCCCTGCAAAAACCTTCCAAGAAGTCTGAGACGGACAAGGCGCTCGATTTCTTCCTTCAGGTGGGCACAGTCCTCGGTGGTGTGTCCTATAGCTCGGTGAAACTCGCAATATTTGGACTGATCGCTCCTGGGGTTATGGGCCGGTTGCTTGGGCCTATTTAAAGCTGGCTCATTCTGAATTACATAGAGTACGTTGGTGCGCATAGCATTGAGGGGAGTATAATCCCGGGGTTGTTGATCTCTCTTGTAAGACTATCACGAACTGGTCCAAGTATTCTCTGAATGTCCAGTTCATCAAATCCATAAATACGGATGGTGCATTCGTCAGCCCAAATGACATGATGGTGAATTTATAATGCCCATAACGTGTGCTAAAAGCCGTCTTGGGAATGTCACTTTTCCTAATTCTCAGCTGATAGTACACGGATTTCAAATCTAGCTTCGAGTACACAGTTGACCCGACAAGCTGATCGAATAGATCATCAATCCTCGAGATCGGATATCTATTCTTCTATGTTAGCTTATTCAACTCTCGGTAATCAATACACAATCGTAAGCTACCGTCCTTCTTTTTAACAAAAAGGACTGACGCACTCCAATGCGATGAACTTGGACGCACATACCCATGATCTAACAGCTCTTGCAGCTATACCTTCAATTCCGCCATCTCCTTGGGCGTTAGGCGGTACGGGGAGCGTGATACAGGCTTGGCACCTTGCACTAGCTCGATGGTGAAGTCGATCTCGCACTGAGGTGGGGATCCGGGGAGATTTTCAGGAAAAACATCAGGAAACTCTGATACAACCGGGTACTATCCAGACCTAGCTTGGGCTAAAAAGTCTCCACCAAGGTGAAAAATAGCTCTGCACCACTACGAACTGCCTTAACCACCTAAATAGAAGACATCAAAGTCTTGCTCGATCCCCTCATGCCAGAGAATGTTGTCTCACACTCTGTATCCACCCTCAGTCTGACCACCTTGCGATTGCAATCAATATACGCACGCTGCTCCGAGAGCCAGTCCATGTTAAAGATCACATCAAACTCCACTATCAGTAGCACAACAAGTTATAATCTAACACGCAAAAGGCAACAAGTATGCAAAGCTAAATTTGGTACCAAAAATCATACCTATCACCACATTAGCCCGCTTTATGGCCTCCTGCTTGCCAAGGTTGTAAACCCTAGGTTGCGCTGGAGCGTAGTAGGATGTGGATGACTCCACCGCCTTCCCCTTCTCCACATAAGTTGCTTTAGGCTTCTTCTCTGACTTCAGGCACCCACTCTAACAGTCTCGGGCATAATGTCCCTGCTTGCCATAATTATAGCAAGTAACTAGGCCTCGTACTGTAGTAACTCCAGACGTACCCGAAGGTATGGCTAAACCCGAAGTCCGGGCCTTCTTGTTCCACTTATGAAACCCATACTTTTACAAACTCAGTACCTTGAATTACTTCTTCGAGCTTGAGTCCTTCTTCTCCTGAACTCTCTTCATATTTTTCTCCAGAGATCGGGCGGTATTGACCAGAGTTAGGAAACCTTGTGTTATCGGCCCAGAGAGCGGTAGTCTTAGGTCATCACGCAGAACCTCATAGAACCGGTAGTCTATGGAACTGATTCTCTATATCGATTCTCTGCGCCGAGGGGAGGTATCTAGCCAGGAATAACATTGAGAACTCGTCCATTGAAACATCGGTGAGTTGTCTTCCATCCAAGAGGTGCAACTCTAGCTCTTCCCACCATAGTCACGCCTCTCCATCCAACAGGAAAGCAGCTATGGTTGACTTCTGCCATTCTTCTATTTCAGTCGCTGTCATGACTCTCTTAACACAAGAGAGCCAATCCTCAGCCTGGGTTGGGGTTCCAGCCCCCGTAAACACTGGAGGATTAAAGCTCATCACATGTTTAAGGTGCCTTTCTGTCGCTCTCCTTGGCGCCAAAGGTTCTACAAACACTTTTTCTACCACTTCAGGTTTTTTCGTACGAAGCGGCACCTGCTCCATAACGGGGGCAGGAGGTTGTGTTTGCCTCCCTAGCTGGACGTTTATCATCGCAAACACCGCCTCAGCTACAAGTCTTATTGTCTCTGTCGAAGGAGGGGTTGTAGACACATCATTAGGTGCACTGCTTTATGCCAACTGCGGACGTTCCGACTGTCCCGCACCACTCTTAGTCACCTATTATTGCAGGGCACAACAATAAGTGACCAAACAAAATTGCAAAAAGCAATCATAGGAACACGCAGGTTCCTCAAACATGTGTATTTTCATTCCTAAGTGGACATTCATGGGTTCTTTTCATGTTATAACGATGACGCACATGGCTGTGCTCACCACCCCTTTAAAAGAATTCATCAACGAATTCTCCTAAGTAAGACCGACACCTTAGTCTGATACCAAATTGTAGAACCCCCATCCGTCACATGGGATATAACAGAAGGTTCGGTCGGGGCCCCACGCCATATTCCACTCCGTTCAGATCACAAGAGCCTGAAGTATCTGATGGATCAGAAGGATCTGAACAGGTGATGAGAAGTTTAAAAACTCCCCCATAAAAAACTCCCCCATCTGAGGTATCGTTGTCGCATGAAGGATCTTAACCCCATACCAAATTATAACACCCTCATCCGTTACATAGGATATAACAGAAGGTCCGGTCGGGGCCCTACGCCATATTCCACGGACAGTCAATGAAGTTACATATTAATACCAAAATACTATGATACCATATTGAATCCTAACACAGAGCATTCTAGCGAAAGCTTTTAAGTAAGTTAGAAGAACCCATCACAGAACATGAATGTCCACTAAAACCCAAAGCAGGAATGAAAGAACAAATACACATAGAGCCTTGGCTTTATGACCTTACAATATTCAACTTGAATTAAAGTGTTTTACATACTTCGACACGCTGGCCGGCCATACATGAAAACAGTAAAAGTAAACACTTCTTTTTGGCCTTCAAGGGCTAGCACGGCATCAAGGGCTTTAGCCTGCTACTTGCCACTTATTTCACCTGTTCCTGCATAAGAACAATCCACCGAATGGTGGCAAAACAAGACAAAGGTCAGCTAAAGCTGACCAAAGTATAACGACCCCGCCCCTTACTCGGGGCGGCGGAGCTCCTTCCCTACAAATTATTAGCAAAACCAAACATAGTAATGAAAGTGCAATTTAAGTACACTTCACCACAGGCTTTGACACGAACGACCACACACCCCGTGCACTCAGGGCACATTCTCGGGGTAGTCTACACCAAAGAAGAAGAGAAGCACTCAAGCAAGCAAAAAATTCTCATTCTATTTTCAACTCGAGAAGGAGGAAGAAGACGGAGATCTTCAAGAAAATCTCCAGATCCTTTTTCAAAATCGATCTGAAAATTAAGGTGGATCTGATCAACAATTTCTTCAAGGTAATCAAGCCGATCAACATCAAGAAGATTGCAGATCCAGTGAAGCAACTTTTCAGCTAGTCAATTTATCAAGAAGATATTTATCGCTGCTGAATTAAAGATTCTGTGCTAATAGATAAGTCAGATTACAGAAGTTCTGTTTTCTAAGAAGTAATTTTTCATCTTTACTTCTTTATTTTGTAAGATATCTTAGAGATCTCAGTGGGTAAGAGCTCTTGTCTCTGAGTTGTAAGCCTAATCTATAAAGGCTGAGGTAGGGTTCTTAAGGGACCTGAGGTAGGTGATTGTGGGAATCTCTGAGGTAGGACCTGGTGGTCTGAGTGTATGTTTCTTAACAGAAACTGGGCATGTAAGATCTTTGTATCTGAGTTAAAGAGGAGGAGCTATAACCTCATCTGCTAGTGAGGAAGAAGGGAGAAAGTGGATGTACTCTAGATAAGGGAACCACTATAACTCTTTGTGTGTTGTGTGTTGTGAATTGCTATTGATTGTGCTGTGTTCTGAATTCTCTAGCTGCTGAAATTGTTAAGTGACAAAAGATTTGCTAAAGTATTTTAAAACAATCACCTTTTTACCCCTAGATGATAGTCTACCCATAGGATTAACTTTCACCAGTCTTTCAGACAAGTGTCTCTATCACCGCTTGTTGTCCAATCAAACAATCATCATATGCCTATATGTGTATGCCATGTTGGTTTTGGATTCAGATCTTGTTGTAGTGAGGGATATCAAATCCACTCTCGCAGAGGCTTTTGATATGAAGGACCTTGGTCCTGTGGATACCCTGTTAGGTATTAAAGTTAGAGTTGACAAGGGTAGAGTCACCCTTAGTCAGGCTCATTATATAGAGCAACTACTTTCTACTTGGGGATACAAAGACTGTAGACCAGTTGAGACACCGATTGATTACATTGTTATGTTACGTCCTAATGAAGGGACCAACATTGAGCAATTGAAATATTCTAAAATAATTGGTAGTCTCATGTACGCCACAAGTTGTACTAGACCAGACATTTCCATCATGGTTGGCATGCTGAGCCGCTTTACCAGTAGTCCAGGCAAAGAGCATTGGGATTCCCTAGATAGGCTGATGAGATACCTGAGAGGTACTAAAGATCATGCATTGTGCTACATTGGTTATCCTCCTACTATGGATGGATTCTCTGACGCTCTGTGGTGTTCCGAAGTTGGGAACAATAAGTCTACTAGTGGATATATATTCACTTTGAGTGGGGCTGCTAATACTTGGAAATCCAAAAGACAGACTTGTATAGCTTTGTCGTCCATGAAAGCTGAGTTGTGTAACACACCTATCCGTCACATGGCATATAGCAGTAGGTCCGGCCGGGGCCCGACGCCATATACCGCAGACAGACCGTGGAGTTACGCATCGCATAACATACTCACAATTTGAAAGACAACGTCCTACGCAACACCTAGCGGAAGCATTTTAGGTTATTAAAAAGAACCCAACAATAAGCATGAATGTCCACTAATGATAAAACCCATAGGAATGAAACGACTAAAAATACACAAAACAGTCCTCGGCCTTAAGGCCTTACAAACATTGTTCTCTTAACCAAATAGTGTCTTTCATACATCGGCGCGCAGGCCGGCCAAACATGAATATGAAAAACAAAACTAAATCTTCAGCCTTCATGGGCTAGCGCTGCAACTTGGGCTTTAGCCTGCTATTTGCCGCTCGGCTCCGCAGCAGCACCTGTAAGAAGCAATCCACCGAAGAGGTGGCAATTTACACGAGTAACCGGTCAGCAATGCTGACCAAATTATAACGACCCCGCCCCGCAATTGCGGGACGGCGGTGCTCCTTCCCTGCATAACAACTAACATAGCAATATATAAATCTATATAACTATTCGCCACAAGTGTCGGCACGCACGGCCGGACACCCCGTGCTCTCAGGGCACTAATTGGTGAATCCGGTCCGGACCCGGTCCGTTCCCGCGATTCCACCGTCGTCTCGTGGACGACAATTCTCGTGAGCAAATAGCCCTTTCAGCCGAAGCCTAGGCCCGTTTCCAGCCCCCCGGGAAGTCCCATGTACTTTAGGTCGCTTCTACCGAGACCACTTGGAATGGGTAGAGTTCCACCCGCCCGTTGCTCACTTCACCACGGCCATTTAGCCATCGGTGCGGGCCAAGTTTCTCCTCATTCCCACAATCGATCAAAACACGCACATAACCCCGTTATGTACCGATTTGCCCTCCAAGGCAACATCGTGGCGGCAATGCGATTCCGCCCAAGCTTTCCGGGTGCGCCTCGAGGTTAATCCCCAAGGATCCCTGTATGCAATCTACCGCGTAGAAATTTCGGAAAACTGAAATCATCGGTGCGGAGTCTTCTCCGACCATGCAATGCAACATCACCGATTCGGGCTAAACCCGAATGGGCTTCACACACAATGCCTACGCCCGTACTTCGATTCCGGGCTCTAACAACGGGGACTTTACATATCTACCCGAAGGGATTCCGCTCCTCAACGCTTACTCGCGAGAGGGGGATTTCCCCATGCAAAGGAAGAAGGGCGACTACACATGCCCTATGAAGAGGATCGTTACCCTCGTAGATTTTCGCGCGCCCGTCATGAAGAAGTAGACGGTTGAAAAGCTTCGCCTCGCTCTTGCCGTCGAGGATCCGGTCTCGGATCGAGATTCGGTGCTCCGGTGCTCCGCCGGCGGCCGGATCTCCTCTTCTCCTTCCTTGCTCTCCCTTCTCTCTAAACTTTTAGAAAGAGAGTCTAGGGTTTGAAATGAGGGTTTAGAACCCTTCAACCCTAAATTAAATGTTTGGGCGGACCATCCTAGGCCGTTAGATGAGATTTGATGGAAAATCGGATGGCCACGGAGTCATTTTACGGATCCTGCACCCGTCCGCACGACCAGTGGCGCACGGTCAGTGGTCGTGCGCCCTATGTCAGTGATCGTGCGTTTTCGTTAAACAGGGATTTGGCATTATATTTTCTTTATGCACGACCAGTGGCGCACGGTCAGTGGTCGTGCGCCCTGTGGTCAGTGATCGTGCGCTAAGGGAAAAACTGCACAGTTCAACGCCCTTCCGCCGACGGTTACTCTACCGCGAGGCGTTAACTCCCACCGACTCCAGGACTGAACATGGGGTGTTACAACTCTCCCCCCCTTAAAAGAATTTCGTCCCGAAATTACGAATAGCAAGTAAACAACTTAAACTTAAACGGTACCTGAGTTGAAGAGTTCGGGGTACTCCTCGAGCATGGTTTGCTCTCGTTCCCACGATAGCTCCTCACGACCGCAATTGTCCCAACGGACTTTCACCATCCTGATTTCTTTGTTCCGAAGCCGCTTGACCTCGAAATCTTCGATAGAAATGGGCTTGACCTTGGTCGTCAACCCTTCCTCAACCGGTACTTGATCAACCGCTAACACTTGCGACGGCTCTTGCACCGCCTTCCGCAATACTGAGATGTGGAATACGTCATGCAAACAACTCAGTTCCACAGATAATCTCAACCGGTAGGCCGCTTCTCCGATCCGTTCTAGAATCTCGAATGGCCCAAGGTATCTCGGACTCAACTTTTTCAAGCGTCGAACCCGTGACACCCCCTTGAACGGTTTGATCTTCAGGTATACCCATTCGCCAACGTTGAACTCCACGTTCCTATGTTTGGCATTAAAATACTTAGCCTGCCTGTCCTGAGCTATAAGCAAGCGCTCTCGTATCGTTCGCACCAAAGAAGTCGCATCTTCGATCTCCTGACGATTGTAAAGTTTCGACTCACCCGTCTCCAACCATGACAACGGCGTGCGACACTTTCTCCCATAAAGAGCTTCGAACGGTGCCATCTGGATACTTGCTTGGTAACTATTATTGTACGCAAACTCGACCAAGTATAAGTGATCCTCCCACCGTTTTCCGAAGTCCAACGCACACATGCGAAGCATGTCTTCCAATGTCCTGTTGACTCGCTCGGTCTGGCCATCCGTCTGCGGATGAAACGCCGTGCTAAACTTCAGTTTCGAGCCCAACATCTGATGTACTAGCCTCCAGTCATTGGACGTGAAGCGTCCATCGCGATCACTCACAATGCTGCGGGGCACTCCGTGCATTCGCACAATATTATCCACGTAGAGTTTTGCTAGCTTCTCCACCGGATCATCCTTCCTCATCGGGATGAAATGCGACACTTTTGTCAATCTGTCCACGATCACCCAGATGGCGTCGTTTCCCTTCTGCGATCTTGGCAATCCATGCACAAAATCCATAGATATGTCGTCGAATTTCCACTCCGGAATGGGTAAGGACTTCAAGAAACCTCCCGGCTTTTGACATTCCGCCTTCACTAGGGCGCAGGTTTGACACCTCGCCACATAAAGCGCTACATCTTTCTTCAGTCCTGGCCACCAGAATAGTTTCTTCACGTCTTTGTACATTTTTGTACTCCCCGGGTGGATTGAGTACTTGGTATGGTGAGCCTCGTACAACAATTCCTCCCGTAGATTACCTACGTTGGGGACGCACAAACGATCGTCCTTTCTGAGCAATCCGTCCTCCAACATAAATTGGGAATTTGACCCATCCAAAACACCATCCATGAGTTGCTTCATAACATCATCCACAGCTAAAGCCTGCCGAATCCTATCAGCCAGGTCATACTGCACCTCTGTCCAACTCAAACGCGCTTCGGCGCCCGTTTGTCTATCTACACAGAAGATCTCC
The DNA here is from genome assembly GCA_039513925.1 of Platanthera zijinensis. NCBI lineage: Eukaryota > Viridiplantae > Streptophyta > Magnoliopsida > Asparagales > Orchidaceae > Platanthera > Platanthera zijinensis. The sequence continues at coordinate 18,259,995 of CM077087.1, forward strand.
AAATCCTCTAACTCTTGAATCAATCGTGCATCATGCACCAACAGCCAACTAGCACGTGCGGGAGTTCTGCGACTCAACGCATCTGCCACCGCATTGCCCTTCCCCGGCACATAATGAATTTTGAAGGTGTAGTCCCCCAGGAACTCCATCCACCTCCTTTGCCGCATATTCAAGTCCTTCTGATCCAGCAAGTACTTCAAGCTCTTGTGGTCGGTGTAGATATCAACTTTCACACCGTAAAGGTAGTGTCTCCACAGCTTCAGTGCATGTATCACGGCCGCTAACTCCAAGTCATGGACCGGATAATTCCTCTCGTGTACCTTCAGCTGCCGCGAGCCGTAGGCAATCACACTCCCACGCTGTAGTAGTACACATCCCAAGCCACTCCCCGAAGCATCACTGTAGATTTCGAATCCCTCGGTCCCACTCGGCGAACATAAGATTGGCGCCGTGGTCAACCGACCCTTTAACTCCTCAAAAGCTTGTGCGCACTCCGGCGACCACACAAACCTTTGATCCTTTCTTGTCAACGATGTGAGAGGTAACGCTATCCGCGAGAAGTTCTCTACGAAGCGCCTGTAGTAGCCGGCAAGTCCTAGGAAACTTCGGACTTCCGCTACCGAGGAAAGAACAGGCCACTCCCGTATCGCCACTATCTTCGCCGGATCTACCGCAATCCCTGCTCCACTAATGATGTGGCCAAGGAAAGCCACCGAGGATAACCAGAACTCGCATTTGGAGAACTTAGCATAGAGCTGGTTCCTCCTCAGTGTCTCCAACACCATGCACAGATGTTTGTAGTGATCATCTTCGCTCTGAGAGTATACCAGGATGTCGTCGATAAACACGATCACAAACCGATCCAAGTACTCTCTGAATGTTCTGTTCATCAGATCCATAAATACGGACGGCGCATTCGTCAGTCCAAACGGCATAACCGTGAACTCGTAATGCCCATAACGCGTGCTGAACGCCGTTTTAGGGATATCACTCTCCTTGATCTTCAACTGGTAGTACCCAGACTTCAGATCCAACTTCGAATAAACTGTAGACCCCACTAGCTGGTCAAACAGATCGTCGATCCTCGGAATCGGGTATTTGTTCTTCTCGGTGAGCTTGTTCAACTCTCGGTAGTCGATACACAGCCTCAGACTTCCATCCTTCTTCTTGACGAAGAGGACCGGTGCACTCCAAGGTGACGAGCTTGGACGCACGTACCCCTGATCCAACAGTTCTTGCAATTGGACCTTCAGCTCTGCCATCTCCTTCGGCGCTAGCCGATAAGGTGAGCGGGACACAGGTTTGGCACCTGGCACCAGCTCTATTGTGAAATCAATCTCTCTTTGGGGTGGAGCCCCAGGGAGATCATCGGGAAACACGTCAGGATACTCCGAAACCACTGGGATACTATCCAGACTCGTCTTAGGCTTTGCGGCCTCCACTAACGCGAAAAACAGCTCTGCTCCAGCACGAACCGCCTTGACCACCTGAAGAGCAGACATCAGTGTCTTGCTCGCCCCTTTAATGCCCTCGAACGTAGTCTCGCGACTAGTATTTGCCCCCAGTTTAACTTCCTTCCGACTGCAGTCAATATAGGCTCGCTGCTCCGAGAGCCAATCCATCCCAAGGATCACGTCAAACTCCACTAGCGGAAGTAACGACGCCTGCAGATCGAATTCCTGATCCCCAATCTGAATCTTCACGAGGCATACTCTATTTACGCGCATAGAGCATCCATTGGGGAGTAGCACATCCAGTTTGTCCTTAGCCATCGAAGAAGGGACTCCGATGCGCGATACGAATTCTTCGGACATAAAGGAGTGCGACGCTCCCGCATCAAATAATGCCCTTGCTGGGCTATCGGATATCAAAACGAAGCCTAGCATAGGAAATATAAGCTAACATGCAAACAGGTAATTATTCAAATAAGGTTAAACTGCAATAATTTAACTCATACCTGTCACCACGTCAGCCTGTTTGATGGCTTCTTGAAGGCCGAGGTTGTACACCCTGGGCTGAGCTGGAGTATGGTGAGATGCGGATGACTCCGCCATCTTCCCTTTCTCCTCATAAGTTGCTCCTGGCTTTCTCTCGGACTTTGGACGTCCGCTCCAACAATCACGGGCAAAGTGCCCTGGCCTCCCACAGTTATAACAAGCACCTGGGGTGCGCGCTGTCGTTGCTCCCGAGGCACCAGAAGAGGGGGCTTGACTTGACGTCTTGGCCCTCTTATTCCACCTCTGAAACTTTGACTTCGTAGCGTTCGGCACCTTGAACTCGGGCTTCTGCACACCCAGCTCTTTCTTTCCAGAGATTCTTGCCAACTCTCGCTCCAACGATCGAGCCGAGCCGACCAAGGTTAGAAATCCTTGCGTCAACGGCCCTGATAGAAGTACCTTGAGATCATCTCGCAGTCCTTCATAGAAACGGTTCGTCTTCCGTTCCTCATCGCCAAAAGTAGGAGCTGCATAACGACCCAGCCTTGTGAACTCATGCAGATAATCATCCACATTTTGACTCCCTTGTTGCAGTCTGAGGAATTGATTTTCCAGTTCTATCTTCTCGGTCGACGGTAGGTACCGCGCCATGAACATTCTCGAGAATTCTTCAATAGAAACCTCTTCCAACTGTCTTTCGACTAGATGGTGTTGCTCCACACCGTCCCACCACAGCCTTGCCTCGCCATCCAATAAGAAAGTGGCTATGGCGGTTTTCTGATCCGCTTCGGTTCTGGTTGTCGAAAGGATCCGCTTAACGCGTGATAGCCAATCCTCCGCTTGCGATGGGGTTCCACCCCCCGAGAATATTGGCGGATTGAAGCTCATCACGTGCTTCAGCTGACAATCCGTCGTACGCCTTGGTGGTCTAGGCTCCTCAGCCACCACAGGCACTGTCGCTCTCGCAGGTTCTTGCTCAATCTCCGGTGCTGGACGTTGTACCTGCCCTGCAGGTTGGGCATTTAGTGCGGCAAGCACCGCCTCGGTAACCAGCCGAATAGTTTCAGCAGATGGAGGTGTTGCAGGCGCCTCGCTTGGTGCCCTACTCTCCGCTGAACGTGTACGGGCTGACTGCCCTGCCCCACTCCTAGTCACCTAGATAAACAAAATCGACAAATAAGCGACAAGCACATTGCTAAAAAGCAATCATTTGAACATTTAACTTGTTCAAAACTGTGTATTTTCATTCCTAAGTGGACATTCATGGGTTCTTTTTCATGTTATAACGATGACGCACGTGATAGTGCTCACCACCCCTTAAAAGAATTCGTCCGCGAATTCTAATAAGCAAGACCGAAACCGTTAGTCTGATACCAATTTGTAACACCCCTATCCGTCACATGGCATATAGCAGTAGGTCCGGCCGGGGCCCGACGCCATATACCGCAGACAGACCGTGGAGTTACGCATCGCATTATCATACTCACAATTTGAAAGACAACGTCCTACGCAACACCTAGCGGAAGCATTTTAGGTTATTAAAAAGAACCCAACAATAAGCATGAATGTCCACTAATGATAAAACCCATAGGAATGAAACGACTAAAAATACACAAAACAGTCCTCGGCCTTAAGGCCTTACAAACATTGTTCTCTTAACCAAATAGTGTCTTTCATACATCGGCGCGCAGGCCGGCCAAACATGAATATGAAAAACAAAACTAAATCTTCAGCCTTCATGGGCTAGCGCTGCAACTTGGGCTTTAGCCTGCTATTTGCCGCTCGGCTCCGCAGCAGCACCTGTAAGAAGCAATCCACCGAAGAGGTGGCAATTTACACGAGTAACCGGTCAGCAATGCTGACCAAATTATAACGACCCCGCCCCGCAATTGCGGGACGGCGGTGCTCCTTCCCTGCATAACAACTAACATAGCAATATATAAATCTATATAACTATTCGCCACAAGTGTCGGCACGCACGGCCGGACACCCCGTGCTCTCAGGGCACTAATTGGTGAATCCGGTCCGGACCCGGTCCGTTCCCGCGATTCCACCGTCGTCTCGTGGACGACAATTCTCGTGAGCAAATAGCCCTTTCAGCCGAAGCCTAGGCCCGTTTCCAGCCCCCCGGGAAGTCCCATGTACTTTAGGTCGCTTCTACCGAGACCACTTGGAATGGGTAGAGTTCCACCCGCCCGTTGCTCACTTCACCACGGCCATTTAGCCATCGGTGCGGGCCAAGTTTCTCCTCATTCCCACAATCGATCAAAACACGCACATAACCCCGTTATGTACCGATTTGCCCTCCAAGGCAACATCGTGGCGGCAATGCGATTCCGCCCAAGCTTTCCGGGTGCGCCTCGAGGTTAATCCCCAAGGATCCCTGTATGCAATCTACCGCGTAGAAATTTCGGAAAACTGAAATCATCGGTGCGGAGTCTTCTCCGACCATGCAATGCAACATCACCGATTCGGGCTAAACCCGAATGGGCTTCACACACAATGCCTACGCCCGTACTTCGATTCCGGGCTCTAACAACGGGGACTTTACATATCTACCCGAAGGGATTCCGCTCCTCAACGCTTACTCGCGAGAGGGGGATTTCCCCATGCAAAGGAAGAAGGGCGACTACACATGCCCTATGAAGAGGATCGTTACCCTCGTAGATTTTCGCGCGCCCGTCATGAAGAAGTAGACGGTTGAAAAGCTTCGCCTCGCTCTTGCCGTCGAGGATCCGGTCTCGGATCGAGATTCGGTGCTCCGGTGCTCCGCCGGCGGCCGGATCTCCTCTTCTCCTTCCTTGCTCTCCCTTCTCTCTAAACTTTTAGAAAGAGAGTCTAGGGTTTGAAATGAGGGTTTAGAACCCTTCAACCCTAAATTAAATGTTTGGGCGGACCATCCTAGGCCGTTAGATGAGATTTGATGGAAAATCGGACGGCCACGGAGTCATTTTACGGATCCTGCACCCGTCCGCACGACCAGTGGCGCACGGTCAGTGGTCGTGCGCCCTATGTCAGTGATCGTGCGTTTTCGTTAAACAGGGATTTGGCATTATATTTTCTTTATGCACGACCAGTGGCGCACGGTCAGTGGTCGTGCGCCCTGTGGTCAGTGATCGTGCGCTAAGGGAAAAACTGCACAGTTCAACGCCCTTCCGCCGACGGTTACTCTACCGCGAGGCGTTAACTCCCACCGACTCCAGGACTGAACATGGGGTGTTACAAGTTGTTTGCCTTAACTTCGGATAGTGAAGAGGCAGATTGGATCAGGAACCTGATTTTAGACATACCTCTGTCTAGGTTACAAGTTGTTGGAACACCCTATTACTATTTGGATCAGGATGACTATATTTCTATAGGGATTTTGTGTTGTGACCTCCTTGTTGTTATAAAGGTCACATAGGCTAGTTAGAGTAATCTTCAGCTCGACGCGTAGTCGACTTCAGCTCGACGCAGAGTCGATCTCAGCTCGACGCAGAGTCGACCTCAGCTCGACGCAGAGTCGACCTCAGCTCGACGTGGAGTCGACCTCAGCTCGACGTTCCGTCGAACCCAGTTCTGCTTACAGAAAACACTCTCTGGCCGACGCGTGTCGTGCTCAGATCGACGTTTTACTGTGAGCTCGACGTTTTCCAGACTTCCGTCAGTTTTGAATAGGAATTCAAATTCCTTCTGTTAGACAATTAATGCTGAAGATTTATTGGCCGTTACAGCATATCTGGTGCATAGCTCAAGGAATTTTCTAAGGAATGTCTGCCTGACATTTCCTTTGAGGCATGGACATTTAAGGAAAGCATTTAATGCTGACTGCCAACGGCTATCAAAGAAAAAGGAAGAAGAAGACTCAGATATATTTTTCATTCAGCTAGACAGAGATATATAGAACAACAATACAGGACTTCAGCTGCTCTCTCTCTGTGATATTGTTTTGAAAGCTCACTCACAGGAATTCTGATTGCTTCAGACACAACCATCCAACTTTCTTGGATCATCCCTTGCTGGAGCAAATCAGATCTTTGAAGACCTGTCACCCTTGTATAGAGCTCTCCTTCCTGAACTACTTCTTAATCTCAGGGGGAGCTCTGACAACATCAACAGATCCACTTTGCTTCTCTCTACTTATTGATAGAGAAGACACCATCAGATTTTTCTTTTTCTTTCTGTACAGGGTTTTAACTCCCTTCAAAAGTTACCTTTGGTTTTGCTGAAACCTGGTCAAAATCAGCCCCTTTGGTTTGTGAGAACCTGGTCAAAAACTCTCTGGTGCTCAAGACACCTGATCAACTCATCTTGAAGTGGATTCCTATCAAGGGTGATAGAAGAGTGGACTACCCAGGATTTTGGGGAACCACTATAGCTCCTTGTGTCGTCTGGATTGCTTGTTTCTTTGTGTTTTGCTTTGTGCTGTGAATTTCTTTTTACTCTGATTATTTGCTATAGCACCATACATTAAGTAAATCTAAACTTTCTCTCCACTCAAGTTTTTATTTGCAAAACTATTTTAAATAACTCTATTCACCCCCCTCTAGAGTTAGGATTGATCTTATCCTGCACTTTCAATTGGTATCAGAGGGAGGTTGATCATTCATACAGGCTAACACCTGGATCAAAAGATCTCTGATAAGATCATTTCTCTCAAAAGGGTTATTTCTTTTAGTTTTACTTATCTTTAAAACTCATGGCACAAAACAAGGACTTTGCTAGCACCAGACCTCCTATGTGCAATCTCTCTAAGTTTGCACTATGGAAAGCAAGGATTAAACTTTACATGAATTCATTTGATGAGGACATCTTTAATTCTGTGTTGACAGATTGTCCAAGGCCTCCCACAAAAACAAGTACATCAGCTGTTCCTCCTCCTTCAGGAACTGATGCTGACATAAAGAAGTGGAAGGCAGCAGATGCTAAAGCCATGAACATCTTGGCTCAAACCATGTCAGATGAAATTTTCCAGAAAGTAGCTGAATGCAATACTGCCAAAGAGATCTGGGAAAAACTTTCAGAAATTGTATCAGGTTCTGCAGATGAAAGAAAGGATAGGAGATCCTACCTCATCACCCAGTATGAGAACTTCAAAAAGGCAGAGTCTGAGTCAGTTGCTGACATGTACAACAGACTGAGTCTGATCATCAGTGAGCTTAGATCACTAGAGAAGGACATATCTCTCACTGAGATAAATGACAAGATACTGACTTGTTTCCCTAGCTCTTGGGACTCAAGAATCTGGTCGATTAAAGATGGAAGAAATGTCTGTGAGTTATCCACAGAAGCTCTTCTAGGAAAGCTCAAGAGTTATGAGCAATTCATTAAGAAGAGAGAAGAAGAGCAGAAGACATCCACACCAACAGAAAAGGTTGAGAAAACCATTGCCTTCAAAGCACAGGAAGAAGAACCTAAAGAAAAGGTGTTGGGAAATGAAGAGCTTATGAGCCTACTAGTCAAAAGGTTCAATAAGCTGAATAAAAGGAACTTCAGAAGATGGTCATCCAAAGACAAAGACAAGCCAAGGTATGACAGATCTACTAATAAAGATATTATCTGCTTTGGCTGCAGGAAACCAGGACACATTTTCCCCAACTGTCCAGAAAATCAAGATAAAGACAGAAGGGACGAGAAGGAAAGAAAAGATAAAAGGAAGGATAAGGAGTCAAGGAAATACCATGACAAGCCTTCCTCCAGCAACAGCAAGCACACCAGAAAAGGATTTGTGGCTGAATCCTGGAGTGACTCTGATGAGTCTGATTCATCATCCAGCTCTAGTGATGATGAGGATGATGCAGAAGAAAAAGGATTCTACATGATGGCCATCAATGCATCTCAAAGAATACTGATTCAGAGCTTGATGCTGACTACCTGTCTGATCAGGAACTTACTGAGGATCAGGTAATAGATTCATTTGATTTTAATTCTGATGAATTTAAATCTGAATTCAAATCTATGTGCATTGACTTGATTGAATCTCAAATGTTAATTATAACTCTTAGAGAACAATTGAGTGAATGCAAATCCATTAACTTAGATAATCTTAGACTCTTAAAAGAGTTGAAGCAATGTGGGGAGGAGATAGCTTCACTGAAAGGTGAACTATCTAAGGCCAAACAATTTGAAGAAACCCTTAATGGGAGAAGTATCAAATTAATGGACATCACAAGTACAGTGAACTCAAGATTGAATGGTACACTGGGCTTGGGTGCTTCATCCAGCCAACCCATAGTGCTGACAACTCCAATCAAATTTACCAGTGACAAAGGTAAAGGAGTCTTGATAGTGGCTAGGAAGAATGCTGACTTAACCCAGGAAACTGGACAAAAAGCGTCGAACGAAGCTCGACGGACGTCGACCAGAGCTCGACGTAATCGCAAGAAAACGTCAAACTCAGGTCGACGCCTTCTACCCTCTGAACAAAGCAAGACTTCGCCGTCGAATGGAGCTCGACGCACTCACCTGAGTCCGTCGACCGAAGCTCGACGTGCGTCGAGCCGAGTTCAGAGCAAAACTCAGTTCTCAAGGGTTAATTCAAAATTCAATTCCAGCTCCACATCTCATCACTTTAACCCTTATGCTGAATGGATCATACCTCCTAGGAGATATCATCCTGTAGGCTATAAGAGTCAACCTGAGATGTCTTTTATTTCAGAATTTAGAGGATATCAAAAAGGGCCCAAGGTAATCTGGGTCAAAAACAATTGATTTGTTATATGTGCAGGTAAAGACCTATCCAAGTGAGAACCAGTAGTGGTACTTGGATAGTGGGTGCTCAAAGCACATGACTGGCAACAAGGAGAACCTTGTGTCCTTCAAAGCTAAACATGGACCCAAAGTAATCTTTGAAGATTCAAACTTTGGACAAACAAAAGGCTATGGCCAAGTCAAGATAGGGTCAATCACATTTAAGAAAGTGGCCTATGTGGAAGGACTAAAGCACAACTTAATCAGCATCAGCCAGCTATGTGATGCTGGTTATCAGGTTTGGTTTACCAACTCAGCATGCAATATTGCATTAAACAACAACATTATTTTAATTGGTAATAGACAAGATAACATATACCTAGTTGATTTCAATTCATCTAAAGTAGATATATGTTTATTTAACTCCCTTAGCAAACCTAATGAACTTTGGCATAAAAGACTAAGTCATGTGAACCTTAGAACCATTGCTAAGTTATCCAAAGACAACCTTGTTAGAGGACTACCTTCTGGTCCCTACAAGAAGGAAGGACTTTGCAAGGCTTGTCAATTAGGCAAGCAAACTAAAAATTTCAAGTCACTTAATAAGAGTGACTCACCTAGAATTTTGTACTTATTGCACATGGACCTTTTTGGACCAATTAATGTACAAAGCCTAGGAGGGAAATCTTATGCTTTAGTAGTTATAGATGACTTCTCAAGATTCACTTGGGTGTTCTTTCTGAGGAAGAAGTCTGATAACTTCAAGATTTTGACAGATTTTCTCAAAGGCATACAGATTGAGTTCAATACTCACATTGCCCTGATCAGAAGTGATCATGGGACAGAGTTTGATTCTCTTCTTATGCTAGAGTTCTGTCAGAAAGAAGGTATCAGGCACACTTTCTCAGCTCCAAGAACTCCTCAACAAAATGGGGTAGTTGAAAGGAAAAATAGAACCCTTATTGAATCTGCCACAACATTGTTGACAGATGCTCACCTTCCTCTAACCTTTTGGGCAGAGGCTGTGAACACCTCCAACTATGTTTTGAATAGAAGCCTGATACATAAACTGAAGGGTAAGACTCCCTATGAGTTACTCAAAGGGAAGAAACCTAAAGTAAATTACTTCAAAATCTTTGGTTGCATTTGTTTCATTCACAATAATGACAAGAAATACCTAGCTAAATTTGAAGCCAAAGCTGATGAAGGAGTGTTTCTGGGATACTCCATGATTAGCAAGGCTTACAGGGTTTTTAACAAGTGCTCTAATAAAATTGAAGAATCCATGCATGTTACATTTGATGAAACTAATATGTCTTATAAGGAGAAGGAGACTTCTACCATAAGCAATTTGCAGGAACATTCAATCTCAGAAAATCTGAACCAGCTTACCATCACAGAAAAAGGGTCATTACCTTCAACAATTCAGCAAGACACTGAACTTAGTGATAATGAAGAGGAATCTCAGGTTCTGGAAAGTTCAAAAGGCCAACAAAGTGAAGAACCAGTTGTTGTTCCACAAGAGGAAACAACAACACAGGTTGGTGCACCATCAACACCCCTTGTTGATTTAGTAACAGCAAGAGATCACCCAATTTCACAAGTAATTGGAGATATCTTAGTAGGTGTGCAAACAAGGAATCAAGTTAATCAAAACATTATGCACACTTGCTTTCTTTCTCAAATTGAGCCTCAAACCATACAAGATGCAGAGCAAGATCCAAACTGGATCATTGCAATGCAAGAAGAGTTGAATCAATTTGAAAGGAATAAAGTTTGGGAATTAGTACGAAGACCAAGAAACCAGCAAATTGTTGGAACCAAATGGGTATTCAGGAACAAGTTGGATGATCAAGGAATAATTGTGAGAAACAAGGCAAGACTTGTTGCACAAGGATATTGCCAAGAAGAAGGGATTGATTATGACCAAACCTTTGCACCAGTTGTAAGGTTGGAGGCCATAAGAATCTTTCTTGCATATGCAGCTCACAAGAGATTCAAGGTATATCAGATGGATGTCAAGAGTGCTTTTCTCAATGGAAACATCAAGGAAGAGGTTTATGTAAAGCAACCTCCAGGTTTTATCTCTCCAACCTTTCCTGATCATGTTTTTAAACTGCATAAAGCTTTATATGATCTCAAGCAAGCCCCTAGAGCATGGTATGAGACCTTAGCTTGTTTTTTGTTGGAAAATGATTTTAAAAGGGGTAGAGTAGACCAAACTCTCTTTGTTAGAACCCATAGGTCCCATACCCTACTAGTACAAGTTTATGTAGACGATATCATATTTGGGTCTACTGATTCAAACTTATGCAAAAAGTTCTCACAACTTATGCACTCAAAGTTTGAAATGAGTAGCATGGGTGAGCTTGCTTTCTTTCTAGGATTGCAAATTAAACAACATGTGGATGGCATTTTCATTTCTCAAACCAAGTATGCAAGAGAACTGGTTAAGAAATTTGGAATGTCTGAAGCATCCTCTATGAAAACACCTATGCCTACAAATGCTGTTTTAGATGCTGATGAATCTGGAAAACCAGTTGATCAGACAAGCTATAGAGCAATCATTGGCTCATTACTTTATCTAACAGCTACTAGACCAGATATAATGTTTGCCACATATATTTGTGCTAGATTCCAAGTAAGCCCTAGAGAGTCCCACCTCACATTAGTTAAGAGGATTCTTAGGTATGTAAAAAGTTGTCCTAATCTAGGTCTCTGGTATCCACATGACTCAGGATTTGATCTAACTGGATTTTCAGATTCTGATTATGCTGGATGTAGAGTAGACAGGAAAAGCACCAGTGGAACTTGTCAATTCCTTGGTGATAGACTTGTCTCCTGGTTCTGTAAGAAACAAACTTCTGTGTCCACATCAACTGCTGAAGCTGAATACATAGCTGCAGGCAGTTGTTGCTCACAGATTTTATGGATTCAAAACCAGCTCCTAGACTATGGCTACAACTTAGAGATGTCTAAAATCTTTTGTGATAATACCAGTGCAATATCAATTGCTCAAAATCCAGTTCTCCATAGTAGGACCAAGCACATAGAGATCAGACATCACTTCTTAAGGGATAATGTAGAAAAGAAGAAAATTGCACTAGAATACATTTCCACTGAACTACAAAGAGGAGATATTTTCACCAAGCCCTTGGATGAAAAGAAGCACTTCTTCTTCCTCAATCAGTTGGGAATGCTAGATGGAGACAACATAAATTAAAACTCCAAGTTTTTGAAACCCATAATTAACAGGAATAAGAAAAATTTCATTTCAAAATTTCCCTGTCTGAGTGGTTTTTCTGAGCTCTGAACTAAGCTCGATGCTGCGTCGAACGGAGATCGACGGTCCGTCGCCCTCAAAAGCGTCGAACGTCGAACTCAACTTCTAGCGTCGAACTAAGTTCACAGCTCCCTGGCTTCTTGAGTTTCTCTCTCTCCGGTCGACGTCTTCGTTCAACGTCAACCTGAGCTCGACGTATAGCATCAGCCCAAGCGTCGAACGTCGACCTAAGCTGCACGCTGTTGAGTCGTTTCAGTTCTCCTAGAGCCTTAGAGCGTCGAACTGAGCTCGACGTTCTTTCCATTTCTGCGTCGAACCCTAAGTATAAAATCATTTTTCTCCGTCGTTCGCAGTTGCGCTTTCATATTTTCTGCTCAAGCTTTCTCCCTCCAAATACTTTACTCTTGATCTTGGAAGGTATTTTTTTTGCAGGAAAATGGCAATCACTGCAGGTGCTTTGGCGGCCATGAAGTTCGATTCAGGCTTCGACATCGACTTCGACTCATTTGATGGATCACCACAGTACTTTCTGGATATTCTGGAACTTTTCAAGGAGCAGCACCTGGTCAACTTTATGACAACCAGGATCCCTCTTCCAGAGTCGGAAATCAAAGAATGGACTCTTACAGCAGTTAACTCAGATAACAATACATTGACCGGGAAAATTTCAGGGAATGAGGTAGCCATCTCACCTCAAATCATCTCAGAAGTTTTCAGTTTTGCTGCTGGAGATGATGGAATAGAACTCTCTGTGGAAGAGTATGCTTTGATGCTGGACAGGATGGGGCATGCTGCTGGTAACCCCTCTAAACTCCTAAAAGTTAACCTAGCTATTGAGTATAGGTTGTTAGCAGACATCACAGGCAAAGTAATCTGTGCAAAGAGGACTGCACATGATGCCATTACTAGGCATCAGTTTTGCCTTATGGCTGCAATCTTGGATAAGAAACATCCCAACTGGGGATTGATTGTTTTTGAAATGATTAAGAAGAAATTGGATAAGAACTCTGTCCACTTTGGAAGGGTTCTTGGGTTGATTCTGAACCACTGCTGCCCCCAGCTGCTTGTGTCCTCAAAGAAGCACATCAATGCTTCCAAGAGGCTCACTTGTGCACTGATTGGCAAGTGGGACAGAAAAATTGTGAATCCCAGGGCAGCAGCAGCAATGAGGACTTCTGCAGACACCAGGACTGTAGAGGTCACTCTCCCTCCCATCCACCTTCATCCCCTCAACCACAATCCTCTCATCCACTCAACCCATCCCTTCATCCATTTCCACTATTGCATCCTCCCTTCCACCACACACAACTTTCCTTCCCATAAGCTTGGATTCCTCATCTCATGAGGACCTCTTCTCCTTTGACATTCATGAAGACTCCTTCATGGATGCCTCTACCTCCTCTCCTCATGACTTCCTCCATTCATCAACTTTTTCAGAACTGCTCTTTTCCTCCATCCATGAACCAGTTACCCCTCCCTTGTCTGCACCACCCACAACATCTTCTACATTTACATTTTCTGCTACTCCCTCTACCTCTACTCAAGTCCCACTTGAGCAAGTAACTCTCCTGCCCTTGGCCAATCAGATTTTTGACCTTTTGGCCCCTAGGCTCTCCTCCCTCTTGGATGCCAAGCTGGATCCTCTCCTCCTTTCCCTGAGAACTCTCTCTGCCTCTGTCTCCTCCCTCTCCTCTCATCTGGCATGCCCTTCTTCTGGGGGCCTGGAGTCAGCTGCCACTGATTCTAGGCAAGGGGAGATGTCAGCAGAAGAAGAGCTGCATCCTTCAACAGTTCAGTTTGTACAGACTTGTTCAGAGACAGTCTCAGCAGCAGAAGTTCAGATAGCATCTGAGGCTCCTCCTCCAGATTCAATTCAGATAATCAGCAGTGCCTCAGACCTTCAGTCATTGGCATCTTCTGTCCAGAGCCTCTCCCCTCCAGCTCAGCTTCAAGAAGACCTATCTATGGCATCTAAGGCTCCTCCTCAAAATTCAGAACAGCTTCAAGAAGACCTGTCTAGGGCTATTATCCCTTTTCAGAAGACCATGATCCCTGATGTAGCAGTGGTAGCAGTGGCTCCTGCTAGTGATGAAGTTGAAATAATAGTAGCTGCTGAAACTTCAGGTGAAGTAATTGAGACACTTGATGCAGTTGAGACCCATGTCTCCCAAGGCCCTCAGGAACCAGGCCTTCAGGAACCAGCCTCTTTAGTCTCTATGGCTCCTGAGGCTATTCCCTCTCCTGCAGTGGTAGACTCCTCCTCCCCACTGACAGCAGATCTTCCTCCAGTCACCTCCTCAGCAGCTCCAGCCTCCATCACTTTTCCGATCTCCAAAAGAAAGTACATAGATCCCTATGATGAATCTCAGAGTTCAGAAGATGAGTTTGCTACTGATTCTGATGACTCCTCTGCAACCATTGTAAGGAAGAGGAAAGCAAGATCAAAAGCTATGAAAAGAGTTCCAATGGCTAGAGCCACAGACCATGACATCCCCTACTACATCAAATACAACTGTGAAATTACAGAGCCATGGATGCAGTATTCTCAAAACCAAAGAAAGGCAATGAAGAAGAAAAGAAAGTTCAATGAAGGCCCCTCCAAGCCTGTCCATCAGCCTCCACCTCCACCTCCTCCAGATGCAGGTGCCGGTGCAAGTCTATCTTCCAATCCAGCCCCATCATCTCTACATGGAAAGACCTATCAAGCAAGAAGATCCCAAGGAGATAGTCAGCAAAGGGGAAATCAGCAAAGAGGACACAACAGAGGCAGGCAGTCCAGAGGAAGATCAGGTTCTCAACCTTATCAAAGGGGAAGATCCATTGATCCAACCTCTGGTCCCTATCCTTACAGACCTAGAGCTGACCTCACCCCAAGAACTACTCAAGAACTCTCCTCCAACAGATTTGAACCAGCAGTACCTTTTGAAGATCCCACCAAAACTCCAGCTTACTGGAAAGCTAGAATGACTGAGATGGCTGCTCTAAATGAGATTAACAAAGCTAGAGAAAGAGGTCTGGACACCTCTCACATCAGCACAATGTCAGACCAAAGGAGAGAGGAATTGGAGAAATATAATTCAAAGAAGTTCTTTGACTCAGACAGATATATGCAACTCCATCCTGCAGCTGTACCACCTAGTGCAAGAGATCAGAAATCCTTAGGTGCAGCTGATGATTACAGATTCAAGAAGGAGGCTTCAAATCCTAACAGAGAAATTATCTTCAAGAAAGGTGATCAAGACAAAGCCCCACAGGAAAAGTAAAGTAAGGTGTTTTAATTCTTTCTATCTGCTGGACACAAGACATTTAAACATTACTGCTGCTATATAGTGTTATATATATGCTGCTTTTTATTCTGTCATATGTCTGGTTGTATTGTATTGTATTTTTGCGTTACTTCTCTTTGAATCCCTAAATTCATGTAAATAGTAATCCTAATCTAAATAGGGGGAGATTGTTGGAACACCCTATTACTATTTGGATCAGGATGACTATATTTCTATAGGGATTTTGTGTTGTGACCTCCTTGTTGTTATAAAGGTCACATAGGCTAGTTAGAGTAATCTTCAGCTCGACGCGTAGTCGACTTCAGCTCGACGCAGAGTCGATCTCAGCTCGACGCAGAGTCGATCTCAGCTCGACGCAGAGTCGACCTCAGCTCGACGCAGAGTCGACCTCAGCTCGACGTGGAGTCGACCTCAGCTCGACGTTCCGTCGAACCCAGTTCTGCTTACAGAAAACACTCTCTGGCCGACGTGTGTCGTGCTCAGATCGACGTTTTACTGTGAGCTCGACGTTTTCCAGACTTCCGTCAGTTTTGAATAGGAATTCAAATTCCTTCTGTCAGACAATTAATGCTGAAGATTTATTGGCCGTTACAACATATCTGGTGCATGGCTCAAGGAATTTTCTAAGGAATGTCTGCCTGACATTTCCTTTGAGGCATGGACATTTAAGGAAAGCATTTAATGCTGACTGCCAACGGCTATCAAAGAAAAAGGAAGAAGAAGACTCAGATATATTATTCATTCAGCTAGACAGAGATATATAGAACAACAATACATGACTTCAGCTGCTCTCTCTCTGTGATATTGTTTTGAAAGCTCACTCACAGGAATTCTGATTGCTTCAGACACAACCATCCAACTTTCTTGGATCATCCCTTGCTGGAGCAAATCAGATCTTTGAAGACCTGTCACCCTTGTGCAGAGCTCTCCTTCCTGAACTACTTCTTGATCTCAGGGGGAGCTCTGACAACATCAACAGATCCACTTTGCTTCTCTCTACTTATTGATAGAGAAGACACCATCAGATTTTTCTTTTTCTTTCTGTACAGGGTTTTAACTCCCTTCAAAAGTTACATTTGGTTTTGCTGAAACCTGGTCAAAATCAGCCCCTTTGGTTTGTGAGAACCTGGTCAAAAACTCTCTGGTGCTCAAGACACCTGATCAACTCATCTTGAAGTGGATTCCTATCAAGGGTGATAGAAGAGTGGACTACCCAGGATTTTGGGGAACCACTATAGCTCCTTGTGTCGTCTGGATTGCTTGTTTCTTTGTGTTTTGCTTTGTGCTGTGAATTTCTTTTTACTCTGATTATTTGCTATAGCACCATACACTAAGTAAATCTAAACTTTCTCTCCACTCAAGTTTTTATTTGCAAAACTATTTTAAATAACTCTATTCACCCCCCTCTAGAGTTAGGATTGATCTTATCCTGCACTTTCACAAGTCAACTCGTTGAGCTTGTATTGTGATAATAAAGCAGCAACTCAAGTTGTAAAGAATGTCATCTATAATACTAAGAGGAGACATGTACGACTGAGACATGATTTGTTGAATTATCTAAAAGAACAAGGAATTATCACTTTGATTGATGTGCATTTGAATGATAACCTGGCTGATCCATTGACGAAAGGAATTCCCAAAGACCGGCTAATCAAAACAGTGGGGGAAATGTGACTAAAGGCGATTTAGTTCGACCTTAGTTCAATAAAAGACGATTTAGTTCAGTCTTTGTCCAAACGTTTTGATTATTCTGATTTCTTTTGTCAAATCAAGCATGTTGTGTTCTGTTGATGCTCTTGGTTGCTGAGCTCGGATCTGGTAAGTTGTTTCCTTCTAAACTTGATGCTAACAACTTCACTGGATTCGGCTTTTGCCTTGGAGAAGAGTGTTATTCCAAACTTGATAACACAACCTGACTTGGTTTTGTCTCTTCTTTTGGAGATTGGTTCCAATAAAACTTGATGAGTTCCAATTAACTTTAGAAGGGTAGTAACCGTGAAATTCCATATAGGATCATAGATATAGCTACGATGTCAAGAAGTCAAAAAATCGTTTCGGTTGAAACAAATATCAGGTTCTGAGGTAAAACTATAATACTCCGTGAACGTGTCCTCTCAGTCTAATAATAATAATTAAATACTACATTCTTATGATAGAACTAGATTTTTGTATTGTTGAAACCGGAAACCGGCCTCTGTGGAGTTCGACCCTTGGGAAAGGGGTGGCCGCGCACTTACTTCGCTCCTGCAAGGAAAAGACAAGGAAAAAAGAAGAGACAAGGACTAGACCAAGGGCCCGGCTCGGAGGTCCCACCACACACCCGGAAGATCTTAGAGCGCTTCCCCTCCTTAACCAGTTGCCGGGCTAAGGTACCTCAGAAAGCGCAATAAGACTTGAGAACAAAAAAGCGTCCCCCCTGAGGTACCCCTTGGGTCCTATTTATAGATTACCTTGGATGGTCTGCAAATAACCCGCCTCTGGTGGTCTGAATTTACTAAAGAGCCCCTTGGATTGGCCTGCCAACAGCCAAACCCCGCTGTTCTGGCTGGTTATGCGCACCTCTTGTCGGGTCACCCCCTGTCATCTGGAGGGAGGTGGACTGCAACCGATCCGCCTGAGAGAGGCGGCTGGGGCCCGGCCCGCCTAGGAGAGGCGAGCGGGGCTGGCCCGCCTGAGAGAGGCGGCTGGGGCCCGGCCCGCCTAGGAGAGGCGAGCGGGGGCTGGCCCGCCTGAGAGAGGCGGCTGGGGCCCGGCCCGCCTAGGAGAGGCGAGCGGGGGCTGGCCCGCCTGAGAGAGGCGGCTGGGGCCCGGCCCGCCTAGGAGAGGCGAGCGGGGTTGGCCCGCCTGAGAGAGGCGGCTGGGGCCCGGCCCGCCTAGGAGAGGCGAGCGGGGGCTGGCCCGCCTGAGAGAGGCGGCTGGGGCCCGGCCCGCCTAGGAGAGGCGAGCGGGGTTGGCCCGCCTGAGAGAGGCGGCTGGGGCCCGGCCCGCCTAGGAGAGGCGAGCGGGGGGCTGGCCCGCCTGAGAGAGGCGGCTGGGGCCCGGCCCGCCTGCTTGCTTGGGCCCCTTCGGCGGACACGGGGTTGTACACAATCCCCGATCTTTGCGTGCTTCGCAGAAGCTCGGAAAGAAATGTCCAACCCTCGTGTCCGGCGACGACCTTGCTGAGCTGGAGGGAATCTTTTGGTAGGACCCGCCTTTTAGCTATAAATAAGCCACCGGGCCTTCGATAACTGGCCCTCTCCTCTTGCTTCCTGCGTGGTTTGAGGCCAGGAGATGCCTGCGTCTGAGGAGATACGTGCTCGGTTGGCTGCCGCTAGGGAGGAGAGTCGGGAGGAGGCTCTCGCAGCCGCCCCGTGGTTGGCGCCCATATCCTCCGGCCCGCAGTTTAAGCCGGCGAAGGGAAAGATTGTCCGCCGTTCCACGCCGAGTGATGATCTGGGTTCCGGCGGCTCCGAGGTCGAATCTGGGTGCGTGGTTTCGCCCTGTGACCTATGCTTTCTACTGACTTTTCCCTTCGCAGGAGACGCCCCCTGAAGATGCATTGGAAGGGGGCTCCGGGAACCTTGCGGATCTCTCCGTGGAGATGATCGACCTGGGCGTCAGTCCCTTTTCCCCAGCGTGCAGCCTTCCTGCGACTCCTCCCCCGTCGAGAGTCCAGGGTCTGGGGAAGCCGCTCGTCGCCCCGGGAGGGAAATCGTTCCAAGGTCGGCCGGGTTCTTCTCGGCCAGCTGACGACGCGGGAGACGTGCCGACGCCGGGTAACCCCCCTGAAACCAACCCGCTCGCCGCTCCTCTGTTTCTGACCTTGCTTCTGCAGGATATCGCGTCGCTTCTTCTGATGTCGAGATGAGCGAGGGGTACTCGCCTCCCGTGGAGCCGGAAGACATCGCGGACTTCTTGGGCGACCCGCATGATAGCGAGAAGATGAAGGCGCAGGTGGCGCGAATGTTTCAGAAACACACGATGCTGCTCAAAGAGGCCTTCGTGGGGATGGAGAGAGACAGAGTCAGGGCGGAGGAGCGACTCACTGCTTTGGAGGGGGCAAGGGGCTCGGCTGAGGAGGATGAGCCGACATCTCCGGGCGCGCATATTACGCGAGCTGAGGAGCGGCTGTCAAACATTTCGAAACAGGCCGATCAGACCAAGCGGGAGCTGGCGGCGGTTCGGGAGTATCATGACTCTCGCGTGCCGCCTCGAACTGGCTCGCAGAGGCGGGGTAGGTGGAAATGGATTGAGTACTAAGCCACCTGCCTCGCCCGCCCGTGCCCGCAGTTGCTCGCAGGGTCTGAATCGTCTCGATGCGATCCATCCCAGTTTGTCGGTGTCGGATATTATCTAAGAACGATTGCTTGTAATAATTCAGGGGTCTTCTCGCCCGTTCCAGGGCGCATGCCTTTCTCTTTCCCCCTTTTTTTTATTTATTTATTATTTATTATCATTTCTTTTTTTTGCTGGGTTCTCAGCTTTAACCCTGGAGAGCCTGCCTAGTTGAGGCGGGTAAGGGCCGGCCCGCCTAGAAGAGGCGAGCGAGGGCCGGCCCGCCTAGAAGAGGCGAGCGAGGGTCGACCCGCCTAGAAGAGGCGAGCGAGGGCCGGCCCGCCTAGAAGAGGCGGGCGGTTCGCTCGTCCCCCCTCGACTGGGCATTCCTCTCAAAATCTACTCTGCGCGAGAGAGGGGATGGCTCGCGGCCGGGAGAATCTCGCGGCCGACCGGCGATTCGACGCGGACCCGGGCGGGGCTCGGGAATCGAAGCGTCGGGGCTGGCTCTGCTGTCAGTTCACTTTCCCGCCTTTTCCGATTTTCCCGCTCTTTCCCCGGCCCTATAAATAGGCCCTTCATTTATTATTTTACCTACCGCATTCAAGAGCCCTTCCCATTTTACCTCGCGAGAACCCTCTCTTTTCTCTTTCCTCTCGCTCGGCTTGCTTATTAATCCCGCGAGATGACTGGCGGCAGTGGCGAAGCGGACGGGAGGGGCAGGTGTGCCTGGATCTTTGCCGACCACAGCTTCCCTCCCGCCTCGGTCTCGGAGAAGGAGTTTCTGGACACCGTTGGCAACTTCATCCCGCCTGGCTTCGTGGCGAGGCGGCCCGGGAAGGATGAACGGATCAACGAGCTCTCGGGCGATGAGCTGGCTCTCCCGACGGCCCACTTCGAGGCGGGGCTCCGGCTACCCCTCTGGCCGGAAGTCCGCCAGGTCTTCAAGTACTATGGGGTCGTCCCGGGGCAGCTGACCCCGAACTCCATCGCTGTCGTAGTCGGGTTCGCCTGCTACCTTCGCGAGGAGAGGATTGAGTTCAGCCTTGCGGTCTTCCGCAAGCTGTTCTCCTTCCGCGCGAATAAGGACGGGACCGCGTGCTTCGCGAGCATGCACGCCAAGGTGCGGGAGACGGTCAACAAGAGCCACAACTGGCTCAAGAAGTTCGTCTTCGTCAAGGGCGACTTTGGCAACATTCCGTTCTCGCCGGTGCAACTCGGCGAGGCGAGCTATCGGCCCCCTAGCCTGGGGGGCCATGAGGCCAAACTATATGAGTTCTTCGCCGGGAAGAACTTCGAGGTCGCCTTCCTCCGCCGGAATCTGGACGACCTCGTTCCCGTCCCGCCTGGGGAAGGTAAGCGGCTCGCTCGCCTCTGCTTGAATCGTACCTTGGCTTTTCTAACTCTTGTTTCTGCAGGCGAGCGCGACGTCCCTCTCTGCCCGCCTTACGAGAGCGCGCGGACCGCTGTAGGCGAGCTTGGCCGTGCCGAAGCGGCAGCCTTAGCTCACCGCGAGCTCTCGGCTCCCGCCGGCCAGAAGCGATCCGGGGGTGAGCTGACTCAGGGCCCTCCCCCTTATAAGAAGCCGAGTAAAACGGGCGGTCAGGCTCCTTCAGTCGGCGATAAGGGCAAGGCCCCCGCGGATCAACCATCCTCCGCCCCCGCCCCCGCGGTTCCCTCGACCGCTGATCCCGCTGGCGGGGCGGCTGGGTCGTCGCGGCAGCTACCGGCGATTCGGCAAGCCGAGACGCCGGTTCCCCGAGGGCATCCCAACTTCGGCTACGGCGAGGGGCCCACGGACAGATCCGGTGCCCCGTTGCTTCAGTGGGACAAGGAGAGCAACCGCGTCTCGGTGTCCTCGCTGCTGCCTAGTTGGTCGGAGCAGGACACCGCCTCCAGGGATGCCTTCAATCTCTCCTTCGGCGTGTACGGGCGGGAGGACGCCTCTACCTACGGCGAGGAGGCCACGCGGGTGCTTATTTATGAGAGCGCGCGGGCGCAATTTCAAAGCCTCGCCTTGGCCCACATGGTCGGCCGGCGATGCCTCCGGCTGGACAGAGATGCCCCCTCGCTCAACAAGTTGATCAATGAGAAGGAGGAGGCCCGTAAGCTCGCCCAGGAGGAGGCGGATGACCTGCGAAGGCGGCTCGAAGCGGCTGACGCCGCCCTCGCGCAGTACCAAGGGGGCGCGGTAAGCCGTCTCACTCGCACCCGCCTCTATCCCGCGACTCGTCCTAATAAATTTCTTTGCAGGATGCGGCGACCGCCAGCCGACTTGGTACCGAGATCGCCACCCTCCAGCTGGAGAACCAGACCCTGCGGGCACGGGTGGGTGCGTTCGAGGCTGCTGCTGCCGTCCCGCCGGCCTCTTCGAGCGGCTGTCAACTCGTTCATCACAGCGAGTACGACCTGGCGGTTCTGATGCAACAGAACGGGGCCGACGCGGCGACGTACCTCTTCAAGACGTTGCAGCGGGCCAAGCTCCTCAAGGACGAGTGTTCTGGCTTGCGGGTGACCGAAGTGGTACCGGAGCTGTTCCTCCCAGTACCCAAGTCAGGCGTGTATCACCGCATCTGAAGGGCTCGCCACCTTGAGGCTCCTATTCCCCCCCCCCCTTGGACATGTATTTTGTTTATTTTTTGTGATATCGCGCCGCGGGCCGCAGTTGTAATTTTGTAAAAGATAATATATTCACTGCATTCATTTTCTCGATTGCCAATTATTTTCCGCCTCGCAATCGTTACTGTGCACCGTTTGTTGATTAGCTCTGATTTTCGTTGCTGCGGGCGAGCAAGTGAGGCCGCCCGCCCGTTTGAGGTTCGGGACGTAGATCTAGATTTGAGACACTAAAGCTGGCGCGACGCGAGCGGCGAGTCGCACCTTCCGCGACGCGAGTGGACTGGGCCCGTCCTCCATGCGTAAAGACTTCGTGTGGGCCGGCCTCTTGGGGGGGGGGGGGGTCTTGGTGCTTCCGAACCTTTGCCTTTAATTCACCCTGTGACCCGCCGGGCCGAAGGTTGGGGCCGGCGTTGCGGCCTCATAGGGTCATCCTGACCGGCCCGCTCACCTGATCTCTGGCGACGTGAGAGTCCAAACTCTCCACTCGCGCGCCGTGCTTAGGGCTCGCTCCTTTATGCGCCGGGGCCGGCCTTCTTGGCTCGCCGACTCGCCTTCTTGGCTCGCTGACTCGCCTTCCTGGCTCGCCGACTCGCCTTCCTGGCTCGCCTCCCTTCCCTGGTTGCTCGGCGAGAGATCGCCGACTCCGAGCGACATCCAGCCCTGCCAGCTTGGTGAGAGCCCGGCAGCGGGATCTGCTCGGGGTCTGAGGCAGACTCCTCCGAGTGACATCCAGCCCTGCCAGCTTGGTGGGAGCCTGGCAGCGGGATCTGCTCGGGGTCTGAGGCTGGCTCCTCCGAGTGACATCCAGCCCTGCCAGCTTGGTGAGAGCCTGGCAGCGGGATCTGCTCGGGGTCTGAGGCAGACTCCTCCGAGTGACATCCAGCCCTGCCAGCTTGATGAGAGCCTGGCAGCGGGATCTGCTCGGGGTCTGAGGCAGACTCCTCCGAGTGACATCCAGCCCTGCCGGCTTGGTGAGAGCCTGGCAGCGGGATCTGCTCGGGGTCTGAGGCAGACTCCTCCGAGTGACATCCAGCCCTGCCAGCTTGGTGAGAGCCTGGCAGCGGGATCTGCTCGGGGTCTGAGGCAGACTCCTCCGAGTGACATCCAGCCCTGCCAGCTTGGTGAGAGCCTGGCAGCGGGATCTGCTCGGGGTCTGAGGCAGACTCCTCCGAGTGACATCCAGCCCTGCCAGCTTGGTGAGAGCCTGGCAGCGGGATCTGCTCGGGGTCTGAGGCAGACTCCTCCGAGTGACATCCAGCCCTGCCAGCTTGGTGAGAGCCTGGCAGCGGGATCTGCTCGGGGTCTGAGGCAGACTCCTCCGAGTGACATCCAGCCCTGCCAGCTTGGTGAGAGCCTGGCAGCGGGATCTGCTCGGGGTCTGAGGCAGACTCCTCCGAGTGACATCCAGCCCTGCCAGCTTGGTGAGAGCCTGGCAGCGGGATCTGCTCGGGGTCTGAGGCAGACTCCTCCGAGTGACATCCAGCCCTGCCAGCTTGGTGAGAGCCTGGCAGCGGGATCTGCTCGGGGTCTGAAGCAATGACATTCATCTCTCATCGGGGGGGGGGGGGGGGGGGGAAACAAGTCTACCGCAAGAAATTCCATTAGAGATTGAACACAGTTTACATAATTTTAAGGAAAAAAACGCTTCAAGTCGTCCCCGCTCCAAGTGAGACTTAGGGTCTCGCCCTCCACATTCCGGAGGCGGTACCCCCCCGACTTCAATGCCTCCTGCACGATGAATGGTCCCTCCCAATTGGGATGGAGCTTTCCCACTGCGGCCAACCTTCCTGCCGCGTCCACCTTCCTCAAGACCAAGTCTCCTTCAGCAAACTGCTTGACTCTGACGTGCTTGTCAAAATACTTGGCCATTCTTCTCTTTATCTCCTCCTGCCTCACGGCTGAAAGGTCCCGCAGTTCCTCGACCATGTCGAGAGAGAGCCGCAGCTCCTCTTCATTATTGGCTCTCCATTCCTCTTTGTGCTCTCCGGCCCCGACCACCCGGGGTGTCCGGACTTCAAACTCCACCGGAAGTACTGCCTCACACCCGTGGGAGAGTTTGAAAGGCATCTCCCCTGTCGCTGTGTTGGGTGTGGTTCGGAGGGCCCAGATAACCGAGGGGAGTTGCTCCACCCAGCTTCCTCTCGAGTTCTCCACCTTTTTCTTGAGGAGGTTCACGATAATCTTGTTTGCTGCTTCCACTTGTCCATTGCTTCGGGGGTGATGAACTGAGGCAAACCTGAGATCGATCCCGAGCTGCTCGCAGAAGCTGGTGAACTCGGCACTGGCGAATTGAGGGCCATTGTCCGTGACGATGGCCTGGGGCAACCCATGACGACAGATGATCTCCCCCCACACAAAGTTCCTGACGACCTGGGAGGTTACCTTGGCCAGCGCCTTAACTTCCAGCCACTTGGAGAAGTAATCAATCATCACGAGCAAGAACCTCCTCTGGCCGCTGGCTTGGGGGAAGGGCCCGACCAAGTCCATTCCCCAGATGGCGAATGGCCAGGGAGCTGTGATACTCCTGAGGCGCTGAGCCGGTTGCAGTTGGAGGGGAGCAAATAGCTGGCACTTATGGCATTCCTTTGTGAATTTTGCCGCGTCGAGACCCAGAGTCGGCCAAAAGTATCCCTGCCTGACGATCCGGCCTTCTAAGGTTCGACTTCCAGAGTGGCTCCCACACTCCCCGGAGTGGACCTCTTCTAGAATCTTCGGGACCTCCCTCTCGCCCACACAACGCGCCAGCATCCCTGAGAGAGTTTTCCGATATAACTGGCCCTCTCGCATGAGGTAGTATGCCGATTTGTACTTGAGTTTCTTTCCGTCCATTCCCGTGGGGTACTCCCCGGTGGTCAGGAAAGTGACGAATGGGTCCATCCAGGAGGGGTGCTGTTCCACCTCCATCAGCTCCCCCTCCTCGATGGATGGGCGAAAGAGGTCTGTGATGGTTCCCCCCGCCCGGGGTCCATGCTTTGCCAACTGGTCCACCTGCTCGTTATCCTCCCGAGGCACGTGCCGGATGGAGAAAGTCTGGAAGGTGCCGATGACTCCCTTTACCTTCGCCAAGTAACGCTGCAGGGTGGGATCCCTTGCCTCGAATTCCCCGTTGATCTGGGAGGCCACCACCAGGGAGTCAGTGAGGACCTCCACATCATGCACCCCCAGTTCCCTGGCCAGGCGTAGACCCGCAATCACGGCTTCATACTCGGCCTGATTGTTGGTGATGGGGAAATGCACCACCACTGTTTGCTCGATCCTCGCCCCCTGGGGGCTTTCCAAGATGACCCCAGCCCCCAGGGAGTGCCTCCCTGACGCACCATCCACCATGACCTTCCAGGGAACCGGGCGAGTGAGTTCCTCCTCCGCCACCTCGACCACATAGTCAGCCAGGAAATCGGCCATGGCTTGGGCCTTGATCGAGAGGCGAGGTACGAAGGAGATGTCGAACTCGCTCAGCTCCACCGACCACTTGGCCAACCTGCCGGAATGCTCCACCCCCTCGAAGATGTTGCGGAGAGGGTGGTCAGTCACCACTCGGATCGTGTGTGCCTGGAAATAGGGCCGGAGCCTCCGGGCCGAGATGATGAGGGCGAAGGCCAGCTTTTCTAGGATGGGGTACCGAAGCTCGGCCTTCCTCAGGACCCGGCTTACATAGTAAACCGGAAGTTGTCTCTTCCCTTCTTCCCGAACTAAAACGGAGCTCAGGGCCTCGGCCCCAGCCCCTAGGTACAGGAATAAGTCCTCCCCCTCCTTTGGTCCTTGGAGCAGGGGGGCCTGAGTCAGCTGCTTCTTTAGGGCCTGGAATGCCTCCTCGCACTCCGAGGTCCACTCAAATTTCTGGCCTCCTCTTAAGCTTTTAAAGAACGGAGAGCACTTCTCCCCGGCCCGGGAGAGGAACCTGCTCAGTCCTGCCAGCCTCCCAGTCAGTCGCTGTACTTCCTTCGCATTCCGCGGAGACTCCAAATCCAGGATTGCCCTTACCTTGTCGGGGTTGGGCTCTACGCCGGCAGGGGTGAGGAGATGCCCCAGGAATTTTCCTCTGCCTGACCCGAAGGTGCATTTGAGGGGATTCAGCCTCATCTTGCACCCGCGGAGTGTGGCAAAGGTCTCTTCTAGGTCCCGGAGGTGGGAGTCGAGGTCCGGACTCTTGACCATGAGATCGTCTACATAAACTTCCAGGTTCCTTCCCTTTTGCCCTTGAAAGACCCTGTCCATCATTCTCTGGTAGGTCGCCCCTGCATTTTTCAGCCCGAAGGGCATCATTTTATAACTATAGCACCCATCCCCTGTGATGAATGAGACGTCTTTGACGTCCGGAGGGTGCATCCTGATTTGGTGATAACCTGAAAAGGCATCTAGAAAACTCATCAAAGGGAAACCGACGGCTGAGTCAACCAGCGCGTCGATCCGAGGCAAGGGGTAACAATCTTTAGGACATGATTTATTAAGAAGGGAAAAATCGATACACATCCTCCACCGGCCGTCTCCTTTTTTAACCATTACAACATTGGAGACCCAGCCGGGGTATTGGATTTCGGATACAAAGCCGGCCTTGAGGAGCTTTGCTACCTCCTCCCTGATGGGCTCGGCGAGCTTGTCCGCAACGGGCCTCTTCTTTTGTCGGATGGGGGGAGCCTCCGGGTCCAGGTTGAGGCGGTGGCAGGCGATGTTGGAGTCGATCCCGGGCATCTCCGCGGCACTCCATGCGAAGATGTCCACGTTCTTCTGGACGCACTCCAGCATCCGGCCTTGAGCCTCCGGGGTCAATCCTCCACTGGTGCGGATCCTCTCCACCCTGCCTCCGGTGGTTAGAACCTCCATCTCCGCCACCTCCTCTGCCGCCTCCAGACGGGACTGTGCCTCCCACTCCTCAGCCTCCCCCTCATCGAAGGCGAGGACCTCCTCCTCAGCTTCTACTACGGCCATCACCTCAGCCGGCTCTTGAATCTCCTCCGCGACCTTCTCCTGGGCGCGGCTCTCCTCCACCTCCATCTCATCCCCGCCCGCTTCCGGCTCCTCCTCCCTCAGCCTCTGCCCCATCTCCTCGGCTCCCTCCAGCCAAGAGATGGAGTTCACCGCCGTGACATAGCACTCCCTCGCTTCCTTGGGGTCTCCGCGGACCCGGACCTGGACCCCCTCGACGTTAAATTTTAAGCACTGGTGGAAGGATGAGGGGACGCAGCGGAAGGCGCTGATGAGAGGCCTCCCGAAGATGGCGCTGTAGCTGCTGGGGGCGTCCACGATGACGAACTTGCAATTGCGGGACTGCCCCCTAGAACGACATGGAGTCCCACTCCTCCCTCAACCTCCTTCCTCTCCCCTGAGAAGCCGAACAGGGGTCCGTCCGAGGACAACACCCTTCGGGCCTCCACCTTCATCGCATCGAACGCCTTCTTGAAGATGACGTTGACCGAGCTCCCGTTATCGACGAGGATCCGGGGGACGGTGAAGTCCTCGATGGCTGTCTGGATGACCAGCGCATCGCAGAAGGGGTCCTCGTGACCCGGCATGTCCTCCCTAGAAAAGGTGATTTTCTCGTCCGGGGGCGGGGACTGGGACGTGGAGCCAACGCTCCTGCGGTACATAGTGTGGAGGCTCGACTTGTGGGAGGCCTCGATCCCAGCCCCCCCATGGATCGCTCCGATCCTTCCTCGGGAGCCCACATCCACCCGGTCTTCGCACCGGCCTTCCTCCGCCCGAGGCCGGATCTCCTCGATCCGCACTTCCGGACGTTGTTGCTGTTGCTGCTCCCGACGGTCCCTCATTTCGAGGAACTCTGGGCATATGGCCGTGGCGTGCCCATCCTCCTGATGGAAGTCGCAGTAAGGCAACTCCACCCTCACATCCCTCCTTCTTCTCCGTGCTGCTCTTCTCCTTTCCCCCAGTGCTATGACCATAGCCTGCTCCTGGTCGGGAAGGGCCGGCCTCTGGCCCTGCATCCCGCCTGGAGGGTAGAACTGACCCTGTCCTCCTTGACGGTAATCCCCTCCGCGGAACCCTCTCCTTGCCCCGGGCTCCTGCCACTCGGGTCTCCACCCCAGCCGGAAGTTTGGCTCATGCCGCCCCTGTCTGGGTTGCTGCTGATGCTGCGGCGGCGGCGGCGGCTGTTCCCTCTGCCGGGGCTCAGCCCTTCTCTCTTCCTGCCCTCGGCCACCCCTTGGCCTCTCTTCCTCCACGGCCCACCTGGCCAACCTTCGGGCAAACTCCGGGTGTGCTGCCTCCATATCGGCCTCCCTAGCCGCCCTCTCTAGGAGCGCCTCAAAAGACACTGGGGGGGACCGTTTGAGTTCCATTGCAAAGAACCCAGATTGAAGACCCAGGGTGAAGGCCACCATCATGGTGTGCCCCGGCATCTCTTGCACTTGGGACAACTCCTCTTGGAATCTATCCAGGTAACTCCCCAGGGTTTCTCCCACCCTCTGCTTGACACGGAACAAGGACTCCACCTCCTTCTTCCTCTTCTTGGAAGTGGTGAACCTCAACATGAACCCCCGACGCAGGTCCTCGAAGCAGTAGATGGACCCGGTCGGGAGCTGGTGGAACCATTCTCTCGCCTTCTCTCGGAGGGTGATGGCGAAGAGTCGGCACTTGAAGCCGTCTGACATCTGTCGAATAGAGACCATGTCCTCGAACCACTGGATGTGGTGGACCGGGTCTCCTTTCCCGGAGTAGTAAGTCATCTCTGGCTCGCGAAACCCCTCGGGAACTGGGGCTGAAGAAACGAACTCGCTGAAGGGGCTCCCCCCCTCAGCCGGGCGAGACGGGAATTCCCTCCCTCCAGTCTCGCCGAAGTGGTACTCGGCGGCCGAGCCGGGGAACAGAACTCGCCCCTGGAACTCGCGCTCGCCTCTCTCGGCGGGTTCCTTCCCTGGTCGCCTGAGCGGCGCGTCATCGCCGAGTGCGGGAGCGGCGACCACCGGGACTGCCGGTGTCGCACTCTCAGCTCGCATGCCGAGAGCGGTCCTGACGAGCCCGAGGATCTCCTCCCTAAGCTCTGCCGGCACGCTTGCCGCTGGGGGTGGGGGAGGGGGTGGCGAGTTGCCCCTGCCTGATCCTTGTCCTTCATCTCCGGTCATCGAGCCTGTAGGAGGTTTTCTCTGCTGACCACGATCCATGCTCACCGCACCAAAATGTTGAAACCGAAAACCGGCCTCTGTGGAGTTCGACCCTTGGGAAAGGGGTGGCCGCGCACTTACTTCGCTCCTGCAAGGAAAAGACAAGGAAAAAAGAAGAGACAAGGACTAGACCAAGGGCCCGGCTCGGAGGTCCCACCACACACCCGGAAGATCTTAGAGCGCTTCCCCTCCTTAACCAGTTGCCGGGCTAAGGTACCTCAGAAAGCGCAATAAGACTTGAGAACAAAAAAGCGTCCCCCCTGAGGTACCCCTTGGGTCCTATTTATAGATTACCTTGGATGGTCTGCAAATAACCCGCCTCTGGTGGTCTGAATTTACTAAAGAGCCCCTTGGATTGGCCTGCCAACAGCCAAACCCCGCTGTTCTGGCTGGTTATGCGCACCTCTTGTCGGGTCACCCCCCTGTCATCTGGAGGGAGGTGGACTGCAACCGATCCGCCTGAGAGAGGCGGCTGGGGCCCGGCCCGCCTAGGAGAGGCGAGCGGGGCTGGCCCGCCTGAGAGAGGCGGCTGGGGCCCGGCCCGCCTAGGAGAGGCGAGCGGGGGCTGGCCCGCCTGAGAGAGGCGGCTGGGGCCCGGCCCGCCTAGGAGAGGCGAGCGGGGGCTGGCCCGCCTGAGAGAGGCGGCTGGGGCCCGGCCCGCCTAGGAGAGGCGAGCGGGGTTGGCCCGCCTGAGAGAGGCGGCTGGGGCCCGGCCCGCCTAGGAGAGGCGAGCGGGGGCTGGCCCGCCTGAGAGAGGCGGCTGGGGCCCGGCCCGCCTAGGAGAGGCGAGCGGGGTTGGCCCGCCTGAGAGAGGCGGCTGGGGCCCGGCCCGCCTAGGAGAGGCGAGCGGGGGGCTGGCCCGCCTGAGAGAGGCGGCTGGGGCCCGGCCCGCCTGCTTGCTTGGGCCCCTTCGGCGGACACGGGGTTGTACATGTATATTTTCAAAGGGTTTGAATT
Organism: Platanthera zijinensis; assembly: GCA_039513925.1. Lineage (NCBI taxonomy): Eukaryota > Viridiplantae > Streptophyta > Magnoliopsida > Asparagales > Orchidaceae > Platanthera > Platanthera zijinensis. The sequence goes on from CM077087.1 coordinate 18,290,119, forward strand.
CATTCTAAAATGAAATTTTTTGTTGAAAATTACAGGAACTGCTGATATAGGAAGAGCACTGGTAGACTGAGATCCTGATCATGATGATCTTCTGGATAATGACAATTAGAGTATTGTTGTGGCTCGCTCAATGCCCTCGGTAAACCGGTTCCAGATCGGTCCGTCTCAGCCCCGGGCGATTGAGTACGCACACAGTCAAAGTAGAAATAGAGAAATTATACACACACAACTTTGACGTGGAAAACCCCGGAAAGGGGGAAAAACCACGTGGTCGGGTCTGTGCCAGCCAAACTCCACTATCTGCCTCTATTACAGTGCTCTTGTAAAGAGACAGCGAGGGCGACAGACCGCACCTCGTTACAAATATTGGGGAGTTGAGAGAGCTCTCTTTGGGTGACAGGTCGCCGCTTAGGAGTTCGTGCACTTTGACGTGCGTCTTTCTTGAGCGCTTGCTCTTCTGGTTCGCGCGCTGTAGGATGCTTGTGCTCTATGCCTCGGACTGAGGAGGGCTGCCCTCACTAGCACTTCGTTTTCTTCCTTCTCTAGGCCGCGCTCGCAGGAGAACCTGCCAAGTTAGTGAGTGAAAGAGGAACGGAGGAGGAGAGAAGAGAGAGAAGCTCTGGGGAAAAGTAGGAACGAAGAGAGAGAAAGCGAAGGAGAGAATGAAGCCGGTCCCCTTGAAATGAACTATCAGGGGTGCTTATATAGGGTTTCCGAGGTGGTTAGGGTGGTTACGGTGGTTAATCGCAGATCGGAGGGCCGCGATCACTTGCAGCGATCGGAGGGCCGTGATGGCCCGCCATGATCAGACGGTGGAGGAAAGGCCGACCCGCGACGGTGGTCGGAGGAGGCGCGTCGGGCGATGGCCGCTCGAGGAAGGGGCGGTCGGCCGCGAGGAGGCGGCTGGCCACGGATGGTCGGTCGCTGCCGCCGGCCGCAAGGGGGCGGCCGGCCTGCCGCGAGGAGGCTGCCAACCGCAAAGGGGCGGCCGGCCGCAAGGAGGCGGCCGGCCACGGACGGCCGGCCGCAAGGAGGCCGCCGACCGCAAAGAGGCGGCCGGCCGAGGCCGCCGGCCGCAAAGGGGGCGGCCGGCCGCGGCCGCCGGCCGCATGGGGGCGGCCAGCCGCTAGAAGGGGGGGGGGCGGTTAGCCGCTAGAAGAGGGGCGGCCGGCCGTGCGAGGCCGGCCACCGGCCGCCGCCCGCCCGTAAAGACGGCGACGACGACGGTTGCGATTTGGCGCAGAGGAGTTACGATCCGGTGCGCAGGAGTTACGATCCGGTGCGCGGGAGTTATCATAATTATCTATAAATTAAGGGGTACCCATCATTTTCCCCCCAAAATTCCGTCGTCTTGGAGCGAACGATAAGCACGGGAATTTTTTTCTTTGCGATGGGGCTAGGCGGCGATGGCCGGAACGGGTGCTAACATCGAGATGGGCGGCGACGGTGACAGTGCTAAGGTAAGAATCCGACCGAAGAGAAGGTCCGGGTACCGGACGAAGCCAGAGGGACTTACCCCGCGCGCGGGTGCGCGCGGGGCTGGTCCCGCGCACGGGTGTGCGCGGGGCTTACCCCGCGCGAGGTGCTGACCGCGCGTGCGGGTGCGCGCGGGGCTGACACCGCGCGCTGGTGCGCGCGGGTGCGCATGGGGCTGACCCCGCGCGTGGGCGTGTGGGGCTTAATCCGCGTGCAGGGCGCGCACAGTGCGGCCGCTCATCTTACGAGTGGCTCGGCAGCAAGTGCCTGCTGGGCCTGCGTGTGCTTTGTGTGCGTGCATGGCTTGTATGCGTGGGCGCAACGTGTGCTCGGACTCATTTTTTGACCTTACTTTTCTGTTCTTTTAGGTTTCCAAGCGGGGTGCGCAGAGCCGTCCTGTGCGGCTGTGCTCGAGTCTCTCCCTCGAGCACGTGGATATTTGGAGGAGGCGCTTCAACCTGCCTACCGATTTGGAGGTGCGGATCCCTAGTCCTGAAGAGCGGGTGCAAAACCCTCCGCGAGGCTAGATGACTCTTTGCGAGTCGTCACTTCAGTGCGGTTTTTGCCTTCCGTCTTGCGAGGAAGCTGCCGAGATTCTGAAGTTCTGCGGCGTTCGTGTGTCGCAGTTTACCCCTCTTGGGACGACGCAGATCATGGGGTTTATCGCATTATTTCACGAGCGTGGATCGAGATTTTCCTTGGATATTTTCAAGGATTGGTGTGAGGTGCGCGCCGACGGCGGGGGCCGCTTGGACGTCCTCAGCAATAAGCGGTGGCTAGAGTTTGAGACCCGGGTGGATCGTCGCCACGGGAATACCTTGTTTGGATATGTCAGGAACCCAAGCGGATTGCCAGAGGTGTGGAACGCGCTTCCGGATCGTTGTCGGCGTTCTAGAGGACACGAGCGGCAGTGTACTTTCGTCCTTGGTTTTGCAGAGCCCCGAGAGCTGGGGAACATCTTGTACAGCATCTCTACTTTCGTTGATGAGAAGTGCCTGCTGTTATGCGGGTTGTTTGTTGATTCGGGACGTGCTGCCGCCATCCCTCTCTCCCGTGACAGGAAGAGAAAGCTAGTGTTTGGAGGTCATGGAGCTGAGGAGGTGGGTCCTAGTCTTCTGCTGTGACAGGATGTTCTTTCGGAGGGGGCTGCCCCTTGCAGTTCTAGAGTTGGAGGCAAGCCGGATGACGCGAATCTGGAGGTCCTGGGGTCCTCTGCCCCCAGGCCTCCCCAACACGGGTTACGGTGCGGCAGGTGGTGAAAGGAAAGAGGGTTCCTCTTCTTTAGAGGCGATGAACCATGCGGTATGTGCGATCTCAACTTTTGAGTAGCGGTTTTTAGGGAAAGCTCTTCTGACTTGTCCCTTTTCTTTTGCAGATGGAGACTCAGGCGAACATTGCGCTTACGTGGAATGACCACTACGTGAGCCTGAAGGACGGCTACATGGCCCTCCAGGGTGAGCTCGGGGAGGCGAAGAGTGCCCTTTCGGATCTGAAGGGGCGATGAGAGCGCGATATTTCGCGACTTAGGCAGATTGGGTCTGAGCTGCGGTGCGAACTAGAGGACGCCAAAGCTGCGCACAGGGTTGACGGCTACAGAGGAGACTTTGCCTCTTCTAGATGAAGCTCGGGCAGAGCTGGAGCTATCCAGGGCGGAGGTGATGCGCCTTTCCTCCGCAGAGCGGGAGGTTGAGCTGAAGGCGGCTGGTCTGGCAGAGTACCGGGACTCTATGGATTACATGCGAGACCGGTGTCTGATCTCGGAGGAGGTCCCCGAGGAGGTGTGGACTCAGGAGATGGATCCACAAATGGAGGACTTGCAGGAAGTCTCTTTCTGCCAGGGTGTTAGAAGCAAACTAAAACAAGCCGGAAATGGTATAACTGAAATTTTATTATCAGAAAAATGTATCTATTACAAAGGTATGACCTCCCTTATATAGAATGGAGGAGAGAAGAGAGAATACAAATAAGAGATGTGGGACTAAAAACACACGGACTGTACAAACACAAACCGCACAAGCCGCGCGGTTAGACAGAAGGGCTAACCGCTCGGCCACTGCCAGAGAGAGAGACAAGCCGCCATGTGAGACCGTTAGACCGCCCGGTCTCCAAGTCGCCAGTGACAAACCGCTAGACCGCTTGGACCTAAGACCTCAACACAGCAACCAAACCGCTGAAGGCAAACCGCCAGACCGCTCGGTCAATAACCCGCAAAGCCAGACCGCCAGACCGCTCGGTCTCCAACTTCAACACTCCCCCTCAAGCTGGAGCATATATGTCGATCATGCCCAGCTTGTCACATATATGAAGAAACGAGGCGGATACTGGCTTGGTGAAGATGTCAGCCAGTTCTTTTTCAGACGTGACGAAGGGGGTGCAAATTTATTCCTTCAGAATCTCTTCATGAATGAAATGACAGTCGACCTCAATGTGCTTGGTTCTCTCATGAAAGACTAGATTTTTTGAGATGTATATAGCAGCCTTGTTATCACAGAACATAGGTAGAGGATGATTGTAGACCTCTCCTAAATCCAACATGAGAGCCCATAGCCATTTTAGCTCACAAGTGGTCGATGCCATACTCCGATACTCTGCTTCAGCACTGGACTTGGAGACAACAGACTGCTTCTTGCTCTTCCAGCTTACCAGATTGCCCCCAATAAAAGTACAGAAACCGGAGGTAGACTTACGGTCCCCTTTGTCATCAGCGTAACTCGCATCTGAGTATGCTTCAACCCTCAGATGATCATTCTTCTGAAAGAGCAATCCTTTCCCAGGGGCTGCTTTGACGTACTCCAAGATTCGCAAGGCGGACTGTAGATGGCACTCCCTGGGAGCTTGCATGAATTGACTCACCTTGCCCACAACATAGGAAATGTCGGGTCTAGTCACGTTGAGGTATATGAGCTTACCAACCAGACGCCTATACCGCGAAGCATTTGAAAGAAGAGGCGAATCATCTGTCTAGGTTTTGTCTTCTCCAACAGCCATGGGACATCGGGCAGGTTTGGCCCCAGTCAATCCTGCTTCTTTTAAAATATCAAGGGCATACTTACGCTGAGAGAGGACTAAAGAGTTGGGCTTCCGAGAGATTTCGATCCCCAAAAAGTACTTCGGAGAACTCATATCTTTCGTGACCAGATGTTGGCGAAGATGCCGTTTTGTCAAGGCTACTCCTTCCCGGTCATCGCCAGCGAGAAGAATATCATCAACATATACTGCAAGAACCACCAGTCCCGAAGAGGTTTTGCGAATAAATAGAGAGTGATCAGCAGCGCTGCGAGCAAAACCAACAGCCGCCACGATGCCGCTGAACTTGTCAAACCAAGCTCGAGGGCTCTGTTTGAGGCCATAGATTGCCTTCTATAGCCGGCATACTCGTGTCTCCCCCTGAGTAACATACTCAGGAGATTGCTCCATGTAGACGGCCTCCTGAAGATCACCATAAAGGAAGGCATTCTTGATATCCAGCTGGGAAAGTGGCCAGTCTTTGTTGACCGCCACAGAGAGAAGGACCCATATAGTGCTGAACGAGCCACAGGAGAGAAGGTGTCAAAGTAATCAACCCCATAGGTCTGAGTAAAGCCCTTAGCCACCAGGCGAGCTTTATAACAGTCCACAGTGCCATCTGGGCCAAATTTGACCACAAAGACCCAGCGACAGCCAACAACATCTGTATCAAAGGGAGGAGGGACAAGAGTCCAAGTACCCCGCTCTGTTAGGGTCGCCATTTCCTCATCCATGGCCATCTTCCAGTGAGGAATAGCAAGGGACTCCTGGTAGGAACGAGGTGTGGTAGTGGCAGAGATAGCCAGCGCAAAGGCCCTGTGAGAAGAGGTAAGACGATCATATAAAACAACAGCAGCAAGGGGGTGTAGGGTACACGTCCGCACCCCTTTGTGAAGAGCTACAGGAAGATCCAGGTCGGCGGGCTCCTCGGCATCCAGAGCATCCGTGGTAGAGAGAGCTGGCCCGGGAGGAGAGAGCGATGGCAGTGGAGATGAGGGAGATGGAGGCAGAGAGAGAGGCGGAGGGAGAGGAGTGGGCGGAGACGGAGGAGGGGCGGATATCGCAGTAGGAGACGAGGGGACGAACGGAATAACAGGAGAATCATAGGTGGGGGGAAGAGAAGAGGAGTCTTCCGAGAAGTATGAGGCATTCTCGAAGAAGGTAACGTCAGTGGAGACGAACTGCTTACGATGAACAGGGTCAAAGCAGCAGTAGCCTTTTTGAGTGGCGGAGTACCCCAGAAAGACACATTTGGTGGAGTGAGGGGAGAGCTTATCACGGGTGGCAAATGGGGCATGCACAAAAGCAGTGCACCTAAAAATTCAGAGGGGAAGAGGAAAAGGCTCCTTGCCTGGATAAAGGATGGAAAAAGGGGTTTTTCTCTTGAGAACGGAGGAGGGAATGCGATTGATGAGATAACAGGCAAGAAGAACAGCATAGCCCCAATATGAGCGAGGGACATGCATTTGAGTCATCAATGTGCGAGCGACATCGAGGAGGTGACGGTTTTTGCGTTCCGCCACCCTATTTTGTTGGGATGTATAGACACAGCTTGTCTGATGAATAACGCCATGTTGCACACAGAAGGAGGTAAAAGCATGACTTAAGTACTCTTTTGCATTATCAGAGCGAAACGTTTTAATACCAACACAAAACTGATTTTTGATTAAATGATAATAGGAGGTCCATATATTAAAAAGTTCAGAGTGATCTCGTAAGAGATACACCCAAGTACATCTAGAAAAATCATCAATAAAGGTTACAAAATAAGAACTACCCCGACCAATAGTAAGGGTAGGAGCAGGTCCCCAGATATCGGAGTGGACTAGATCAAACGGACGAGTAAAGCCCCGACCTTGCTTCGGCGGGAAGGAGGAACGTTGATGCTTGCCAAGTTGACATGCTTTGCAGTTGAGAGGAGTATTGGAGGGAGGGAGGTGGAGTAGAAGCTGATGTAGAAGCCGTGGTGGAGGATGACCGAGACGGAGATGCCACTGGAGAAGATCCGTACAAGAAGAAGAGAAGGCGGACAAAGCAGAAACGTTGTCGAGGAAGTAGAGGCCGCCGCTCTCAGTCCCAGTAGCAATCGTCCGCTGGGAGCTCGGATCCTGAAACGAACAAGAAGATGGAGTAAACGTTACAGAACATTGAAGCTGCTTGCATAAAGAAGTAACCGACAATAGATTGCACGGAAACTTGGGCACATAGAGAGTGTCCTCTAGTCGAAGGGACGGAGTAACATGAACCACTCCCGATCCATGAACCGGGGAGGGAGAACCGTCTGCAATGAGGACCGGGGGCAACCGATCATGCTGTTCGAGGAGAGAGAAGCACTGAGGATTGCCCGTCATATGATTAGTTGCACCGGAGTCGATAAGCAATTTACCTTGAGTGATCACATGGGCACTACCTGATGATGTGACCACGGAAGCAGACGGCTTGGAAGAGGAGGCGGAAGAGTCACCCGGGGGACGAAGATGGGGATGCTTTGTCCAGCAGCGGTCAAGAGTATGTCCGGTGCGGCCGCAGTGAGAGCAAAGGTAACGGGAAGAAGGACGTCCGCCAGACGGATGACTGCGGCTACCAGAGCCACTCCGCTGAGTTTGATGAGCATAGTTATCCGGTGGAGAAGGAGTGGGCAGAAGCGGGCGCTGAAGGAGAGAGGTGACAGCGGCGATGCGAGCAGCAGTGGCATCTAAAGTAGGAGATTCCGCCTCACCCAGAATTTGTTGGCGGATCATGTCATAAGTGTCAGGAAGACGGAGCAGATAACACACAACCAAAAGCTCGTGGAAGTGCTTGTGTTGTTGAGCCAGATCCGCAGAAAAGGGGCGATTCTGAAGAATCTCAGCCCCAAGAGCTTGAACTTGTTTGTAGGCAGCAGCAGGAGACAAGGTAGGCCGGGCAAAGAGATCCGCATACAACGTATAGATGCGGGACGTCTGAGCCCCTTTGGAGTACAGAGCAGCAAGATGAAGCCAAGCGGCCTTCACCGTCTCATCATGACGGATGACGGGAAGGCACTCATCAGATAGACTGTTAGCGAGCCAAGTACGAACAAGTGCGTCACTCGCATCCCAGTCATCAAAGAGAGGTGAAGTGGTACCATGTTAGAAGCGAACTAAAACAAGCCGGAAATGGTATAACTGAAATTTTATTATCAGAAAAAGGTATCTATTACAAAGGTATGGCCTCCCTTATATAGAATGGAGGAGAGAAGAGAGAATACAAATAAGAGATGTGGGACTAAAAACACACGGACTGTACAAACACAAACCGCACAAACTGTGCGGTTAGACAGAAGAGCTAACCGCTCGGCCACTGCCAGAGAGAGAGAGAGACAAGCCGCCATGTGAGACCGTTAGACCGCCTGGTCTCCAAGTCGCCAGTGACAAACCGCTAGACCGCTTGGACCTCAGACCTCAACACAGCAACCAAACCGCTGAAGGCAAACCGCCAGACCGCTTGGTCAATAACCCGCAAAGCCAGACCGACAGACCGCCCGGTCTCCAACTTCAACACAGGGGATGGAGAAGACCCTTCGGATGGTGTCCCGGAAGCGGGGATGCGACGTTGTCGGCCTCGGTCTTGAGGATTTGTAAGAGGAGGAGGGCTCCGATGTTGAGGCGGGCGAGGCCGCTGAGTGACAGCTACATCTCTTTGATGCTCTTTGTTGATTTGTATACATGTACTTCTTTGTGTTGGTGGGCTTGTCTCTGTCGATTTGAAGAGGTGAACATAAGGATTAGGCTTGAGGTTGACACCTTTGTACTTTTTCAGTTTGTACCTTTGTACTTGATATGTTTGTTGAGTGGTTGCCACTGTTTTTTCTTCTGATTGTTGTAGTCAATTGTTGTCTTAGCCAAGCACCAACTGCGAGGGGCGGGCCCTGAGCGGAGTATTTGCCCTGGATGGGGGGTGAAGAGTTATGGGAGCTCCGGCCTATTGTTGGCGGGAGGCCATGTTCGTTCGAACCCCCGTGAGTTGCGGTGAACCCGGTGGCATTGGAGGGGCGTGGCCCTGCAGACCCTGACGACGTCGCAACTTACTACTAGACGAAGGACGTCCTCTTGTGCTAGGGTAGAGAAGCTGAGACCATCGCGCTGCGGGCTGCGCATAACTGAGGGAGTTGGCTCCCGACGATGTCGCGACCTGTTTCGTAGGAGAAGGGCGAGCCTTGCCACCATGAGAGCGAGGTCGAAGCCGCCGTGATACAGTCTGTGGGGGGCTCAACGTTTGGTCCCTTTGGCGACTCTGCAACCTGTTGTTAGGCCGAGGACATCGCGCTGTTGGCAGCGCACAACTGGGGGAGCTGGTCCCCGGCGATGTCGCAAACCGCTGGGCGGACGAAGGGTGCACCCCTGAACAGTGCTAGAAAGAGTGAAGTCATCGCGCCACAGTGTGGCTGTGGTTTGTTAAGATGTGGATTTAGCGGGGCCGGAACCCAATTTAGTTGCGATTGTAGCTTAGTTAGGCACCAGTCGCGAGGGGGGAAGGCCCTGCGAGGGTGGGGCGTCAGACTTCGGATGCAGGTGAAGAGTCATAATCCTCGGCCTATTGTCGGCAGGAGGACATGGTCGATTCGAACCCCCGCGAGCACCTGATGGACCCTGAGGTTGTAATTACACCGATCGTGGGGGCTTTCCCAGGATGGCGGGGCATCAAGCTTCAGATGCAGGTGAAGAGTCATAATCCTCGGCCTCTTATCGGCAGGAGGACATGGTCAATTCGAACCCCCGCAAGCAGCTGATGGACCCTAGTATTTTCGAGGCATGGCCCCGAAGACCCAGACGACGCCGCAACCTACTACGCAACGAAGGCCGGGTCCTTGCGCTGGTGGAGTGAGGTCGAGGCAATCGCGTTGTGGGCTACGCACAACTGAGGGAGCTGGTCCCTGACGATGTTGCGACTCACTCCTTAGGAGAAGAGTGAGCATTTCTGCAAAAGGAGAAAGGTCGAGGCCACTGTGCTACAGTCTGCGTGGGATTTGGTATTCGGTCCCCAGGCGACATCGCAACCTATTGCAAGGCCGAGGCTATCACGCTATGGGCCGCGGTCAACCGAGGGTGCTCATTCCCGACGACATCGCAATCCACTGGACGGGTGAAGGGAGAACCTTTGAACCGCGACAGGGGGATCGAGACAATCGTTCTACAGTTGCTCGCCGGATCCCAGGGGATGGATTCCAAATCGATCCTGCAAGTTTTAGGAGTTAGTGACATCGCAATCACAGTATATAAATGTAAAGAGATGAGTTGTTTCGTTTTTTCTTTAGCCTGGTCGCGCCATTGCACGATGACGGATTCCGAACCGCCAAGCGGGGCGCATGTCGATGTCGGACCGCTTTGTGGAGCAGACGATCCTTGCCTCAGGGGGGTCTGAGGGACGAGATGTCCTTCTGACGTGTTTGCTGCATGATAAGAGTTAGAATGAAAGCAGAAAAGCAGTAAGCAGGATAGTTTGTGCACGAGGGTTTTCCTCGCAACTTTATAGTTGTCGCTAGGTAGTTTGATATAAGGAAACATTTTTAGGAGGCACGTTTGCCTCGGTTTTGGCCCTTCTTTAGAGCGGCCTTTTAGACGCGGTAGATGATGGTTCCTGAGACGACCTTCGTTCGTGCTTGGTGCAGATAGCATGAGCGTGCCACGTCCTGGCTGCCCCTGACGACCCCAACTCCTGCAGGCGTGACAGACTTCATTGTGAGGTGCGGAATTGACGGGACTGCCTGGAAAGCTGTCTGGAGGGGGCGACCAAAAATCGCGTTATAGGGCGATTCTGTATCGACCGCCACGAATTGCACGTCGTGGGAGACCTGCCTTGGAAATTCTCCTAGTGTCACTGGAGGGTTAGGGTGCCTGCCACGGACACGGGTGCCCCGTTGAAGCCGTAGATGGGGCCTGATGCTGGACGAAGATTCTGCCTTTGGATTCGCATACTGGTTAACGCAGTCATGAATATAACATTTATTGGGCTGCCGTTATACACCAGAATTCGCTTTACGCGGAAGCTCGGGTTTCCGATTTCTACTATAATAACAAGCGGGTCATGGTGTGGTGTGTGGAGGCCCTGGAGGTCCTCCTCACTGAAGCTAATGGTGGGAATGATTCCAGCCGCCTTGTCCTCTTGGGGAACGACGATGGAGTTGACCGTGGGAAAGGGAAAGCCGGAGATGACTTCCACAATCCCGATGACCTGCCCGCCCCCCTGCGCTTCTCGGTACGCAGGTGGTGGTTCTCTCCGCGCAGGCGGGCCCCCGTGCTGCTCTGGCACACATCCTTGTAGAAAACGCAAGAGTATTCCCTACCGAACAAGGCGCTCTATCTCATCTTTCAACTTTACACACTCTTCAGTAGTGTGTCTGGTTCCTCGATGAAAGTAGCAGTACTTTGATGGATCAGCCCTTGGATTGGGCGGGAGCGCCCTTGGTCTCTGGAGCGCCGGATCGTCCTGAATGGCATATAGGACGTTAGCGCGAGTGGTATTAATAAGGGTGTAAGTCCGGGGAGGCCCGTAATCCGGGCCTCTCCGGGGCTCCTGATTGCGATGCTCGATGCAACGGTTCTCGTCGCGCCTCTCTGTCCGTCTTCCGGAGGGCTACTCCTGCTACTTCTGCCTCTTTTGGCCTCCTTCAAACTGTCGACGGTGGGTCTCAATGGCCTCGTCCGCGGCTATCTGAGCTTCCACTCGGTGTACCAGATCTGCATAGCTGGGGACAGTATCCCGCATTAGAGCGGAGTAGAATCCGCCTGGTCGGAGTCCCCCGAGGAAGACTCCTTGAAGGAGTTCTGGGTCTACCCCAGGGATCTGTCTAGCTTTTGTAGTAAATCGGCAGAAAAACTCTTTCAAGGTCTCGGTTTCACTCTATCGGATGCCGGAGAGGTGGGATGGATCCTTTGCGATCCTGTGATTGGCCACGAACTGATCTAGGAATTGCTGGCTCAGCTGGGGAAAGTTTCTGATAGACCCCTCTCGGAGGGAATGGAACCAAGTGCGGGCCTGCCCCTTGAGGGTGGTAGGGAAGACCTGACAAAGCAGTTCATTGGGAGCGTTGCAGTGGTGGAGGATCGGGTAGAAGTGGTTGATTTGCTCCCAAGGATCGTCCACTCCGTCGTACGTCTTGAGGTGGGGGATCTTGAATCCCTGAGGGATGGGATAGGCCAATATTTCAGGAGCCAAGGGTGATGCCCCCCGAGCGGGGCGCCGCTTCGCCATCGCTCGTCGGCCGACTGGTCCAAACTCTTCTTCAAACATTTCGCAGAATGCTTCCCGAGTCATTCCCGCACCTGGCTTTGCTGGGACCAGCTGCAGCTGATTGCTGAGGAGAGGGGCGATTCCCGCCGACCTGATATGACGAACGGGATGCTCGACGTTGTCGTTCCTTGACGACTCAGATTCTTCTTCTACGGCCCTCTAGCTTTCTGCTGGTGGTACTGGTAGATTTTCCTGAGTTGGGACCCTGCGGGCACAGGGGGGCCTGCGAGTTGTCTCAAGAGGGCAAGCATCTCGACCCGGATGTCTGGCGGGGGCATCGCGTTCTCGGGCGGTGCCGCCCCAGGCGCTACGACGTCCTCTTGCGATGGCGCGTTCGCTAGAGACTGTGACGCGTCTCGATCCTCCTGCTCACGCCGAATTGACCCCCTAGTCATTCGGGTGCTCTTTCCGGCAATTCTGTCTCGCTTTGACAAACTTCTGAGTCTTATCTTGCTTGCTGGGAATGTTTCCCACAGACGGTGCCAAACTGTTGCGGTTCGCTCAATGCCCTCGGTAGACCGGTTCCAGATCAGTCCATCTCAGCCCGGGCGATTAAGTACACACACAGTCAAAGTAGAAACAGAGAAATTGTACACACACAACTTTGACGTGGAAAATCCCGAAAGGGGAAAAAACCACGTGGTCGGGTCTGTGCTAGCCAAACTCCACTATCCGCCTCTGTTACAACGCTCTTGTAAAGAGAAAGCGAGGGCGACAGACTGCGCCTCGTTATAAATACTGGGGAGTTGAGAGAGCTCTCCTTGGGTCACAGGCCACCACTTAGGAGTCCGTGCACTTTGACGTGCATCTTTCTTGAGCGCTTGCTCTTCTGGCTCGCGTGCCGCAGGATGTCTGCGCTCTATGCCACGGACTGAGGAAGGCTGCCCTCACTGGCACTTCGTTTTCTTCCTTCTCTGGACGGCGCTCGCAGGAGAACCTGCCAAGTTAGTGAGTGAAAGAGGAACGGAGGAGGAGAGAAGAGAGAAAAGCTCTGGGGCAAAGTAGGAACGAAGAGAGAGAAAGCGAAGGAGAGAATGAAGTCGGTCCCCCTTGAAATGAACTATCAGGGGTGCTTATATGGGTTTCCGAGGTGGTTAGGGTGGTTACGGTGATTAATCGCAGTTCAGAGGGCCGCGATCACTTGCAGCGATCGGAGGGACGTGATGGCCCGCCATGATCGGACGGTGGAGAAAAGGCCGACCCGCGACGTTTGTCGGAGGAGGCGCGCCAGGCGATGGCCGCCCGAGGGAGGGGACGGCCGGCCGCGAGGAGGCGGCCGGCCACAGATGGTCGGCCGCGGCCGCCGGCCGTAAAGGGGCGGCCGGCCACGGACGGTCGGTCGCGGCCGCCGGCCGCGAGGAGGCGACCGGCCGAGGCCGCCGGCCGCAAAGGGGCGGCCGGGCTCGGCCGACCGGTCTCGAACGGCCGGCCGCAAGGAGGCGGCCGGCCACGGATGGCCGGCCCCGGCCGCCGGCCGCAAGGAGGCGGCCGACATAGGCCGCCGACCGCAAAGGGGGTCGCCTGTCCCGGGCCGCCGGCCGTATAGGGGCGCCCGGCCGCTAGAAGGAGAGGGGGCGGCCGTGGGAGGCCGACCACCGGCCGCCGCCCGCCCGTAAAGATGGCGTCGACGGCGATTGCGATTTGGCGCGGGGAGTTACGATCCGGTGCGCGAGAGTTATGATCCGGTGCGCGGGAGTTACGATCTGGTGCGCGGGAGTTATCATAATAATCTATAAATTAAGGGGTACCCATCAAGTATTGTTAGACTTCTTTTTTGGTATTTCTTTTTCATAGCACTGTTTAGCTCTTTATTTTCTTTCACCTGCTTGTTTGGACTTTTGTTGCTCTCTATTTGATCGGGGACGCTTGGCGTATAGGGCCCGTGCCCTGATTGTATCGGAGACATGCTATGATGTGACTGAACTTTCTTTCTGTTTATGCGTGCATAATATTTCTCCTATTAAGTCTAATATGTTAAAACAGGTGCTGGACACGGTTGTGAATGATTCACATTTGGCTGAACATTGCACAAACCACCCGCTGTCCCGACGTCGGATTTACGACAGATATAAGAGGAGATTATTAGATATATTGTGTTTATGTCCGCACGTATCGAGTCCGACTCGGAATGGGTTATTGGGTTCGTCTCGGTCTAGGGCTAGGCTCTACGTTGGAGGTATTATATATACCTATTTCAAACTTGATAGGTGTATGTAGATTATTTTGAGTCGAGCCAACCCAACAACAACACCATAACTAGTGGAGGTTTGGTCGACATAGTCTCAATCATGTGATTTTTCACTCAGTTAACATGTTTTTAACATTAAAAAATTGTCTTGTCATCTAACTCAATTTCTGTGATTGTTTGTGCACTTGACCGCTCTCGGGATAAAACGGTGCAATTTAGATCGATCTATAGGAGCTTTGAGCGATCCACAATAGTTTGGTGTCGTCTGTGGGAACCCGGTTCTCAGCATTGTTAGAAGATCTAGAATACTGTATTGCACAACGATATTCTACTCGCGCCCGCAGCCACGCTTGAGTGGCGCGTGGGACAAATGAAGGAGCATCAAGCCGAGATGCTGGCCCTCGGGAATATAGAGGCCGCTCGGGCTCCCGCCGTGCGCCTCGCACCAATCAACTTGCCTCTCCCACCTCCAGATCACATCCTAGAGAAACACTAGGAAGAAGATTCCGAGAAATTCTCGGAACCAGCAAGTATCACCCGCCTGATCAAGACCACTGAAGCCGACCAGCAGCAACAAGACCTAAATAGGTATGACCCATAAAAAGATCCGAGGAAGCTAAGCTCTTGTCGTAGAATTCCAATATACTCAATATATCTTTATAGTTGACTAGGTCTACATTGAAGTTTATGCTTATTCTACTTAATTACGATATGACCACCATGTTAATTAATTAAATGCTAATAACTCATTATGATAATGCTCTAATTAGCGAATTGAATTCTCACTAATCACCCCTCATTATGATAATTAACCTGTATCTGTATGCATGTATTTCTCATTCGGTGAATGCTATGCTACCAATATATTTGGTGACTGTTATTAGCACTGCACTTTTGGATATTCGCACTTTTTTTACTCTTAATTTTCCGCGCCTTTTGAAAATACTCCTTGTACATGCATTTTTAGGAAAAGTGTTCAACACGAAAGTTGTAGATCTCGTCGAGATCTACAACTTTCGTGTTGAACACTTTTCCTAAAAATGCATGTACAAGGAGTATTTTCAAATGGCGCGAAATCTGAGCGTATTTCTAGAAATACGCTTTATACATGCATTTTTAGGAAAAGTGTTCAACACGAAAGTTGTAGATCTCGACGAGATCTACAACTTTCGTGTTGAACACTTTCCCTAATAATGCATGTACAATGAGTATTTTCAAAAGGCTCAGAAAATTAAGAGTAAAAAAAGTGCGAATATCCAAAAGTGCAGTGCTAATAACAATCACCATATATTTTTATGCGATCGATGTGAGCGTGTGAGGCTGTAGACGTTGACAGGGGAAGTACACAACCACGTGTCGCGATTTTAATGGTTGTGAATGAAGAATCCACGGGAAATTGAAGATATATTGCACGTGTACTCATGACTACCGATGCATGCGCGCACGCACGGGCCGGCACGGCCGGCCGACCAGCTTTACCATTTTGAAGCTTTGATGACGGCGCTCTCAAGCCCTACTGAGCTTCGCCCGCAACCACTGTGAACAAATTTATGAGCCCGTGTAACTTATTAGTGCTATATAGAGCTGCTAAACTAAATTTTAAATTTTAACTATCTACTTAGGGTCCGTTTGTTTTGGCGATGACAGTTGGAGCGATGCGAATGAGAGCGTTGACAATTGAACAATGACAAATTGAGGGGCGGTGGCTGTTGTCTCAAAAAAAAAGTCAAAATGACATTTTAGAGCAGTAATGGTGAGAATTGAAGGGTTGCCGAACAGTTTTTTAGTGTTCCCGTTTTCCCCGATGGAGATGGAGCAAAAACGCCAGAACAAATAGAGCCTTTAATTAGTTTATACCTCATACAACATGGATGATTTATTTTTTTTGTGGATACCATGAATAATTTTGTATTTAAGTATATTAGCTAGTGGAAATGTGGAGGCTGTTAGGTTTTTTGCCTCCATTAACTCCCCAACATCGTACCAAACCTCCGGGCGCGCATGGAAATTTTTCCGGGGCGAATTTCTGCAATTTTCAAAATCTGGCAGGAAAGTCGCAACCTCAGAAACGGAGGTTGCAACATCGCTTTTTCTGACTTTTCATTCAGAATTCTGCTCCGGTTTTTAGGTTATTTTTATTTGGTTTAATTATCAAAACCTATAAATACCTATTTCCTGCAACCCTAGGATCTAGACCCGATTTTTCTCCCCCCTTCTTCCGCCGTTTCCTTCTCCCTCTCCCTCTCCATTTTTGGCTCTCTCTCTCTCTCTCTTTGCCTCTCGCTGAAGGAGGACCGCCGCCGCCGTCGCTGCTCTGACCGCCGCCGCCGACGCTGCCTCGTTGGGCCGCCGTCGGTGCTTTGGAGAGCCGCCGCCGCCGCTGCTTTGGAGGAGAGTGCCGCCGCTGTGTGAGGGGAGGATTGCCGGCGCCGCCACCGCTGCGCCGGGTTTGGGAAAGGCTACTGCTTGCTGCAGTTTTGGGGAGACGCCGTCGTCGTAGCGACGCCGTCGGAGTTTGGGTTGCCGCCGTGCTTGGCCGTGAGGAACTTCCTCTTTCTTCGGTCGTTTTGGCGCAAGGTATCCGGGAGTCACTTTTTATCTCATTTTGTATAGGGGTAATTTATCCCCATTTGTACTGTGTATTTTGTGTTGAATGAGATTGTGACTGCCATTTCCGCCCGTGGACGTACCCATTCAGGGGGAACCACGTTATTCTGGTGTTCTTCTTGTGCTTTTGTTTTTTCTATTATTATTACTTGTGCCAGCATCAGGTTTTCTGCACTTCAGCACCGCTTCGAATCCCAACAAGTGGTATCAGAGCCAGGTTGCGGGCTGACACTTTTGTTTAAAGGACGAGTTGTTTCCGATCTCGAGTGTACACTTGGGTGCGGTAGTTTACGACCGTTGGTCCGCTGGCTATCCCCTTAGTTGTGCACTGCTGAGGTCGTCAACTCAAGTTTTGTGTTCCGTGCAGTTTCTGCGTTCCATTCTCGATGGCTTCGTCTATTCCTGGTGTTGTGGCCAAGTTTGATGGAAAACAAAACTTTGGTCTATGGCAGGTCAAAGTTCGTGCACTTCTTATAAAAGAAGGCTTACACCGTGCCCTACTGGGCAAGGCCAGTAAGGATGTTGAGGTTTCTGATCGTATGTGGGAGGACATGGATCTCAAAGCTTTGTCCACCATACAGCTTTGCTTACATGATGACGTGCTATATGGAGTTCTTTCAGAGACGACTGCCTCTGGCATTTGGGCAAAGTTGGAGAGTACCTATATGACAAAGTCTCTCCCCAACCGGATCTACCTCAAGCAGCAGCTTTACAAGTTTAGCATGAAGGAGGGATCCTCTATTCATGACCACCTGAACAGTTTCAACAGACTGTTATCGGAGTGTCTCAGCATGGATATTCAGGTGGATGATGAGGACAAAGCAGTGATCCTTTTGAACTCTCTTCCAAAGCTCTATGAGAGCATGGTTACTACCCTTACCTACAGTAAGGACGTCTTGGACTTGGAAGAGGTGACTGCGGCCCTACTCTCAGATGACATCCGGAAGCGGTCTTCAGGTTCTCATGTTACTGAAGACTCCGTTCTATACTCTCGGGGTCATTCTGGTTCTGATAGAGGGGGCAAGTCTAAGTCAAAGGGCATCTCAGATTTATACTGCAAATACTGCAAGAAGAAGAGTCATGTGATCAAGGACTGCTGGAAGCTTCAGAATAAAGATAAAGGGAAGAGCACTGGTGATGAAAAGGGGAAGTCTGACATATCCTTATGCTTTGAGGATGTGGGGGACAACCTCATCTAGGTCATCCTTCTCTCTGCTCTTCTACTTTCCTTTTATATGTTCGTGCTTCTTGTTCCGTTTGTTCCCTATGTTGCTTGCTTTCCTTTCCCTCATTATGTTCATGTTATTCCTGTTATTCATGTTATCTTTATTATAACCTGTCTTTGGGTTATTTATTCCGATCACTACTCCGTTGTATGAATGTTTTTGTTTCACCCTAGTACCTAAGCTCTTTTATTGTTACTCCTTCGTCACATGAGCTTAGTGTGTGTGTCTAATCAACATTTCCTGATTAGCTCGTATAGGGGTTCTCTTTATCCATGTTGAGATCAGTTTTGTCTGCATTCAATTGTTGATGTGTTTGCATTTATCATTTCTCTCCCCGCGCACATCATTTCTGGAGTCTGTGATATTTTCTTTTGCTTTGGGAGACCACCGCTGGAGGTGGAGCAGTTAGACCTTTGCTTCAGGTGGAGCATTTCTGGAGTAGTCACGTCAGTCCAGTTTGTGTACTACTCAGATTGAAGGAGTTCACTTTATCTGCCCTTGGCGGGAGCAGATTCAGTTGATGCGTTTTGCATCGTTCTTGACGACAACTTGGTTGATTGGAGTTATCTCGGCAGGTGGAGTTTGTTAGGTTTTTTGCCTCCATTAACTCCCCAACATCGTACCAAACCTCCGGGCGCGCATGGAAATTTTCCCGGGGCGAATTTCTGCAATTTTCAAAATCTGGCAGGAAAGTCGCAACCTCGGAAAAGGAGGTTGCAACATCGCTTTTTCTGACTTTTCATTCAGAATTCTGCTCCGGTTTTTAGGTTATTTTTATTTGGTTTAATTATTAAAACCTATAAATACCTATTTCCTGCAACCCTAGGATCTAGACCCGATTTTTCTCCCCCCCTTCTTCCGCCGTTTCCTTCTCCCTCTCCCTCTCCATTTTTGTCTCTCTCTCTCTCTCTCTCTCTCTCTCTCTCTCTCTCTGCCTCTCGCTGAAGGAGGACCGCCGCCGCCGTCGCTGCTCTGACCGCCGCCGCCGACGCTGCCTCGTTGGGCCGCCGTCGGTGCTTTGGAGAGCCGCTGCCGCCGCTGCTTTGGAGGAGAGCGCCGCCGCTGTGTGAGGGGAGGATTGCCGGCGCCGCCACCGCTGCGCCGGGTTTGGGAAAGGCTACTGCTTGCTGCAGTTTTGGGGAGACACCGTCGTCGTAGCGACGCCGTCGGAGTTTGGGTTGTCGCCGTGCTTGGCCGTGAGGAACTTCCTCTTTCTTCGGTCGTTTTGCCGCAAGGTATCCGGGAGTCACTTTTTATCTCATTTTGTATAGGGGTAATTTATCCCCATTTGTAACACTGTGTATTTTGTGTTGAATGAGATTGTGACTGCCATTTCCGCCCGTGGACGTACCCATTCAGGGGGAACCACGTTATTCTGGTGTTCTTCTTGTGCTTTTGTGTTTTCTATTATTATTACTTGTGCCAGCATCAGGTTTTCTGCACTTCAGCACCGCTTCGAATCCCAACAGAGGCTCCCCCGTCGACGGTGTGCGATTACCACATCTTCAACCTTTACTTGAGCGACAATCAAACATTATTGCTACCTTTCATTTTCCCACAAGGAACTCTTTGCAGTTGTTGCGGTTCTCTCAATGCCCTCGGTAGACCGGTTCCGGATCGGTCCGTCTTAGCCCTGGGCGATCGAGTACACACACAGTCAAAGTAGAAAAAGAGAGATTGTACACACACAACTTTAGCGTGGAAAACCCCAGAAAGGGGAAAAAACCACATGGCCGGATCTGTGTCAGCCAAGATCCACTATTTGTCTCTGTTACAATGTTCTTGTAGAGAGAATGCGTGGGCGATAGGCCGCGCCTCGTTACAAATACTGGGGGGGGTTGAGAGAGCTCTCCTTGGGTGACAGACTACCGCTTAGGAGTTCGTGCACTCTGACGTACGTCTTTCTTGAGTGTTTGCTCCTCAGGCTTGCGCTCCGTAGAATGCATGCACTTTATCCCTCAGAGTGAGGAGGGTCGCCTTAGTCATCACTTCACTCTTTCTTCTTTGAGCGACGCTTAGAGGAGAACCTACCAGATTAGTGAGTGAAAGAGGAGTAGAGGAGGAGCGTAGAGAGAGAAGCTCTAGGGAGAAGCAGAAATGAAGAGAGAGAGAGAGAGAGAGAGCGAAGGAGAGAATGAAGGAGAATCCCCTCAAATGAACTATCAGGGGTGCTTATATAGGATTTCCGAGGTGGTTAGGGTGGTTACGATGGTTAATTATGGATCGAAAGGTCGTGATCGTTCGTAGCGATCGGAGGGCCGTAATGTCCCGCCGCGATCGGACGGTGGAGGGAAGGCCGACCGACGATGGTGGTCGGAGGAGGCGCGCTGGCCGGCGGCCGCCCGAGGGAGGGGGAGGTCGGCCGCGGGCGGCCGGTCCTGGGCGGCCGGCCAGGCCGCCCGACCGGAGGGGGTCGGCCGGCCGTGGCCGCCGGCCGTGAGGAGGCGGCCGGCCACGGTCGACCGGCCGTTAGGGGGCGGCCGGCCACGGTCGCCGGCCGTAAGGGGGCGGCCGGCCACGGTCGACCGACCGTAAGGGGGCGGCCGACCACGGACGGCCGGCCGCTGGCCGCAAGGAGGCGGCCGGCCGCAAAGGGGGCGGCCGGTCGTAGCCGCCCGTCGCAAGGGGGCGGCCGGCCCCGGGCGGCCGGCCGAGGCCGCCGGCCGCGAAAATACGGGCGGCCAGCCGCGGGAGGCCGGCCGCGGCCGCCGGCCACATGGGAGGGGGGCGGCCGACCATGGGTGGCCGGGCGCCAGCCGCCGCCCGCCCTTAAAGACGGTGGCGGCGGCGGTTGCGATTTGCCGCGAGGCGGTTGCGGGATCCGGCGCGCGGTGGTTGCTCGATCTGGCGTGCGGGAGTTGGGATCCGATGTGCGGTAGTTTGGATCCTCCGCACGGTGGTTTGGATCCGCCGCGCGGTAATGGGATCCAACGCTCGAGAGTTAAAATAATCCTCTATAAATTAGGGGGTACCCATCATTTGTCTCCCAAAATTCCCTCATTTTGGAGTGAACAGAAAGCGCGGGAATTTTCTTCTTTGCGACGGGGCTTTGCGGCGATGGACGAAACAGGTGCAAACACCGAGATGGGCGGCGACGACAACAGTGCTAAGGTGGGACTTTGACTGAGGGAAATGTTCGAGCATAGGACGACGTCGAAGGGGAGGAGGCCCCTCGCACCACACACACGTAGGCGGTGGGTGGGGGCGCGGGGTCCGACCCCCGCGTTGCGCACGCGCACAGGGTTGGACCCGCGTGCGGGGGGCGTGCGGGGCTGAAACAGCGCGCGGGGCGGTTTGGTCGTGCGCAGGGCGTGCGCGGTGCGGCCGCTCGCTCGCGCGCTGTCCGGGCGCGCGTGCGTGCTCGTGCGCGCGCGGGAAATTCCCACACGCGGTGCTTTGTGCATGCGGGTGATGCATGCACGGGCTGATTTTGTGCGTGCTATGTGCACGTGTGTGGCTCGAATGCGTGGTCTGGAGCCGTGCGCGACACGCGCGTGTGACTCGATCCTCATAGATCGGGCACGCGTTTAGGATTTAATCGTGCTCGGACTTGCTTTACCCACCTTACTTTTCCGTTTTTTCCGGTTTCCAAGTGGTGCGCGCAGAGCTGTCCTATGCGGCTGCGCTCGAGTCTCTCCCTCGGGCACGTAGCTATTTGGAGGAGGCGCTTCAACTTGCCCCCCGATTTGGAGGTGCGGATCCCTAGTCCTGAAGAGCGGGTGCAAAACCCTCCGCGTGGCTGGATGACCCTTTGCGAGTCGTCTCTTTGGTGCGGCTTTCGCCTTCCGGCTTGCGAGGAAGTTGCCAAGATTCTGAAGTTCTGCGGCGTTCCTGCGTCGCAGTTTACCCCTCTTGGGATGACGCGGATCATGGGGTTGATCGTGTTTTTTCGCGAGCATGGATCGAGGTTTTCCTTGGATATTTTCAAGGATTGGTGCGAGGTGCGTGCTGACGGCGGGGGCCGTGTGGATGTCTTCAGCAACAAGCGGTGGCTGGAGTTCGAAACCCGGGCGGATCGTCATCATGGGAATACCTTGTTTGGATATGTCAGGAACCTAGGTGGGTTTCCAGAGGTGTGGAGTGTGCTTCCGGACCGTTGTCGGCGTCCTAGAGGACACGAACGGGAGTTTACTACCGTCCTTGGTTTTATGGAGCCCCGAGAGATGGGGAATATCTTGTTCAGCATTTCTACTTTCGTCGATGAGAAGCGCCTGCTGCTATGCGGGCTGTCTGTTGATTCGGGACGTGCTGCCGCCATTCCTCTCTCCCGTGACAGGAATAGGAAGCTAGTGTTTGGTGGTTGTGGAGTTTAGGAGGTGGGTCCCGGCCTTCTGCTGCGAGAGGATGTACTTTTAGAGGGAGCTGCCCCTTGCGGCTCTAGAGCGGGAGGTGAGCCGGATGATACAGATCTTGAGGTCCTGGGGTCCTCTTCCCCCCAGGATTCCCCAGCGCGGGCTGCGGTGCGGCAGGTGGTGAAAGGAAAGAAGGTCTCCTCTTCCTTGGAGACGATGAACCATGCAGTACGTATGATCTCAACTTTTGAGTAGTGGCTTTTGAGGAAAGCTCTTCTGACTTGTCCCTTTTCTTTTGCAGATGGAGACTAAAGCGAACATTGCGCTTACGTGGAATGACCACTACGTGATCCTGAAGGACGGGTTTATGGCCCTTCAGGGTGAGCTCCGAGAGGCGAAGAGTGCCCTTTCAGATCTGAAAGGGCGACTAGAGCGCGAAATTTCGCGACTTAGGAAGATTGGGTCCGAGCTGCAGTGCGAGCTGGAGGACGCCAGAGCTGTGCACAGTGCCGAGAAGACGGCTGCGGAGGAGACTTTGCGTCTTCTAGATGAAGTTCGGGCAGATCTGGAGTTATCCAGGGCGGAGGTGATGCGCCTTTCCTCCGCGGATCGAGAGGTTGAGCTGAAGGCGACTGGTATGGAAGAGTACCAGGACTCTGTAGATTACATGCGAGACCGGTGTCTGATCTCGGAGGAGGTTTGCGAGGAGGTGTGGACTCAGGAGGTGGAGCCACAGATGGAGGACTTGCGGGAAGTCGCTTTCTGCCAGGGGATGACGAAGACCCTTCGGATGGTGTCCCGAAAATGGGGATGCGACGTTGTCGGCCTCGGGCTTGAGGATTTGTCAGAAAAGGAGGACTCCGATGCTTAGGCGGGCGAGGCCGCTGAGTGACAACAATATCTCTTTGATGCTTTTTATTGATTTGTATACATGTACTTCTTTGTATTTGTGCTTGTCTCCGTCGATTCGTACCTTTGTACTTTTTCGATTTATACCATTGTACTCCTTTGACTTGTTGATATATTTGTTGCGCGGAGTTCAGGGGAGCGACGTCCAGGGGTACATCTGCGACGTCCGGGGGGGAGTCTGCACAAGGAAAATAGGTCAGCGAGAAGCATATGATGACCAACTATTTGGAAAGGGGCTTGTCAGAATGGCGACCTGGCAAGGAGACGACTTCGACCCGGGACGTCTCCGGCTTCTTGGCGACTTCGGGATTCTCTTGCGAGATGAGGGGGGCCGAATCAGCGACATCGTGTAGCCCCAGATCGCTAAGAAGCCTCATGGTGCTAGCGGAAGGCGCGGGTTTGACCGTCGCAGCCGCGACTGGCTCAGACGACGACAGCTGGTCGATCGGCGTAGAAGCGGGTTTCTTGGGTTTATTGGTCTTCTTTATTTTATGCGGAGGTAAGTCGGTGGCGACATCTTCCTCGTGTGGTCTTTTCAATTTGTCGATGCCAAGGAGACCAGACAGGGCAGCGAGGCTATCTTGAAGGAGTTTCTCATTAGTGTCCGACATAGCAAACGAGCTTTGGAGATCCGCCTCAGAAACCAGGCCCCCCTATTTATAGACTTCGTTGAGCAATAGGCGATGCGGGCAACCCTGATACTCGGCATAGCAGCTCGTCGAATAAGTGTTGGATGTTTCTTTCCGAGCTCTTACGTCGCTCAAAAAGAGCGGGGATTGTGTACAACTCATATTCGTCGAGGATGGGTCCTACCACAGCTAGGTCAGCAGAAGTCAAGGTCAACAAGTCAAGACAGAAGTCAAGAGTCAGCGCATCAAACATTAGAAGGCTTGGCGAGTATGGAGAGCTCCCCTCGCATACTCGCCAGGTAGGAGACTAGACGAGATACTCGCCCAGCCCGTGCGAGTTCCTCCAGGAAGTCTCCTAGTCGCCGAGGGGTGGAGTATAAATATGACCCCCCCTTTGGATTTGCCTATAAATAAGACCCCAGGTGTAACATCTCATTTCTAGCTAGACCCCTAGGAGTGGTTTTGTCATGACTAGGTCATGACAAAACTCTTAGAAGCCCAAGAAGACCAAGTGAGCTTAGGCATGAAGGTAGAGATCACCATGGTCTGCAAATAGTAGAATTCTAAACACTAGTTTAGGATGACCATAGGGCTTCACCATGACTCCTTGACCCCACCATAATATCCCTAAACTATTAGAAGGTCCATTAGAGCCTTAAGGGTCCATTGAAATCAACCCAGGGTGGCCAAGTTGACCTAGGATCATCATAGGCCTAAAATGGGCAAGGTGCCCTAACTAAGGTCAATGTGCCCCTAATGTGCCCAACCAACCCTACCTAAGTCTTCTTAGACCTTAAGTGAGGTCAATGGTGACCCAAGTCAACTCTGGCCCCAAAGTGGTCAAAGTGCCCTTACTAAGGGTTAAGTGACCTCCAAGGTGCCAAGTCAACCCTACCCAACCCTACCTAGACCTTAGGGGGGGCCAATGGGTCACCAAAGACCCATTGGGGTCAACCCAAATGGTCAATTTGACCAACTCTGTAACGCCCCCGATTTTTTTCTGCGTTTATTTTTATTCTCGTTTGGCGTTACGATGACGCGTTTCCGTGGCTTGTGCCATTTGTGGAGTGTGGTTTAGCTCCTTAGAACTGAGTGCCCTATTCTGTAGTCTGTTGGCAAGATCTCCCTAGCAAGCCGAGTCGTTTTGGGTAACCCGGTGTGGCCACTCGGGGGGATGTTGGTGTTTGGCTTTATTTGGGTATAACTCGAGTTCTATTCGTCGAAAATTAATTTCGACTTCGTCGTTGTGTTCGTAGCGTGGGTATTTAGCTACGGTGCGAATTTCGTCGAATTCCGAGATAGTTGGGTTTTCGCGTCGTTTTGGTGCTTATATATATATATATATATATATATACGAGCATCTTCGCACGGGCTACGCCCGTGCTCGATGCTCTCGGGCGGCCTTCGGCCGCATCCAGGCGGGCTTCGCCCGCCTGCGCACGGGCTACGCCCGTGCTCGATGCCCTCGGATGGTCTTCGGACGCATCCAGGTGGGCTTCGCCCGCCTGCGCACGGGATACGCCCGTGCTCGATGCTCTCGGACGGCCATCGGCCGCATCTAGGTGGGCTTCGCCTGCCTGTGCACGGGCTTCGCCCGTGCTCGATGCTCTCCGACGGCCTTTGGCGACATCCAGGCGGGCTCCGCCCGGCTCGATGATCTCGGGCGGCGTTTCGTCTCATCAGCCGGGCTTTGCCCGCCTGCGCACGGGCTGCGTCCGTGCTCGATGCTCTTCGGCGGCCTTCAACAACATTAGGCGGGCTTAGCCCGCCAGCGCACAGGCTGCGTCTGTGCTTGATGCTCTGGGCGGCCTTCAGACGCATAGAAGCTGGCACCACTTACGCACAATTGACCGTATCGGTGCCGCAATCGGCACGGAACGACCTATGATTGTTTGCAAACGCGCTGCCCTAATCAGTGTATGGCATTGAGTGACGTGAGCTCATTAAACGGCCAGAGGCAGAAGTATTTCGAAGTAGAAATGGCGTTGAGTGAGGTCAATTCACTGAACGGCCCATGGCAGAAATAATTCCAAGTAAAATGGCGTTGTGTAAGCTCAACTCACTGAACGTCATGCAATCTAAGGCGTTGAGTGAAATAAAATCAGTAAACGGTTCATAGCAGCAATAATTCAAAGTAAATGTTATGACGGCATTAAGTGCTCAGTCTATGGCGTTCAGTGATCACGACATTCAGTGTTCTCAAAGTCGTGATCATGGTGTTGAGTGCAGTCAATCCCATTCAATGTATGGCGTTGAGTGCACTAAACGCAATTATCATGGCGTTGAGTGCACTGAAAGCCGTGACTGGTGGCGGCTTTGAGTGCAGTCAAAGCCGTGAGTTGTGACGGCTTTGAGTGCACTCAAAGCCGTGAGTGGTGACGGCTTTGAGTGCACTCAAAGCCGTGAGTGGTGACGGCTTTGAGTGCACTGAAAGCCGTGAGTGATCACGGCTTTGAGTGCAGTCAAAGCCGTGAGTTGTGAGGGCTTTGAGTGCTAAGATATTAAAATGTTGAAAAAACAATTCACAGACATAGGAAGTACTTGTCAGTGGGTGTTAAAACAATTTTTTGTACGTGAAAATGTGAATGCATCACAATTGATGAGAAAATGTTTTACGGACATATTTAAAATCTAGATTCTCTATGACGATGCTATGTAACTAAGGAACAGCCAAGAAGCAGCTGAAGTGTAATTAGAAGCTCTTCGCAGTAACATCAGTATTTGATGACATATTTTCTTCAGTGGTCTTGAGAGACTCTGCATTGGTGAAACATGTGGTGGGGTATTAGTTATTAAACTGTTGATTGAGGTATGGTAGTAATATTTGTAATGTAGTACATGTTAGTTTGTAGATGTTACCTTTTAATCATTGTGAATACGTAGTTCCGCTCTTCTTCTGCCGTTAGACCTGGTGGCATAGCTGGAGTACGTAATCTGAATCCTGGAATCTCAATTCGTGGTAGATCTGACCATCTGGTTCTAGTTGGTGGATAAAGGTCATCATAGTAATCGTCATCCGAGGCAGTTGCAGTGTTGTTGTTTATAGGATTAGCTGTGGAACAAAGCATACAATTTAGTTTTTCAAGGTTTTCGTAGTAAAAAATGTAGAAATGCACATGATGAATGACTTACTGGGCTCTTTGGCGTGTTGATTATGTAATTGTAAGTCGTCAGTTGATGAATTGTTGTTAGTCATCTGCACAATGTGGATATTCAGAAACAAATAGTGAATGTATGTAAAATGAGGCATTAGTTTGTAAAATATGTAGAACAGTAGTTGATATGATTATGTATAGAACATTGGTATTTAAGTTTAAAATTTGGAAATAAATCATGTACAGCATAAGTTGTAAAACTGAGGCAGAAAAAAACAGAGGATTTGCATTAAACATAATATAAAGTAAGTATAGAATTAAATAAATATATTATTTAAGTGTCAAAAAATGTAATTGTATAAATATTTCGACAGTTATTATTTCTATTAATAGTACAGTGCAGAGAGTAATGAGCGCTAAATTATAAAGCATAGAGGGTGCAGAGCAAATATTGAAGATGTGATAAATGTGGAATGCAGCGGATATTGGTTGATAAAAAATATGATAATTGCATGTACCTTGAAATGATCAAGAGGCTGTCTTGTAGTTGAGGTAGTACTGGAATGGAGGGGTTGTTGATGCTGGTTGTAGTTGACTACAGATGAGGTTGCTGTGAAAGTAATATCTGATAAGCAAACATTAACAATAGTAATGTATATGTGATATTGTTAAAATAATTATGGAGTATATAATGCACCTGGAGATTAACTTTTGATAGAAGATCTCTGAAAACAATATTCTTTGTGTATGCGCCAGGATATCCAGGTAAGAGATTATTTTTAATTAATACCTTGGTGTTAGCGGCAGTGGTTCCTCTCGATAGAGCCACGTAGAGCTGTCCATGAGTAAAGACAGGAGAAGGTAAATAGAGACCAACATGCTGTATTGTTTGTCCTTGAGATTTGTTTATGGTTAGCGCAAAACTTAAACGGACTGGGAACTGTTTTCTAGTGAGTTCAAAAGGCATTTGTTGATCTCCAGTATTCTTTAAAGGTATACGCGGTAAGAAAACTGCCTTGCCTTTATGTTGCCCTGTAAGAATTTCTGCCTCAATAACATTTCTTGAAAATTGTCGGCATATCAGGCGTGAACCGTTGCAAAGCCCAATACGTGGGTTTAAGTTCCGCAGCAGCATAATAGGGGCACCTCTCTTTAAAGACAATTTGTGTGGAGGAAGATTGCTGGCTGATATGTTGTTTAGTAATTCTTGGGGGTATATATTGTATGTGTCATCTTCAACTGAATCAAAAGAATAGTATGTCATTTCTTCCCCAGGGAAAACAGTTAGACATTTTTCATTTAAATGAGCCACGTCTTCATTTAATGGAGTAAGCAATGCTCTGTTCTCCCAGTAACTATAGTTTGTAATATTGCGCGGCATATTAGAGAATATGACGTTGATGAGTGTACTGATTGAATGTTCGCCATCCCAAGGAATAATCATTGAATCGGGAATGCGAACCATATCGTCTACACCTGTAGACTCGATGCCATTTCCAATACGAAGAAGAAATTTTGAGAACTCATAATCATTGATTGCACGCATATTTTCAGTTAATGAGAGTACTCTAACATTTGGCCATAACGAAGATGTAACAATACTGGCATTAATAATTTGAGAGACGGTGCCATTAATGACAACAGGTGGAATTTGACGGAAGTCACCTCCCATGAGTAAAACAATTCCACCAAAAGGTAAGTCTTTGCTTAGAGCATCTCGTATTGACCGGTCAACAGATTCAAAAATATATTTGTGTGACATAGGTGCTTCGTCCCACAAAATAGCAGAACATTGTTGTAAAAGTTGTTTTAGTGCAGAAAGTTTGCTGATGTTACAGTATGACTCTGCTTCGATAGGAACCGGAATTTTGAATCTTAGGTGTGCTGTATTTCCACCTGGGAGTAGAGTTGCTGCAATTCCGGATGATGCAGTGGCAAGTACAATGTGACCATCTTTGCGTAGGTGGGCAAGAATTGATTTGTATAAAAAAGTTTTTCCAGTGCCAGCAGGTCCATCAATGAAGAACATACCACCGTTGCCTTGTTGAATAGCTGCAGTAATAATGTGGAAGATGTAGGATTGACTTTCATTTAAGGATGAAATCGAGATGAGATCTGTATTTGACACTGGTAGTGATAGTTCATCCTCAATTAAAATGGAGAAATTTGTAATATTCTGAAATTTTGCAGACATTTGAGGCAGATCAAACTGTGTAATGCATTTGTTATGTTGTTGCAGAATGTTATCTATTTCACGTAGGAGTTTGTTGAGGACATATAAATCACTGGCAGATGACGATGAGACGTAATCTTCTATCATCGATGCGTAATTGGCATTCCAGAGTTCTCTAACATTTGTAGGATTGCAGAATAGCAAAATTGTTGTAAATAACGTACGCAGTGCTGCGGGCATCTGAAATTCTCTAGCATCTTCCATACAATTATGAAGACTATTGTCTTGTTCTAATAAACCATAATGCTCGGCTGCGGAACAAAATGTTGGATGAGTAATATTACCAACTGTCATCAGATGTTCAAAAGATCTTGGTGCTCGGATATGATTTAACAACATGCGTAAGTAAAATCTTTCTCCTTCTGAAGGATGTACTGAGTACATTCGAGCAATAACCTTTTGACGACGTCTTCGTTTATGCCATGTTCTTGAATTTGAATTCCATGTGTAGTGTTTAGGAAAATCGGTGTATAAATACATCTGATGCTGGTTTGTCTCATTACAATGGAAAAACTCAGTTAACATTGTCCGGGAGTTGCGGTCGTTTGAAAGAATGTTATTTACTACATCGGTACTGCGGAACTGAACTTGATGTCTGTTTGGCAAATATATTTGTAGACGAATAACTGACGGATATGTTTGATACATGTTGAATTTGAATATTTTCCAAAAAGCTTCTTGAGGACATATCCAGCGCCCACTGACATATTGAGATATCTCATTTCGATCCGCAATATCGTGTATTTGAAATGAAACACAATCTGGGCCTTTGTGAATGTATTTGTATAAGTATTTAATACTTTTAATACTACTACAAATTTCAACATTTATATGACAGTCATACTTTAATAGAAGGTATGGATTATATGGAACAACCCATTGATTGTCAATATTAAAATCTGCAGCACGTCGTAATCTAAAATATCGGCCGTTATTGCGTCGACGATATATTGGGTATGAGTCTGCTCCTTGATGTGTATGTTCAGAAAATTTTTTGGGATATCCTTTTTTGCAGATGCCATGTTTCATACATGGTGCTTGAGTATTTAAAGGTGCGCATGGACCATGAATCATATGATGCACAACTGCATTGTAGAGTTCTGGTTCATGTTCCACAGAAGGTAGTTCAGCGCGAACAATTCTGTCGTAGTCATCTGGAGTATTCATTTTGTCTTCTGTATCAAGAGTAATCAGCATGTGAACATGGGGCAAACCTCTTTTTTGAAACTCAATTACATGCACATGATTAATTGTTCTTCCCAAAATATGTTTATGAAAAAGATCTTGCTTTAATGCTGTGTATTTAGCATGGAATATCCGAGCAACAATATCAGGACGATCTTGAGCTGTTTGTCCGGGATATAGTGAATCTGTGATTTCTGGCCACGATGAATTGCATGTCATTGTTAAGAATATATCTGGTCTTCCATAATGTCGAACAACAGCCATTGCATCTTGATAACGTTGGTATATATCGCGCGGACTCCCAACAAATGATGATGGTAAGATTACGCGGTGGCCTATATTTGCTGTAGTATAATAATATATTCTATTATATTAAACTATTGAATATATAGAGACATGTTAATGTATACTGCCATGAGTAGTTTTTAATACCTCCACTATTTTCTCCAGCATTGAGGCAATCTTGTAAGCCACAATATAGTTCAGCACGAAGAGTATTTTGATTTCTCTTTATCCAGCGCAATTTCTGCGTTTCTATTTTAATGTACATGTCAACAACATATTGTTGCAGTAGACGACAACCGTGTAGAAGTAACGATGAAGATGGACCACGGTCCTACAGTAATATGAGTATGATTGTAAAGATGTTCATGTAAACGTGGAAGTTGCTGAGTAAATAAATATTATGATGTATACCTGAAGCACATAAGAGTAATAGTTGCAGCAACTAACACGTAGATTGTTTAACCCAGTGTATTCAGCTATCCAACCATATGTCCCGTATGGGAGGAGAAGCGGGTATTGAAGAGGATCGTAGAAACCACTATATTCTTGCATGGTGATGACATGACCCTCAGCTGACTGAAGTATTATATTGCGCTCATTTGAGTTAAAATAGTCTTCAGCTCCAACAACTATAGCAGCAACTTGTGAAGCGGTTGGCATGATGTACTGTTGCTCACGTGCCGGTCTTTCTTTAATAACTAACTTGCAGTTGTTAATGTCTCGGCGCTCAGAAAGGCGCCGAAACGTTAACACAAATGGATTATATGTATCCAAAATTAGTTTTATCTTCTGTAGTAATGACCGATCTAATTCCGAGCTTTCTTGTAAGCGATGATCTAGTTCATGCTCGGTATCATATATGTATAGTTGTAAGTATCGAGGTCTTGTATTTGGAGGAGGTAGAAGAGATCCAATTTGATGATATATAGCGCCGTGAGCTCGGAAAGTGTAGATAGTGTGCTGATCAGATGCTAACGTTGAGTCTAATTTCACACCCATAGATGTGAAAGAGAACACATGATTATATGAACGAATATATCTTTTGAAATGCCGGCTCTCTACAGAGTCACTAATGTATAAATTGTACAGGGCATTTGGGAATGGTTGAGGTGGTATGCGGAGTCTGCCGTTGTTGCAGCACATTGTCGTGGTTTCACCAGCAAACAACTTAGCACGACAGTAAGGACATATTTTTGGTACGCCTAGTTGTAAGTATATAATATGCTGAGGTAGAAGCGATATGCGTGCAGTATTATGACTCCTGTGGTAATGAGTTGTACCAGTAGTACTGTCATCAGAGGTGGAGTCATTCTGACGGTCACTATGATGCTCCGGTACTGAAAAAATGATGAAACAAACATTTATGATAACGTGTTACTGTAAGGAATTGTTCAGATATAAAGAGTTTTTTTTACTATTGTAATTACGAAGTACGTACGGTGTAGTACGCGTTCATGTGGAGGGGGAGCCAAAATTTGGGGTGCATCTGATGTTTGTGTAGAGGTTCGAAGGAGAAAATTTTGAAGCCGGGATGTAGTAGGTGTACGGGCAGACGAACTTTCTCCAGTGAAAATTCCTTCAGTAGTATGAGTGCAGTGCGATGACACATTTGTTAACATGTATCGATGGACAATACCATCTGCAGCGTATATAACTCTGGACATGCAGTGTTCTTGTGGTGGTATAGTAGTTTCCGTAGATTGGTTGTTGGTTGCTGATGGAGGCATAATGAAGTGGCCTGGGGGTGTAGCAGTTGAGTTGTCGCGGATGTGTTCATCGTTGATTTGAGCATCCTGTGGTTCTAACAGTTGATGTCGTCTTTGGTAGCGGCTTCGAGCGGCAGCACGCCAAATGGATCGTTGTTGTTCTTGTTGTGCTTGAGTCATTTGTAACCAGCGCGTTCTTTGACGGGTTCGATTAGAAACACGTTCTTGTTCACGCTGCTCTTCTGTCATTATGGCTCTTCGATTGCGTGAACGTTCTCGATTAGCAGCACGTTGATTAATACGGTGGGTATCTGCGGTATCCATGTGTGCACAGAGTTCTGATATTGTCATACGTTGAGAATGATATGTAGTAAGTAAGTTATGTGGAAACTAATAATTTTTGCTTTTGGAGTATGTTAGCACAGTTGATGAAAATATTCAGTGTGATAACACTCACACAGTAATTCAATAGTGGAGAACGCAGTATTATGATAATGCACGATCAACTGAATAATTGTGAACATGAGAGCAAAAAAAAAATTTACAAATATTCATTGAAAAGTGAGAGCAAAATATAATTCAGTTTGTTAGCCTATCTTCGCTAAAACATAGGTTTCATCTTAGAGAGTGTTACTTTAGAAAAGGAGGTATTATGCATGTATATGCAATATGTGTAACCAGTTATACATGTAAAGAAATTAAGCATGTTCGAGAAATTGATTGAAGCATGAGATGACATATTTGGCATCAGGTACTCAGTGCTGATGAAGACGAATTTTGCGGGAAGGCATGAGAAATAAGTGAATGACGAAGACAGGGTAGGAAGTAGTAAGAAAACAAATAGAAGGAGCTTTACATTATTATTTATATATCTAATTCTGACGTAATTGTTGTTCTGACATGACGATGTGATATGTTTAGGGAGTACACATAGGTTTTTAGACGATTGTAATTAGGAACTACGTACGGTGTAGTATGCGGTGATGTGGAGGTTGTGCTTAGATTTGAGGTGCATCTGATGTTTGTGCAGAGGTTTGAAGGAGAATATTTTGAAGCAGGGGTGTAGCAGATGTACGCGCAGACGAAGTTTCTCCAGTAAAAATTCCTTGAGTAGCAAGACGGCGTTATTTTATTCTACAGAAACATAAGTATTAGGAACCCTTAGGCAGAAGTTTCTTAATTTGCAGTATGTTATTTCTTCATCGTGCTCCTCAATTCACATACACACTTGCATCTATTATATATCTACAGATCTTGCAAAAATCAATAGGAGAGAACAGGGAGATGAAGATTTGTGACCTGTGCTCTGTGGGAGAGATTGGATGGAGGGATGTGGTCGGGGATGCCGGAATTCAGAGCAGAGAGGAGAACGCGCGCCTAAGATGGTTGCTTGAGCGGGAATGGTTGCAGAAGAGGAGCCGCTCGGGGAGGAGAGTCTGCGAAATGCTGCGTGGTTTTGAAGCTGACGGCTTGGGGGAAGGAGACTTGAGGAAATGATTTAGGGTTGCAAAATTTTGAGGCCGTGGAGGAAACGACACTGGAAGAAGAAGCGGTGGAAGGGCAAGAAAGATATTTCATGAAAACTGCATTTAAGAACGCAAGCGCGCTGTTTCCAAAAAATTAAACGCAAAAGAGCAAGTGCATATTGAGTTTGGTTGAAATGTAGAATTTGTGTTTTAGTCATAGCTTGTTTTAGATCTAAGCTCGGTATTGCACGTCAGGGAAGAAGAAGATTCTGACACAGACATTGCAAGGTCTTATAGTAATGTACAATTGTGGAGGAGCGAGAGAACCAACTACCGGCTGTGAATGCCAAAGGTGACTGCGTAAGCACTTTAAAATAATGTCAGTGCATACAACGCGTGTACATATACGTTATCTGGGTTGTAAATATAGGGTGTTCAGTACGTGAGTGGTACTGCAACATACAGAGAAGACTCTAAAATAATTTATCGTATAATAAAAAATAACACTAATTTACAAAACATTTAAAGACAGCAACGAATGACGGTTAGCAGATTGCGTCACATGAGCATACGGTGGTGTGAGGGCGCCGCGAAGGACGGTGGAGGGGTTTTGCAGCGATTTCAGTGTGGCCGACGTTAGGCGGTACTCAAGTCAAGTTACAATATTGACGCAGTCCTCTGTTGCAAAAGTGCGCGGGGAAGTAGAACCAGAATTCAGAAAATATGAGTAGAAAATATGTCGCGATGGTAATTTTGTGGGATGAATACGTATGAATTGGGAGTGATGTTACTTTCACAATACAGCAGCACCTAACGCATAGCACCTAGCGATGGTTATTTTTTAAAGTTATGAAGCACTAATTCTATCATTATGTGTGTGCACTCCAATCTGACTGAAGGTGTTGCACTGGTCTTGCAAGCTCATAGGGTGTGAGCATGCCAGATTTATTTACGTGGTAGAACATTCGTGGCCGACGACTCGTACACAAAGGCAAGAGGAGAAAATGTGCCTGGAATGAATATTTAGTAGCATTCTATTCAAATAATGAACTGTGATAAATTTTAAACCGATGACATAGGAATACGACATAGATGAGAATAACGAAATCGTTGGGAAGACAAAACAAAATTACCGATGGCATACATGTGCAGTGAAGGCAAAATAGGGATCAAGCAAGTACGGTAAGAGTAGGTTGCAGAATTCAAGCGAACATCATACAACATCATACTCTAACAACGGAACACTTCAAATCATACTAATAGTAAAGTCAAAAAAAGAGCTTATTGAAATTGCAACGTAATATGATCTCAGTTGATATTTTGAATAAACAAAAATGTTGTGTGTGTGCAGAGACAGGATGCCGGCGAAAAACAACGTAAGCATATAGAATATTATCAAATAACAGGCTGCTTACAATAAAAAAAATACTATAGCGGGAATTACTATAGTGAAATTGGCGCAGATATTTTGGTTTATAAGAAATTCATTATGAGCAGGGCTTACATAATATGTGCTTGATTGTTGATTAGGTGAGGTCTATTCAGAAATATATGTGCTGATTATCAAAATATTTGACCAAACGTAGAAGTACTATTTTTTGAATAAGTTTGTTGTTTTGAATTAAGCAAGGCTCAGCAGACAATCATTGCTGATTAGAGCTGTGAACTAAAGCACATAGCAATCTAACATATGTGGAAAGCAATTACCTAAGTTTGGCAGCAGGATGAAGGAAGATCACGTGAGCTGTAGATGGCACGGGATGTCGAAAATGTAATCTGTACGTAGGTGAAATAAGAAATTAAAATCAGAGTTTCATATACGAAATCGCGAATCAGATGTCCAAATTGGGAAAAACACATGACAATGGAGTTGTTATTGTGACGTTCAAGGTGATGTGGTCTGTAGAGATGCCAGATTGTTGATTAGTTTAAGCAGAAACATCAACACACTGTAATTATATTAATCGAAAACGTTATTGCAGCGTTGCAGTTTGACAACTTGGTAATTACACCCAACTGTAATTGCACCCAATTTTCATAATGATACTGGTCGCTCAGGTCCATATCGACTTTCAATCATAGTAGATAAAAGCAAGGCGTCTTGCGAACGTAATTATGAGAAGCACAAACAAACAATTAATGAAATACCCGTGCTCATACGGGCAAAAACATTTGTGACCGAGGAGTCCAACCCAAAAGTAAGAAGAGAAATGTGTGGAATGAATAATTCATAACATTCTATTCAATTCATGAGCTGTGATAAATCAGTAATTCAAATGAAATAGAAAGTACATATATGCAGCCACATAAAAAAGGAGAGTAAATTGAGCATGCATTTGTGAACTAATCTCTACGCAATTCTGTGACTGCAAGGTTGTCGTTGTTATTTTTTCAAGTTATGAAGCACTAATTCTATCATTATGTGTGTGCACTCCAATCTGACTGAAGGTGTTGCACTGGTCTTATAGTAATGTACAATTGTGGAGTAGCGAGAGACCCAACTACCGGATGTGAATGCCAAAGGTGATTGCGTAAGCACTTTAAAATAATGTCAGTGCAAACAACGCGTGTACATATACGTTATCTGGGTTGTAAATATAGGGTGTTCAGTACATGAGTGGTACTGCAACATACAGAGAAGACTCTAAAATAATTTATCGTATAATAAAAAATAACAATAATTTACAAAACATTTAAAGACAGCAGCGAATGACGGTTAGCAGATTGCGTCACATGAGCATACGGTGGTGTGAGGGCGCCGCGAAGGGCGATGGAGGGGTTTTGCAGCGATTTCAGTGTGACCGACGTTAGGCGCTACTCAAGTGAAGTTACAATATTGACGCAGTCCTCTGGTGCAAAAGTGCGCGGGGAAGTAGAACCAGAATTCAGGAAATATGAGTAGAAATTATGTCGCGATGGTAATTTTGTGGGATGAATACGTATGAATTGGGAGTGATGTTACTTTCAGAATACAGCAGCGCCTAACGCATAGCACCTAGCGATGGATATTTTTTAAAGTTATGAAGCAGTAATTCTATCATTATGTGTGTGCACTCCAATCTGACTGAAGGTGTTGCACTGGTCTTGCAAAATATCATCTATGCATAAAATATAAGATCAAATATGGAATAATTTTTTCAAATTCTCAAAGTACTGTTATGATTATATTTATAGATGTTCATATTTACGTGCAATGATATCATCGTCAAAAACTCTTTATTTGTTCAATAAGCCGGTGATATCGGCAATTTAAGATGTTCTAAAAAAGGAACAGTTCAACCCCAACAAAGATCAACAATCAAAGTAAAACTGTAATGAAAGAAAGTTTTTGAAGAACACAGCGAGTGTATATAGTACAGTAAGTTATTGAAGAAGACAGTGAGGGTATATAGTACATGTAGTAATACTGAAAGTCGTGCATGCAAGCGTCAATGTTTTTAAGTACATAAATTATGTTGAAATGAAACTGCGAAAAAAAAATGAAAAATGCTATATTAAGCTTAATTTGGTCTTGGGCCTGTTAGAGTTTTCTATGTGAGGAACTTTGAACTCGAAGGAGTAAAGGAGTAGTCATAAACGTCTAAGCACCCTTCAGTCTATGGCATGCACACAGTAGTTTGACCACAATGTGCATTGTGATATGAGAGAAGAATCAAAAAACATTGTCAACATACAACGAACAAACATCAACTTTATAGACTTTAAAATATCAATATTGATTTGGAGCAGGTACGTGAAACGAAATTAGGTACACGAAGATGCAATGAAGTATTGGTATAACATGTCAATTTCACATACCGTGTGGGAAGAATAAAATATGAGCAAAGTGACAAAACAGAAACATGTACATTTTCGAATGGGGAGAGAACAAAGTTGTGACAAATCAATTACAGCAAAACAAAAACTTATTATCAAGCTTAAGCTACTCACAAAGACTGTAATATTTGATGGGATGCTTCGTAGTAAAGACAGTTTCTATGAGATATCAATTTAGCAAAGTCCAAGTCTGAATTTCTATATTAGTTTTTCGTCATGAGCAATACTTCAGTTTGATAGCGGATGCAAATTACTATCAATATCTATGCTCAGTTGAGGTGTGCTTCTTGGAATTGCATGATGATTAGGTTTGAACAACATGGTGGAGTCAAACAACCGCTTGAAATGTTTGCACAACATGGTCGAGCTTCGTCGGCACCCACTCTGATATGGAGTCTAGCTCGCATCATAGCCTTATTTCCAACCTGTACAACCGTAAAGCTCCGGCAGGCCGGTTTCTTCGCTTGCCAAGCATTTGTTAGCTCACATAATATAGTAGAAGTATTTGTGCACTTCAATAACATCATCATTATCAATTACATCATTTGTATAATTACCATCTTCATAATGTAAATGTGATTTAACTGATTTCAGGAATTCATAGTTGATTTCTTCCACAACTCCCCTCGTATGGAGTATAGCTCGCACCGTAGCAGTTAATCCAAGTTGGCCAACTCTAAAAGCTGAGGCATCAACGCAAACTTCAAAGCGCCGGTAAACCCATGCCTTCTCTTGCCCAACCATTTTTAGCTCCCACACTCTTCTAGAATGTTTTTTGCACTTCACTAAATGATTTTTGCACTTTGGTTACAGTAGTATGAGTAATATAAATGTGATTCAGTGATCCGAAGAATTGATAGCTGATTTAGTGTCCATTAAATCGGAGAAACAACAAAGTAAACACATTTGTCATGCATATAACTCCTGTTTTGCTAGAAATCGCTAATGAATGCTGTAATGTTGTTGCTAGAATGGGTAATCAAAGAAGGACAATATGGCAATATCTATATATGGCTGCCTGGTTTGATATTGAAAAGCGGTTGGGGGTGCCATAGTTGGTTTACAATGATAACAATGCCAATGCTACATTGCCAGCAATGTCGTATTCCATAAAATGACCATACATATTGTGTTCAACCGCCACTTTATTTGGGATAGACATAGAATTTTTTTATATTGAATGGATTATCACTGTTTTCTTTATAAAAAGAAATGATTTGAGTATAGTAAAACCACTTGTTGATATACTAAAATTTATGTCCATCACATGGAAACACTTTTTTCATATCAATTATCTAGTTCAAACTACTTTTATGGCTTATCACATTTTGAAGCTCTTTGTTTTGGAATCACTCGTCGGTTAGTACGCTCATGATCTTTGAAACAAATGATTTCATTAGAATGATTTAGCTTTGGGAAAGGGGCACAAATGTGAGTAGAGAGCAGGGGAATAAACATCAAAGACATGCAAAGGATATGTGAGCGGGGTGCGCCAGGCCATGAATGTGTGAAGCATGCAAGGGCTCATGATCTTTGAAACAAATGATTTCATTAGAATGATTTAGCTTTGGGAAAGGGGCACAAATGTGAGCAGAGAGCAGGGGAATAAACATCAAAGACATGCAAAGGATATGTGAGCGGGGTGCGCCAGGCCATGAATGTGTGAAGCATGCAAGGTTATGTTTTTCTAGGCTTTAGGGTTATGAATTGTATGCATAAAGCTGCACACAATTTCACTCTAAGTTTAGAACATAACTGGCTACGATTCAAAACTCATACAGCAAAACTGGCTATAGACATTTAAAACTGGCCATAGAGCAAAACTGGCATAGAGCAAAAATGGCTATAGAGCATAACTGCCTCCGATTCAAAACTCATGGAGCAAAACATTTAAAATAATCGTTTGATTCGTTGGGTGTAGAAATTTCAGCAGTAAAAATGGAGAACAACTGCATTAATTATCCTGCAAATTATTTCACTCTAAATTTAGCACCTAAACGGATCTTAGTGAACACTGGAAGAGTAAAACATTCGAAATAATCGTTGGCTGTAGACATTTCAT
This sequence comes from Platanthera zijinensis, assembly GCA_039513925.1. NCBI lineage: Eukaryota > Viridiplantae > Streptophyta > Magnoliopsida > Asparagales > Orchidaceae > Platanthera > Platanthera zijinensis. The sequence continues at coordinate 18,329,551 of CM077087.1, forward strand.
CAGTAGAAGAACACAGGAAATAACAAAACAGATGACGATTAGGTACCGACTGCAAAGTTATCCCGTTGAATAGGCTGAAATCTTTTCACGCATGACTGTACAGAAAATCAAATTCTGAGAAGGAGGATGATAGAGAAGCATACCGCAGGTTTGGAAGACGCAGAACGGGTGGTTGACGGAGTAACCGGACGCAGAGCAGCGACAGAGGCGTGAGGATGAATGTTCTTTTCAATGGCGCTCACACAGCTCTAAGGGGAAAACAGAGTAGAGGAAAAAAAAATTAGGGGAAGATTATCCCGTTGAGTAGGCGGAATCATAAATACGCGTGAGGAAGAGCGGCATACCGGAGCTTTGGAGGAAGGACAGCAGCAGGCAGCCGGAGTATGCCGACGCAGAGCAGGGACGATGGCGTGAGCAGCAATGCGAGGAGAAGCGAGCAGGAGAAAAGCACGGCGATTGAGCAGGCGATTCGAAGTTTGGGCGTAATTTATCCAGCAAAATCAGCGGCAGGGCAACGCGGAAGGGACACGCGGCGCGCAGGAGCCGATGAGCGGCACAAAGAAGCGGTGATGGGCATTTTCGGAAGCCAGCAGGCGGCACGGAGAGAGCGGCGATGGCGCCGAGGGGATAAAGCGGCGGGCGACGGAGACGGGAACGGCGCACGGAGAGAGGCTACGGAAAAGCAGAAGAACTTTATTAATATAGATATATATATATATATATATATATATATATATATATATAGGATAGAATAAAAACCCACGCCATCATCTTCTCCAAATCAAATCGCCGCCCCTGTATGAGAGAAGCGGAGAAACCGCTGAGCCCTTGCCTTCCACCGCCGATTCCCAGAGCGTTTGTGGACGGAATTCGATTCCGAGAGTGGATTCGGATTGCTCTCGTCAAGACCTTCATTCCTACGGTAAGATTTCCAAGTTTTGTGGCCTTGCTTGTGGTTTTGAATTTCGGGTTTTGACTTGTTTTCCGCCGGCAATGTCCAGATTTTTGGCCTTGTGCTTCGTTGCCGGGTTCGTGCGTGAAGAGGAGGGAAAGCCGACCAAGCTTCGCCGGAAATCGAGGCAAGTGGTGTTCTCGCCCTTGCCAAGTTGTTTTTTTCTTTCGATTCATGCACCCTACTTGTTTCTACCATTTCTGTCTCCGGATTCCGTCTCGAATGATTAGGCGTAGTTGGATGGTGTGGTGAACGAGTAGAATAGGTAAAAATTATGTTAGGTGTGTCGTAGGCCGTTTTCGGTGTGTTGTAGTTGTGGTTCGCAGTGTCGGGAGAGTGTGATGGGCGTTCCGGTGTCGTTCGGGAAATCCCAAACGGTACAGGTTACCCGCGCACGATCATCAAACGTTAGGGCGCACGACCACTGGTCATGTGCCACTGTTCGTGCGCGGCTACCTGTTCATTTCTCCAAAGTTCTGTCTCGGCTATCGCACGAGCGCTGGCAACAGTGCGCATGACCACTGGTCGTGCGACACTGATCGTGCGCTGATGCTAAGTTTTCTGTCAGGTTTCAAGTTTCCCAGGTTCACTTCGCACGATCATCAGCCGATGAGTGCGCACGACCACTGGTCGTGCGACACTGATCGTGCGCTCTGAATATTCCCTTTTTGCACCCGTATTTAGCTGGCGTCGATACGCGGGTTAGGTGAGCATGAGTGTTTTGTGTAGTGTTAAGGTAGTAAGGTAAGAGTTATTGTTGTGATAGTTCGCTTTGCGTGGCACGTTGAGTGAGTGAAGCTCACTCAATGCGGTGTCGAGAGGACCCAGCGCCACGTCGTGTTGAGTCATTTCAACACTTTCTTTTTCTCTTTCCTCGATTTACGTTCCCGAGTGAATTCCTTGTTTATATTTGTAATTTTCTTGTCGGCCATGTTTATATTTGTAATTTTCTCTTTCCTAATGGCCGAATCGTGGGTCGTGGGTAGTAGTGGTGGTTTGTAGCTCTTTATGGGGGTGGAGTTGTATAATTTAGCCAAGGCCACTCATGTTTTTTCTTGCTCCAGGTATGGGCTGGGCATGTGGGTGGAAGGTCCCTTGTGCTTTCACGTGTAGACCCTCGAGCTTGTTGACTTGGACATGGTGGATGGGGGGACTGAGTTTGCCTCCAATCTGGTTCCTCGTTGTTTGTTTTTGCTACTACCACCTCCCACAGTTTAGGGTGTTAGAAGTATCTTCCTTGGTAGTTTGCAGCACTTTGGGCTCTTGGTAGCCTAGTAGGCCCTGCATGATGTTGTTCCTGGGCTGGGTTGTTGTTGTTTCCTCGCACGTAGTGCTTTTCTTGTTGTCCTATTTTGGACAGTTGTGACTCTTTCTACTGCATGTTTTTCAGGTACTTTTACCCTTTGGTTGACTCTTTCATGCAGTTTTTACTTTGTTTAGCTGCTGAGGTATTCTGTTTTCTTTTGGAATACCCCAGGTTCTGAGTCGTAGCCAGTTGGGTGGCTAGTTTACAGTGGTGGTGTTGGTGGTCTCTTGGACTTTGGAGTTCCGTTTGCCGTGTTGGTGAGGTAGTTTTTCAGTACTTTCTTACAGACATACATGTGTGTCAGTGGGTTCGTGTCAGGTTGTTGGCGCCCACTGGTAGTTGTTTCCTTTGTACTGGATATATTTACTTATGCTGCTACCATTTTCTGGAGATAGTCTACTTGCTCTGAGAAGGATTTATGATAGGTTGCTAGTTATTTTTAAACTATAATTATTATTATAAATAAAGCTCATGATCAGCATGCTTTATAAAACGTAATCACTATTTTCCAAATCACGTATAAAGACCGTTTTCTTATATATTATATAAATTAAATGTAGGGTCTTGCATAGCATGAGTGGTTCTCTTGGGACCCTTATGCACTCCTTAGGATATCAAACCTGATAAAGTATTTTTTTTTCTTTCCGCAGCGTTTAAATATAGTTTTCTTTTGTTGACTAGGTGATCCACTAAGCCGGGGGATACGGCCTCTAAAATATAACTGATTTTCTAATAATTAATCACATGATTTTTCTTCATTAAGTTGGTAGGTGGTTTTGCCTGAGCGTCAGCAGTTATCCCCTGCTTGACGTGGCATCATGACGCGTGTTTTCTCTTACTCTGATAATCCTTAATTCAGAGAAAATGCGGGTTGTGACAGTTGGTATCAGAGGGAGGTTGCTTGACAAGTTAGTTGAGCAGCCTTCCTTTGTTTGCTTTTAGTAGTTCAGCATCATGTCATTCACACACCGATATGTCATCAGCACGTCTTGGCAAAAGCACGAACACTACACTCATAGCATAACATGAAGTATACGAGGCATATTATGTAGTATGGGATGCATAATATGTGTTCGTATATGGATCCACCATAGGGGAAATATGTGAGGGTTATGTAGTATGGGATGCATAACCTCACCATATAGCTGCGACTAGCACGTTTTCTTTTTTGTTGCATGAGAATGTTATGTAGTATGGGATGCACAACATTTTCATTTGTACGCCGCTCATAACATGCATTAGGGCCTTTTTAGAATGCATAGCACAAACATGCATATCATAACATTGCATAAGCACAACGTGCCAAGCTAAAGACTGGCAAGATGACATATGTACACACATAAGTTTTCAAATTAATATAAAAGTCATGCATTCCCGATCTAAGCACAAGAGTTAGTAAGGTGATGGTTAACCATCCTAGGTTAGGGCATAACATTTAAATTTTGTTAAAAAGATAAACTCTCAGAGCAAGTTTAGCAGCTTTAAGTCTATATCTATATATGTATTGTCTGTACTTGTATTTGGTTCTAGACGTTGTAGTAGGATCTAATTTGTGTTATTATGATTTTAGAATGGCTAGGCGTCCTGCGACTCGATCGACTCCCCTGTCTGAGGGTGAGTCATCTGGGGCTCAGAACGATGCGGTGATCGAGAGTCTGCGTCAGAGTAACGATTCCATGGGCAGACAGTTGGAGGAGGTGCGAGCCCAGATTCAGTCTTTGGTGGCGGTCGTGGCAGGTCAGACTCAGGGTGTGCAAGGCCCTGCGGGGGGGTTAGTTGTTCCTCCTCCTCCTGCACCCTTGAGACCTCCAGTGGTGGTGCCAGCAGAGATGGCCTTCATCTCGCAGTTTCAGAGGCTGAGCCCTCCCACTTATGATGGGAAGGCAGATTTCATGGTGATAGATGACTGGCTGATCTCCATGGAGGAGATGTTCTCGTACTCAGGGATTGCAGATGATCAGAGGGTGATGATAGCCGCCTATCAGCTTAAAGGTTTGGCTAAGAGTTGGTGGCTGAGAGAGAAGGAGAGCTTGGTAGCTGGATGCTCTTGGGAGGTGTTCAAGGAGATGCTGTTGAGGAAGTTCTTACCCTCGGTCGAGTGTGACCGCCTCATGAACGACTTCCTCCATCTGAAGCAAAGGCAACTCACAGTGGGTGAGTATGAGATAGAGTTCAGCAAGTTGAGCCGTTTTGCCCCTGGATTGGTCAGCATTGAGGTTGATCGAGTGAAGCGATTTCTCGGTGGTTTGAGGAGCGAGGTGCAGCAGTTGACCAGTGCTTATGGGTCAGTGACTTATGCAGGAGTAGTAGAGTCTGCTCTGAAGGTGGAGGCTATTGAGACCGCGAAGAGCAGAGGTCAGCAAATGAGGTTGGACAAGAGAAAGTCAGTGGAGGAGAAGAAACCCCAGGTACCCGGTGCGGCTCCGGGAAAGAGGGGCAAGGTGGAGTGCAGCTTCTGTGGCCGGTCAGGCCACCCTGCCGAGAAATGTTTCAAGAGGGCAGCAGCTCAGAGGAAGGAGCAGGTTCATGCGATTCAGGGTGCTCCTAGGAGAGATGTCTCCTGTTCCGTTTGCAAGCGATTTGGGCATGATGCGGCCCAGTGTTGGACCAAGGATAAAGTCTGCTTTCAGTGTGGGCAGAAGGGTCACATCAAGTTGAGGTGTCCTCAGTTTCAGCCAGCTCTTCCTGCAGTTCCATTGCAGGCTTTACCTCCACCTCAGCGTGTGGACAAGGGAAAGGGGAAGCTGAACGTGATCTCTTCCGAGGAGGCTCAGGCTTCGACCCAGGTCATCTCAGGTTAGTTATTTGTTGTTTTTCCAGCCTGGTAGTTCTATTTGCTAGAATGTTTGCAGTATTGTTGTGGTAGTTCCTTAGTTTTCTATGCTCATATAGGGAAATTTAAGGTAAAGAACCGTTGGGCGCGGGTTCTGTTTGACTCCGGCGCTACCCACTCATTCGTGGCTAGAGCCTTTGTGGAGCGACATCGGTTGACCTTAGATCGTGTTCGGGATTCCTTCCGTGTCAAGTTTCCCTCTGGTGAATCTGTGTTGTCAGATTTGGGCATTTTGGATTGCCCTGTTTTGTTGGGGAACTTTCTTGCGAAGGCGGACCTGAAGATGATTAATCTGGAGGACTTCAATGTTATTCTGGGCATGGACTGGCTCTCTAGGTTTGATGCAGTCATTCAGTGCAAAGGAAAGCACTTGGACTTCATCAGGGACGACGGTCAGCCCGGCAGCGTGTAAGCTGATCCGTGTCAGGATTCTCCTGTCATCTCTGCGGTATGTGCTCAGAGGTTGTTTCTTTCTGGTTGTTGTGCTTGTTTAGTCTCGGCGGTTGAAACCGCTGTTAGCGTACCACGCTTGGAGGAGATTTCTATTGTTTGTGGTTTCACCGATGTTTTTCCTGATGACCTTCCTGGTCTTCCTCCCGAGCGGGATGTTGAGTTTGTGATCGATTTGGAGCCGGGTACGCGTCCTATTGCTAAGGCGCCGTACCGGATGGCCCCTCGTGAGTTAGAGGAGTTGCGAGTTCAGTTGGATGAGCTGTTGGCTAAAGGTTTTATCAGGCAGAGTTCGTCGCCTTGGGGTGCTCCTGTTTTGTTTGTAAAGAAGAAAGATGGGTCGATGCGGCTTTGCATCGACTATAGAGAATTGAACAAGGTCACTATTAAGAACAGGTACCCTCTGCCGAGGATCGATGATTTATTTGACCAGTTGCGCGGTAGCACGGTGTTCTCCAAGATCGATCTTCGTTCTGGTTATCATTAGCTCAGGATCCGTGAGGCGGATATTCCACGGACTGCATTTAGATCGAGGCATGGACACTTTGAGTTTTTGGTGATGTCGTTTGGTCTGACCAACGCACCATCAGCCTTCATGGATATGATGAACAGGGTGTTCAAGGATTTCCTCGACAAGTTCGTTGTGGTTTTCATTGATGACGTGTTAGTTTATTCTCGCAGTGTTGAGGAGCATGAGCAACATTTGCGTTTGGTCCTATCAGAGTTGAGGAACCACAAGTTATTCGCCAAGTTGAGCAAGTGCGAATTTTGGTTGCCTCAGGTTTCTTTTCTAGGCCACGTGGTGAACAAGGATGGGATCTCGGTCGATCCAGAAAAGGTCGCAGCAGTGATGGATTGGAGTAGGCCGAATACCCCTAAAGAGATCAGGAGTTTCCTAGGGTTGGCTGGTTACTACAGGAGGTTTGTGGAGGGTTTCTCTTCCCTAGCTGCACCGTTGACCAAGCTGACTCAGAAGAATGTGGCTTTTGTTTGGAGCGAGAAGTGCGAGGAAGCCTTTATGGAACTAAAGAAGAGATTGTGCACTGCCCCCATTCTGACCCTGCCTATTGAGGGTGTGGATTATGATGTATATGTGGATGCTTCGCTTGTAGGTCTGGGATGCGTATTAATGCAGGTTGGGAAGGTGATTGCCTATGGGTCAAGGCAACTGAAGACTCATGAGAAGAATTATCCTACGCATGACCTTGAGTTCGCAGCGGTTATTTATGCGTTGAAGCTGTGGAGACACCTACTTTATGGGGCTCAGTGCAAGATATTCACTGACCACAAGAGCCTGAAGTACGTGTTCACGCAGAAGGAGTTGAATCTACACCAGCGGCGGTGGCTAGAGTATGTGGCCGATTATGATGTAGAGATCCAGTATCATCCGGGCAAGGCCAATGTGGTGGCCGACGCCCTGAGCCGAAAGACGGGAAAGATCTTTAACCTCTCCGCCGATCGGTTAGTTGAGGAGTTTCTCCTTATGGATATTTCAGTGGGATGCTGTGGTTTGCAGAGTAGTTTGTCAATGGCAGAGCCGTCCTGGATTTCTTTGACCAGACTGCACCAGAAGGACGACCCGGATCTGTTGCACCTATTCATCCGGACAGAGATGGGAGAGTTGCCAGATTTTGTTATCGATGATGCGGGTACTTTGAAGTACCGCGGCAGGTTTTGCATTCCCGCCGTTGGGGATATTAGAGGTATGATTTGCAGAGAGGCTCATGGATCCAGCGTTGCCTATCATCCAGGATCTACGAAGATGTACCGTGACTTAAGGCAAATTGCCTGGTGGTATGGCATGAAAAGAGACATAGCCCGATTTGTTGCTGAGTGCCACACTTGCAAGCGCGTGAAGGCCGATCATGGAAGGCCTGGTGGCAAGTTGACCCCGTTAGAGATCCCGACTTGGAAGTGGGAGAGTATATCTATGGACTTCATTACGGGCTTACCGAAATCCCCGAGGGGATTTGATTCTGTTTGGGTTATAGTGGATAGATTGACGAAGTGTGCTCACTTCGTGCCTTATAAGATTGATTACCCGATGAAGAAGATAGCGGAGTTGTACTTAAATGAAGTCATCCGACTCCACGGTGTGCCGGTTAGCATCATTTCCGATCGAGACTCCCGGTTTACTTCTCGTTTTTGGCAGAGTCTGTAGGAGGGTTTGGGTACGGATCTGAGATATTCTACTGCGTACCACCCACAGACCAATGGGCAGACGGAGCGGGTGAATCAGATTGTTGAGGATATGATCCGATGCTATATTTTAGACCACGGCGGAGCGTGGGATGAGCGGCTGCGACTTATGGAATTTGCTTACAACAACAGTTATCAGGAAAGTTTGCAGATGGCTCCGTTCGAAGCCTTGTATGGGAGGCGCTGTAGGACTCCGTTGTTTTGGGCCGAGGCTGGTGAGAGGCCGTTGTTGGGTCCTGATGCGCTGGAGGATATGGAAGTCGCCGTGAAGCTTATTCGGGAGAAGCTTCGTATAGCTCAGGAGAGGTACGAAAAGAACGCCAATCGGTGTAGGTCTGCTTTGGAGTTCTCTGTAGGGGACCTTGTATTTCTTAAGGTTTCCCCAATGGTGGGTGTAAAGAGGTTTGGTAAGAATCGGAAATTGGACCCAAGGTATGTAGGCCCGTTCGAGATTTTGGAACAGATTGGCGTGTCAGCTTATAGATTGGGTTTGCCAGCAAACTTCCCAGGAGTTCATAATGTTTTTCATGTTAGCCAATTGCGGAAGTGTGTGCGCAGTAGTGGGAAGGTCTTGGACGTTGTGCCCCAGTTGGAGCCCAACCTCTCTTTTGTTGAGGTGCCGGTTCGTATTTTGGATACTCAGGAGCGAGTGCTGCGAAAGAAGTCCATACCGATGGTGAAAGTTCTGTGGAAAAATCAGTATTTGGAGAGCGCGACTTGGGAGCTAGAGTCGGCCATGAGGAGGGCTTACCCTCACCTGTTTCCCTGATTTGATCGGTATGTTTCCCTTCTTGTAACTCCTATTGGTTACTTTTCCTTCTTTAGTAGGGGTGTTGTGCGTAAAGTTTCGGGACGAAACTTTCTTTTAGGGGGAGTGACTGTAACGCCCCCGATTTTTTTCTGCGTTTATTTTTATTCTCGTTTGGCGTTACGATGACGCGTTTCCGTGGCTTGTGCCATTTGTGGAGTGTGGTTTAGCTCCTTAGAACGGAGTGCCCTATTCTGTAGCCTGTTGGCAAGATCTCCCTAGCAAGCCGAGTCGTTTTGGGTGACCCGGTGTGGCCTCTCGGGGGGATGTTGGTGTTTGGCTTTATTTGGGTATAACTCGAGTTCTGTTCGTCAAAAATTAATTTCGACTTCGTCGTTGTGTTCGTAGCGTGGGTATTTAGCTACGGTGCGAATTTCGTCGAATTCCGAGGTAGTTCGGTTTTCGAGTCGTTTTGGTGCTTTATGTAATTTTGTAATAAAATATATTATTATATATTAATATATATATAGGATAGAATAAAAACCCACGCCATCATCTTCTCCAAATCAAACCGCCGCCCCTGTACGAGAGAAACGGAGAAACCGCCGAGCCCTTTCCTTCCACCGCCAATTCCCGGAGCGTTTGTGGACGGAATTCGATTCCGAGAGTGGATTCGGATTGCTCTCGTCAAGACCTTCATTCCTACGGTAAGATTTCCAAGTTTCGTGACCTTGCTTGTGGTTTTGAATTTCGGGTTTTGACTTGTTTTCCGCCGGCAATGTCCAGATTTTTGGCCTTGTGCTTCGTTGCCGGGTTCGTGCGTGAAGAGGAGGGAAAGCCGACCAAGCTTCGCCGGAAATCGAGGCAAGTGGTGTTCTCGCCCTTGCCAAGTTGTTTTTTTTTCTTTCGATTCATGCACCCTACTTGTTTCTACCATTTCTGTCTCCGGATTCCGTCTCGAATGATTAGGCGTAGTTGGATGGTGTGGTGAACGAGTAGAATAGGTAAAAATTATGTTAGGTGTGCCGTAGGCCATTTTCGGTGTGTTGTAGTTGTGGTTCGCAGTGTCGGGAGAGTGTGATGCGCGTTCCGATGTCGTTCGGGAAATCCCAAATGGTACAGGTTACCCGCGCACGATCATCAAACGTTAGGGCGCACGACCACTGGTCGTGTGCCACTGTTCGTGCGCGGCTACCTGTTCATTTCTCCAAAGTTCTGTCTCGGCTATCGCACGAGCGCTGGCAACAGTGCGCACGACCACTGGTCGTGCGACACTGATCGTGCGCTGATGCTAAGTTTTCTGTCAGGTTTCAAGTTTCCCAGGTTCACTTCGCACGATCATCAGCCGATGAGTGCGCACGACCACTGGTCGTACGACACTGATCGTGCGCTCTGAATATTCCCTTTTTGCACCCGTATTTAGCTGGCGTCGATACGCGGGTTAGGTGGGCATGAGTGTTTTGTGTAGTGTTAAGGTAGTAAGGTAAGAGTTATTGTTGTGATAGTTCGCTTTGTGTGGCACGTTGAGTGAGTGAAGCTCACTCAATGCGGTGTCGAGAGGACCTAGCGCCACGTCGTGTTGAGTCATTTCAACACTTTCTTTTTCTCTTTCCTCGATTTACGTTCCCGAGTGAATTCCTTGTTTATATTTGTAATTTCCTTGTCGGCCATATTTCTCTTTCCTGATGGCCGAATCGTGGGTCGTGGGTAGTAGTGGTGGTTTGTAGCTCTTTATGGGGGTGGAGTTGTGTAATTTAGCCAAGGCCACTCATGTTTTTTCTTGCTCCAGGTATGGGCTGGGCATGTGGGTGGAAGGTCTCTTGTGCTTTCACGTGTAGACCCTCGAACTTGTTGACTTGGACATGGTGGATGGGGGGACTGAGTTTGCCTCAAATCTGGTTCCTCGTTGTTTGTTTTTGCTACTACCACCTCCCACAGTTTAGGGTGTTAGAAGTTTCTTTCTTGGTAGTTTGCAGCACTTTGGGCTCTTGGTAGCCTAGTAGGCCCTGCAGGATGTTGTTCCTGGGCTGGGTTGTTGCTGTTTCCTCGCACGTAGTGCTTTTCTTGTTGTCCTGTTTTGGACAGTTGTGACTCTTTCTACTGCATGTTTTTCAGGTACTTTTCCCCTTTGGTTGACTCTTTCATGCAGTTTTTACTTTGTTTAGCTTGCTGAGGTATTCTGTTTTCTTTTGGAATACCCCAGGTTCTGAGCCGTAGCCAGTTGGGTGGCTAGTTTGCAGTGGTGGTGTTGGTGGTCTCTTGGACTTTGGAGTTCTGTTTGCCGTGTTGGTGAGGTAGTTTTTCAGTACTTTCTTACAGACATACATGTGTGTCAGTGGGTTCGTGTCAGGTTGTTGGCGCCCACTGGTAGTTGTTACCTTTGTACTGGATATATTTACTTATGCTGCTACCGTTTTCTGGAGATAGTCTACTTGCTCTGAGAAGGATTTATGCTAGGTTGCTAGTTATTTTTAAACTATAATTATTATTATAAATAAAGCTCATGATCAGCATGCTTTATAAAACGTAATCACTATTTTCCAAATCACGTATAAAGACCGTTTTCTTATATATTATATAAATTAAATGTAGGGTCTTGCATAGTATGGGTGGTTCTCTTGGGACCCTTATGCGCTCCTTAGGATGTCAAACCTGATAAAGTATTTTTTTCTTTCCGCAGCGTTTAAATATAGTTTTCTTTTGTAGACTAGGTGATCCACTAAGCCGGGGGATACGACCTCTAAAATATAACTGATTTTCTAATCATTAATCACATGATTTTCCTTCATTAAGTTGGTAGGTGGTTTTGCCTGAGCGTCAGCAGTTATCCCCTGCTTGACGTGGCATCATGACGCGTGTTTTCTCTTACTCTGATAATCCTTAATTCAGAGAAAATGCGGGTTGTGACAAATTCAAACCTTGAAATAAGTCAAATTAGCCCAAATGAGCTAACTCAAGCTCAATCCCATTTCCCCCACTTGGGCAAACCTCATCCTAATTATTAATAATGATTTTATGGGCTGACAATAGGCTATAGAGATGAGCAAATTCATTCATAGTAATTAGGAGAGAGAAAATTAGAGTTTCATGTATTTCTAGAGAGAGAAAGTGGTTTAAAGAGAGTCATTAATGGCTTTGGAAGGCCAAGGGGCCTCCTCCCTTCATCCCTAATGTCTTGATTCATCTTCCCCTCATTAGTTAGAGGAGACCAAGGTTTTCTCCAACCTCTAGGTGGCTGAATGCAAGGGATATGGGGTGGCCGAAATTTCTCCTTCATGGCCCTAAATGGCTTTGAAGCCATGACCCTTCCTCTCCCCCCCCATTTCACCCTTTTAAAAGCTCCCCTAGGCCAAGAGCATTCGTTTCCACCATCCCATTGAACAAAACGAGGGAGTTCACGGGGTTGTTGTAAAACATCAGAAAGCTCCACCACCGGCCATGGCGCACCACCACCAAACCCGTCGGCAAGCACGGTTAAAGGTCCTCCTCTACTCCTTCTATGGATAGATCTTAGGAATCAAATAGGAGAGAAATAAGGCTCAATTGAGCCGGATCGTGTGAGCAAAATTTCAGATTTTTCATGGTTTTTATACCACTCAGGTTCGCCGGAAACTGCCCCTCCGGCGACTGTGCCGCCGCCCGACGATAGCCCCCACCTCAACGAAGGTGGTGGCGGTGGTGGGCGACCAGGGAGGTGGCTGGGTGGCTGGGAAAAGGGGCTGGAATACGCTCCAGGTCGGGCTAATCACAGCCCTTGGCTGGAGGAAGAAGATGACCATGAGGCGTTGGATCTGCTTCAAGATTCGTGCTGGATCATGTTTATTAAATTCTGAATTTTCTGTCCTGTTTACTGGACTCTTTTAAATTAATTATTAAAATTACTTAGTCCCTTCTACAGAAAATGTGGAAAATATTAAAGTTGTATCCCGTGAAGTCTAGTTTATTTTAAATTTTGTTTGAACCCATTTGGGTAAGTGGTTTGACCACAACACCCATTTTAATGGGGTCTATACCTATGCTAGACCAGATAGTATTTTGCGTGCCCCCACCAATCCAGCTATCCAAATGATCTGAAATTTTGGATGGGGGTTACTCTTACCTATATCTAAAACATATCCAAAAATGGGAATTTTGGGAGAATATTTTTCTATAGTTTTTGTAAAAATTTAATAATCCATGAATAAATTAATTATGTGTCCTAAACATCTCCAAACTCTCCCATATTTGGGTGGGTGGTCTTAGAAGGAATGTTAGTGCTTTGATAAAAATCTCATCTCATTTGGAGATGTTTTGGTTAGGTATTGATCCAACCCTAGGTTTACCCTTATAGGGTTATTTAGGTCAAAGTGCTCTTTTTGGTGTTTGAGTGGTCAAATCCTCTCAACAGAAGCTGATATTTTGGCCACTGATTTTATATGGCATGTAACACCCTCCAATGGGATTTGGGGTGGTTTGGGGGTAGGGTACCCCTAGAACCCTAGGGTAGGATCCTTTTATGGAGATTTTTAGGGTTTGAAGGTCACGAGATCAAATGATCTTGGAATTACTTAAGACTTGGTGGAAGGGATCCTAGGGTGGCTATGGTCCTCTGGTTGAAGTTTTATTGAATTTGTAAGCCTTTAAGCCCCCTCAAATCCCTAATCCTAGTTTAGGGCACAAGCCCAATAGTTTGGTTTAGGTAATCAAAACACCTCACAATAACTTGAAACTTGGGCAGGGTATTTCTCTAATAAAAAGAGTCCTAATATAATTTTGGTGAAATTTTTGGGCTAATAAAATCAGTACTTTCTTAATAACCTTAGTTGTGTCTTTAAGTTTATTTTGCTTCTTATGATATTTCTGTCTACTGAAAAGTTGTGAAATTTCGTATTTGAAAGTTGTACATCATGTTTGTTCCTTCTGTATTTTTATTGGAATTTTTAAATGATTATTTTAAGTACTTGTTTCATACATTATGAATTGTGGATTTCTGATCAAAAATAGATATAGAGCTCAATATTGCTCTGAAAATTATGAAACTTGGTAAGTGAGTCTTTTATGACAATATGTTGGCTCTGGAATTTTATCATAATTTTTATGAAATTAAAAACAGTACTTATTTCACAAAGTTATAAATCTGGAAGATTACTTTTAATTAGATTCAGAGCCTCTCATATTTTATAAAATTGTAAAACTTGGTTAGGATTAGTTATATATCATTATATATCTCCTGGAATTTTGTCATAATTATTAGATGAATTATTATAGTACTTGCTTTAAAAACCAATGGCTATGGAATCATTGATTTAAAATTAAATTATGGGCTACTGTTCACTTGAAAATTAGGAGAATACTTCTAAAGTGTTTTTAGGCCATGATGGACTTATTGGATTTTTATTATAATTTTTAGAACAATATTGCTGGCTTTTGCTTTTTAAAATGGTAATATTGACTATATGTTCTAAATTGTTGATTTGTGGCCTAAACAATTCTGAAAATTCTTAGACCTTGGATTTGCTGTCAAAAATGTTACCTAGTATTTATCATAATTTTGCGGAGATTTTTTTCGTATTTAAAAGTGCATTTCATGTTCAAAGTACGATAGGTCTGACTGGTAGTGCTGATACCGGTTTAGAGGTGGGTTGAGCCAATGACTCGGCGGGTGTGGTTTTACACTTAGCCAAATAAAGTCCGGTGCGCCAGCCGGCAAGAGTATGCAGGAGCTCCGCTTAGTGCACTAGCGTTGATGCGTACGATAGGTCTGACTGGTAGTGCTGATACCGGTTTAGAGGTGGGCGAAGCCCAACCCACCGCTTCCGCTTGCCACTACGGAGGTATCCTGGGAGGTTTGGCTCCAGAAAGGGGGAACTAAAGGTCTGTGTCCACAGAGTCGGGTGGGTGAGTTGCACTTGCATAATCACGTCATAGCATATTTGCATGTCATAGCATCATCATTGCATCAACCCCTGACACCTATTGTATAAAGTGGTATGGGACGCTTTATACAATAAGCCCTGCAAAACGACCCATTGGCTTATAAGTTCGTGTGAGCATGCTTATAAGTTAAGGTTTATATTCTGTATATAGATATTGGTTGTTTGTAAGCCGACACTCCATCGTATAAATTGGTATGAGACTTTTTATACGATGAGAGGCTTGCAGAAGATCCTTTAGCTTATGTGTTTTCATATAAGTTAAGGTTACATATTTCATGTTCTGTCTTTCATACTTTTATTACTGCTGTTTATTCTCATAGAACTGCTAGATTAGTTTCGTCGGCACATGCTTACATTTGTTACTCTCCACCTTCATAACTTCTATTTCCTTCTCCCTGCTCGGTGCCTAGGAGCCATGGGGGAGGGGTGGGGGATGATAGGACTTAGTCTTTTAGACTAACGGTTTTCGGACCAAATCATTTTAGGGGATCGTGAAGCCGAACTTGGAGATGCAGCCCCAGAGGTCAGTGCGAGTGGAGACGGGACAGTCTAGCACCGGAGTTCAGACAGCTAGGACAGTGAGTCCCGATCGTTAGTAGTTATTCTAGTTTTGCTTCCGCGATGAGTGACTTGTTGTGAGGATTTGGATGTATCTGGCATGAGCCCTATTTTCAGTACTTTATATATTAATGTTGTGGACACTCCCTTCGTGGAGATATTTATTTTATATACATGTGATTCTTGTGGACTAGTTTTGAGTTCATTCTTACTCTTATACTTTATTCTACACTTCTGTGATCGATCGGCCGGCAGGATCAGCGTTTTGTAGTGGCGACCTTCCCGGGTGTGAAGGTGTCACCGCAAAGCGACGGTTCTGGGCCTAAGACCCCGGTGATTTTAAAAATAAAAAAATGGGGTCTTACACCAGAGGTATGAGGAAGAGGACTAGCCATTCTCGTCAGGATACTCGCGAGCTTTTCCTTGGACATCATCCTAGCCTTAGGATCCCTTTTTCCTTAGAGACTAGGTCGCGATCTTGCGCCTAGTTCGCCAGCTAGTCTTCCTTACCCTACTCGGCCACTTTGGTTGTAGAGGGGTTGCTTCTTCAAAGCATCCGGGTACGTGGTGGGACCTCCCTGCCGCAGTATCCGGGGTCCTATTTGTTTGTCGTTCATCATCCTTGTCATCTCAGTTGTCTAGCCTTACCCCCGAACTAGTAACCTTAGGCGGCCTTGAATCGAATTCTGAGGTTGGGATTTTCTCGGCTTCAACATAGAGGGCAACAGACCGCCTCTCATAATAATTGTTAGGAGTGACAAGCCACCGCTCACAGAGCTAGTATTTCTTCGTGAGTTGTGGGGAGAGATGCGCTAGCCGCGCTTTGAAGCCTTCTATTGGCGCATGGAAGCGGGGGCAGCTTGTTATCCTTGTTGTCGTGTTTGGGGCTTGGAAGCTCGAGCGGAGCATTCTACGTGTCTTATCCTCCACGACTTGTCTCATGTTATGTTGAGAAGTGACTGGAGCGCTGGCCTCGTTGGCGGCCGGTATATTAGTACTTGAGTGCGCTGAGTGCGTGTAGCAATCTTGAGAGTGGAGAGCGCAGCGACGCGCTTGAAGTGGTCTTGAGAACTGAGTGCACTGTGGCGTGCTTGGAGCGGTGTTAATAACGGAGCGCATGGCGGTGTGCTTAGTGCGGTCTTGAGAACGAGGCGCGCAACAAAAAGCGAATGAGAAAGGATGCACGCACAGAGGAACGTCCTCGAGGAAAGATGCGCGAACAGAGGAACGTCAGCGAGGAAAGACGCGCGCACAGAGGAACGTGCGCCGGGAAAGACGCGCGCAAGGTAGAACACACGCACAGAGGAATACGCACAAGAAAGGACGCACGCGCGAAAGAACGTGTGCAAGGAGAAAACAAGAGAAGGAGTAGAGCATAGGAGAAAATCTGGGGAGCCGAAGATGGAATGAAGGAGGGTTTGGCTGCCTGTTTATAGGCCCCATTACGTAGTTATGATGGTTATCCGCAGACTGTAACCTCCGTAATTACTAATCGCAGACCGATCTTACAAAGTTCTATGTGCACATTATTTTTATGATTTTATTAGACGCAGACCGGTCCTATTTCTGGCTACGCGCACCCCCCCCCCCCCCCACTACGGGTGGTTACGCGGACGGTTACATGGGTGGTTATCGCGGTACTGCGATCGGATGGCGGAGGATTGGCGGTGGCGAAAGGGCCATCCTGCGAAGGCCAGCCAGCGAGGAGAGCGGTCGAGCGCTGACGGGGATGCGTGCAGTTGCACGTAGCCAGGGCCACGTGCTGGCCTTTGCGCGCCAGAGCCGGACCGCGCGTGGGTGCGCGCGCGGCCAAGCAGGACTGCACGCAGTCGGGGCCGCACACGTGCTTGCACTGCTAAGCGGGGTTTTGAATGCGACGGGCGCACGCACGGCCTTATGGTCGTGCGGCGGTTCTTGCTGGAGGCGACTCTGCACGCATGGGTGCGCATGAGTGTTGCCGGTTGTTGAGGCTGCGCTTAAGGAGTCCGCGGTTCAATCGAACCCGCCTAGGAGAACCCATCAATAATAATAATAATAATAATAATAATAATAATAATAATAATAATAATAATAATAATAATAACAATTATAATAAAAGACTCTATTCATGCAACTATGCAAGCAGGCAAGCGAACCTTCAGTGGTAAAGACAGAAATACTGGCTTTCATTTCTCTGTCATGGCCGCGGTGTTCGGTGGCCGCAAGGGCCAGTGTTTTCATGGATAAAATAAAATAAATTTAAGATATTCTGAATAATAATAATTAAATCAAATGTTCTATAACCCTATGCTTAATGATAACATAATCATTGTATTTTCCCCTTTTGATTATTTTGTTTTTTTGTCCTTTTAACGGATTAAACGGATCGTAGCGGATCCCGCAGTAGCTTCAAACAATATTGCTGGCTAACATTATAAATAATTGTTATATAAGTTATTTGAGATGCATATCATCAAGAATATTTATATTTATTAGCAATCTTATTTAGTTTTATATTTTCAAATTATAATTAGCAATAATAAAGCAGTAAAATTACCTTAGTTAGGGAGCTCCGTTTGGCACGGACGTAGCGGTTGTGAACGTGGTGGTTATGAACCGTTGTACGTAAACGTCCGACCTCATCTAAGGAACGGCATTCACTTCTATGTTTTAAATCAGTTTTCTTTTCTTGATGACATGCAGAACAGTTGTCATGCCAGACATACATTCTATGATACGATGTTTTTTTCAGACTCACTGGAGCAAAAACATCGTGCCAAACAGAGCCTAGGGATCTTTTTGAAAATCAAATGGAAGGGTAGTGATTTTTTTATAAAAATATTTATTAAATGGACCCCAAAGTTCTCCATTGATTCTTAGCCACACATTGTCCTAGCGTGGACAATCATCTCTAGCCTTCAATATCATTTTATACATATTGAGACATTAAGAAATAATTAATGTATTGGCAATTGCTACCTAGAGATCTTTTTGCTGGATAATTGGTCCGGATCCGGATCCGGATCCGGTTCTATTATTTATATAGCAGCCGGCTAGGGTTATATATATAATGTGAGAGAAAGGTTTTTGCCACACACTCTCTCTCTTGCTCGTGCATTTGGAGGGCCGCCGCCTTGGGTGTTGTTGCCGATCTTGGGGGAGATAGCCGCCGACATTGGGAGAGGGTGTTGCCGCCGTACTTGCTGGAGATTGTTGTCGGCATTGTGGTGGACGTTCTTTGGAGTGGAGCGAAGCGTGATGTCGAAGGGATGAATTAGTGCAGTTAGCCTCGACAGTGTTTTTTTCCGGTGGGTGTGTGGTTGAACGTCGGGCATCGTCGTTGATGGTTTCGGTTAACCTCGTGCATCCGCAAAGCAGATTGCAATCTAGATCTATTACTCACTCACAGATCTAGAGTGTCTGACGCATCCTCGGTGTTTTCATCGGACGATTATTTTTCTCCCGTTTTTCATGTATTTGCATTTCTATTACTGATTATATATATATTTGCGTAGTTGTGTTGTGTTCTTGCATACATATGTTCATTAAAGCAGTGCCCGTGTGTTGCACCGAATTTTACAATAAGGGTCCGTTCGTTTCAACGATATTGATATTGAAGTATTGACTTTCAATCCAATATCAATACACATGGAAAATGACATTGAGTTTAAATTCAATTCTTTTGTTCGGTCGCATGATGACTTTCTGTCATAGGAATTGACATTAATCACTTTTTATTGTTCGTTTGTAGAAAGATTTTCAATCACAGGAATTGACATTCGTAAATGCTCTCAATTAAAAATAACAAATGCGGATTTCTCGCCCGATATAAATTTTAACGCCTGTACTCGATTTTTTCATCATGACGTGATGTTTTTGCCCACTTCAATATTTCGGCAAGAACACGAAATTTTTCGTCTGAACGTGATTTTTTTGCCAAGACATAATTTTTTCGCCCGGACGTTATTTTTTCGTCCGGACCCGACTTGTAATCCCGGGCGATACTTTGTTCGCCGGACGCGATTTTTTCGCCCGGACGTGACTTTTTTGCCCGGATGCGACTTTTTGCCCGGACGTGATTTTTTCCCCGGACGCGATTTTTTCTCCCCGAAGTGATTTTTTCGCCGCGACGCGTTTTATTCGCCCGTGGGGGTTTTCTTTTCCCGAACGCGTTTTTTTCGCACGGACGCTCTTTTTTCTCCCGGACGCGATTTTTTCGCCCGAACACGATTTTTGCTTCATGACGTGACTTTTTAATCCCGGACGCGACTTTGTTCGCCGGGACGAAAAAAGCGCACCTGAACAAAAAAAAACGCACATGGGCGAAAAAAGCGCGCACGAGCGTAAAAGAACGCATAGGCGAAAAAACCACGCACGGGCGAAAAAATTGGGTACGAGCGAAAAACTCGCGTTCAGGCGAAAAAATCGCGCCCGGACGAAAAAATCGCTCGTGGGCGAAAAAATCGCGCCCGGACGAAAAAATCGCGCAAGGACAAAAAAATCACGCCCGGGCCTAAAAATCGCGCCCGAGCCAAAAAATCGCATCCGGGCGAAAATATCGTGTCCGTGCGAAAAAATCGTGATCGGCTGAAAAAATCGGCACCGCGTGAAAAATCCAGGCGAAAAAATCGCGCCCGGGCGAAAAAATCGCACCAGGGCTAAAAAATCGCACCAGGGCGAAAAAAACGCGTACGGGCGAAAAAATCAGGACCGGGCGAAAAAATCGGGACCAGGCAAAAAAATCGCGCCCGGGCGAGAAAATCGCGCCCGGGCGAGAAAATCGCGCTCGGGCGAAAAAATTACTTCCGCGCGAAAAAATCGCGTCTATGCCAAAAAATCGTGTTCGTGCAAAAAACCACGTCCGAGCAAAAAATCGTATCTGGTCCAAAAAAATTGCATTCATGCAGAAAAATTACTCTTCTTTTGAAAAGCCGTTGTTAGCAATCTCAATATCCGCACCTAAAGATAGACATTGAATCAATGAGTTTTTAATTTTGGTTTAATATCAACGACTTTCCGCTAGAAAGCCAATTTCACTCTACAATTGTTGAAACGAACAACGGAAATGACTTTCATTTTCTTAAAGCCAATACTTTAATATCAATGTCGTTGAAACAAACGGACCCTAAGTGATTTCAGAGCCAGTTTTGAATAGGTGACTGATTGGACGTTCTGATTTAAGTTTAGGTCAATGGTAGGTGATGATATTGGTCTGCTTTCTATCTTCCTAGATCTGATTCGTAAATTAATCAAATTGCCTAAAGGTACCGCG
Source organism: Platanthera zijinensis (assembly GCA_039513925.1). NCBI lineage: Eukaryota > Viridiplantae > Streptophyta > Magnoliopsida > Asparagales > Orchidaceae > Platanthera > Platanthera zijinensis. Next base: position 18,349,763 of record CM077087.1, read on the forward strand.
GGTAGCGTGCTATGGCAGCGAAGAAGTTTAACGGTAGCGGGAACTTCCGCCTATAATATATTTGGGTCAAGGACATGCTGGTTGAGCAGGGGTTTATTCAAATACTACTGGACATGTGATTCTTTACTCGCTCCGGTGAAAAATTGTGAGTGGACTGAGATTGAGGAGCGCGCCACCAGCACTATCAGGATATGCTTCGACGACAAGATGTTATTCAACATCAGTATTGAAGAGTTCATTGTCACGCAATGGGAGAAGCTTAAGAGATTCTACATGAGCAAGTCGTTGACCACGAGGTCATTATTGAAGCAGTGACAGTACATCCTGAAGATGCAGAAGGGTGGTAATTGTATGAACACCTCAATGTGTTCAATAGCCTTCTTAGCAACCACTTATGATTGGTATAAAGGTGGAGGAAGAAGACAATGTCTTATTGTTTTTTACCTCGCTCTCAGCTTCATACAAGCATATGCAAACTACTCTTATATATGGGAAGGATATAGTAGACGTGAAGCAGATCACAACTGCATTACTGTTTAGCTCTCTGAGAGCTACCTCCTCAGTTTTTACCAGGTATAGCTCTCTGAGAGCTACTGCCCGACGTTAGTACTAGTGTCAGCGGTAGCGTAGCTGATTTAATTGGCGTGGCTCTCTGTGAGCTACCGCCCGATAGTAGCCATACCGCGTGGTGGTAGAGACTTTTTGTCCTAAGTGTCGTAATGACACGACACATCACCTACCGCTCGGCGGTAGTGTGGCACCGCGCGACGGTAGCATGACAGTTATGGCGCAGCCATGTGTCGACATACAATTGGAGAGTTTGAACGATGGGCTTGCTGGACAAACCATCTTTCGAGGTACCGTGCGACGTTAGCATGTTACCGCACGGCGATAACACTATGTACAGAAACTTTTTTGAATTAGAGCCGTTCGCCGAGATCCGACGGTGGGTTGTGGTTTCTGCTGGTTTAAGTTCGTGGGATGAGAGTTATCTCTCATTCTAAACCTAGGCTTTCTCTTTCTAAGAGTTAGAGAGAAGGGAGAGCAAGGAAGAGGAAGAATAAGGGGAATCTTGCTTTTACCAGAGCTTTGGAGCCCCAAATCACGAGCCGAGTTCATATCTACAAAGGACGGCCAGGTGCGGTTCTTTTCATCCATTTGGATTTTTGATCTATGGCTCCAAAGAGGACTTCAAGGGTAACGTTCTTCCTCCTCTTGCTAGGGCGTGCATGTCCTCTTTTGTTTCTCTAAACGCATATGAAAGTGCATTTTTCGCTAAGTAGTGTACAACTAGACTTTCTTCGGGTTGATTGTGTTCTTCCCCTGAATAAACTGCATATAGAGTTCGAAATCGAATTACGAACATAGACATGTTGTGTGAAGCTCATCCAGACAAGTTGGTCTGGATTGGTGATATTTTTATTGATGTTTGTGTGCTAGAGAAGACTCCGTGAAATGTGTCGTTTTCGGGTTTTGGGTGTCATAGAGTGTTGGATGGAGTCCGGGAGGCGAACTCCAGGAAATAAATGTAATATTGGACAGAGACGAAGTTCTATCGGTTACTACTCGACGGTAGCGCTACCGCCGACGGTAGCTCCTAGTGAATTGTTTTGTGGTTGCGAAGCCTGTATCCATGAGACGAGGTGGGTAGCATGTTTTATTATTGAGCCTAGAGCACCCAGCTGAGTTGGCCGTTAGTGTCAGCGTCGGAACATAACGTTGGTTATGTCGTGTACGGGAAAAGGGAGGCTGACCCGCGTCGTTGTCATTAGTTGGCACGACGATTTGAGCAACGAGAAAGAGCTGAACCACACTTGCACTATGTCGTTCGACTAAAGTTCCTAACGTACTTGGCTCTCATCATTGGCATATGAGAGAGTCCTTGTATTTAGGTCAGACTAAAAGAATGCTCAAGCTAGGCCTATCCTTGTCTGGGACAAGGGATGGTTATGTGACTCAGGAGTACATCAAAAGTGTGTCATGAGAGCACAAAGCGTGTGGTGCGTTCCAACGTTTGTGATGATTGTGCGTATTGTGTTAGTGCTTGGCTTGTTTCTCGTTGCACTTCCTAGCTTAATCACTATATACATTTTTGGTGTTGACTAATATGCAAGGAAGGAATACCACTGTCCTAGGTATGGTAGGATCGTTATACCTCGCATTCGTGGATAGTGGTCAGCAAAAGCTGACTCATTACCTTCTTTTGTTGCCACACCTTTGTGGTTTGTACATGTACCGATGCTGGAGAGATTAGTGGGAAATAGCGGGTAGTAGCTCATACTGTGTTGGCCCTTGAAGGCATAGGTTTTGTTATAGCCTTCTCATGTATGGCCGACCTGCACGCCGATGTATGGAAATCATATAGTAGCTTTAACATTCCATGTGTGTAAGGCCCTAAGGCCGAAGCTAACATTGTAACTGATGTTTAATCATTCCTATAGTGTTGTGGACATTTCGGTTCATTTTGTTATGTTAATGCTTCCACTAGAACGCAAATCTGAGTTAGGGTGCGTAACTATTTTAGTTTCAATGCGTAACTTCACTGATTGTCTATGGAATATGGCGTGGGGCCCTGACATGACCTTCTGTTATATTCTACGTGACGGATGTGGGTGTTACATCAGACCTCACTCTTGAGGGTGAGCAGACGTTGATAGTAGATGAACAAGGGAGGCATGCATCTCGAAGATGGATCTGAGAGTGTACGGTCCAGATCTACTTCAATGAAGGCAGCGTCGTGCTACTATTACAGGCAGAGTGGTCATATAAGGAGGCATTGCCTGTAGTATGCACTGAGTTCTGGGGACGTCCAGGTTGCGGGCAAGACAGTGATAGCCACAACAGATGATAGTGATGTGTCTTTCATCATCACTAGGAGTCCATGTGACTCTGATAGCTGGATATTGACTTATGGTGCTTCACAATATATTTTATTAGATGTAGGGATGTTCAATTTACTAAAGGTGATGTCTTGATCAGTCTTCTAGGTAGTGGCTCAACATGTGAGGTCACGGGGACATGAACGGCAGACATTCAGCCGCATAATAGAGCAGTGCATTGGTTTAAGCGGATACATCTAGTACTCAAGCTACGCATAAATTTGATGTCGTTGGGCAGATTAGACTCCAGAGGATGCAGTTTTACAGCAAAAGATGAAGTTTTGTTGGTGATGCGAGCGCACTATGCTTAGGTGAGCTATGCAGCGTGGTAGTTTATACCAGCTGATGGGGACCACGATACGAGGTGGTGCTCCATGATCTCTGCAGCTGACAAAGTGGATGGTTGATGTGGTGCATGTAATCATCCTTCTGGTAGTCTAACTATGCAAGTCAAATTCAGCGATCCAGTTGCATCGACATTTAGAGTTGAGCCAGAGCAAAGATGACTCAACCGGAGCAGGTTAGCTAACACCTTAGACTTTAGGTGTTGCTTTGTATAGACTAGTATTTCGTGTAGACCGTGCAGATGATGCTTTGTGCATGGAGTGCTTTGTGTAAGTGGTACTTTTGTGCATGGAGTGTTTCGTGCAGGTGGTGGCTACAGATCCCGAACCAAGGTGATGGATTGTTACATAATTAGATCGGATCCAGATCTAGTTGAACTAAACCAGATCTAGATCCGGTTCTATTATTTACATAGCAGACGACTAGGGTTATATATATATAAACCTGAGAAAGTCATGTACGGGGCCGCCAGAAGATTTTGTAGATTAGCAGTCTGTAAAATTCTTGAGATCTAGTCACCTACAAAAGAAAGGTCTCCACCCCCTCTCTCCCTTATCTCTCACTCTCTCGCTCGTGCACTCTGAGGGGCTGCTGGCCTTGGGTGTTGTCGCCAACCTTGGAGAAGATAGTTGTTGGCGTTGGGATAGGTTGTTGCCGCTTGGCTTGGTGGAGGTGACCGCAGGTGTTGTGGTGGACATTCTTTGGAGGGAGAGGTGTGTTGTCGAAGGCGTGCGTGAGTGCAGTTAGCCTCGACAATATTCTTTCTCCAATGGTGGTGTTGTTATCCGGTGGTGGTGTGGTTGTACATCGGATATCGATGTTGAAGGTCCGGTGAACCTTGTGCGTTCGCTGGGCAGATTATAATCCAGATCTATTACTCATCTGCAGATCTAGTGTGTCCGACACATCATCGATGTTTTCATCGGACGATCATTTATTCTCCCGTTTTTCATATATTTGCATTTATATTATTGATTATATATATCTGTGGTGTTGTGATGTGTTCTTGTATACCCGTGTTCATTATAACAGTGTCTATGTAGTGTACCAGATAACAGCACTTTTCGGCGACAACTGGGATGCAACTATCAGGTGTTATAATGTAAACTATGAAAAAGATCGTGTTGCATGTAACGATATCACCAAAAGAAGGATAGCGAGAAGAGGATGAAAAATTCGCAAACACATGAACAACCTTAGCAAGTACTTTTTACACTAACTATTGACAACAAAGTACTCAGAGGTAATTGTTTATCTCTAAGTTGATCACCATCATGATACTCGAATGATAGCTATATCTATGCTGGTTATAGCTCTGATTGATATACATCTTACTCATCTTGTTGGACATACAACCAATAATGTAAGTCTATGACACTAGTACCTATGTTCACTTAAGGACATGATGAATGAAGTTATAAGTGCAGTTGATATGGGGCTGCCATTTAATTCATTGTAGAGTTCGAAGAACATTATTCCTGGATTCCCACAATCACTTCATGGTGCTGACACAGTGGAACCCTAGGTGACTCATGCGCCCTCTCCTGCCTCCTAAAGGGGTATCCCTAACCCTCAGTCACCTTCCTCCACTTCCAAAACCTTCTACTACCACTCCCACGCCTCTCCAATACCCAGCCGCCACACTCATATTATGTTATCGTCGTAGGTTTTCCCCTTGCTGCCCAACAACCTGCCGCCACTACAGTCCTCCAAACAGCGAGCTACTGCCACCTCCCTGCTGCCCCGCTACTGTCACCCTTCCAACTGCCCTCTAAACCTTTTGCCGACCCCACTCCAAGCCCCAACAACTACCATATCCCCTTCTCCCCTTTACTATACAACCCGACATCTATATCTTCCCAGACCTACCTCAATCCGAGTTTCCTGGCTATTTCCCTACTTATTCCAGCAAATCTCGACCTCTAGCATCCATTCCCGACAACCATTTCATCTTCCAACCACCATTTACACCACCAGATCAGAGTTTCAAAAGTCCGGACAGCAGACCTCCACCCTTTGAAGCAACCCCCATGCGTTGCGAGTTATTATTTATTACATGAAACATTAATTCTCATTATTAATATATGTTGTTTGATAACTTATCTAAAAAAATTATCTAGTCTATTTTTTGGACTAAATATTTATTATAAATACAGAAAATGAGTTTATATGAAATAGAAATGAAAGTAAATTCATATTTATTAGATTTGTGGCTAATTCAGTATTTTTTTCAATATGTTATTGCTATAAACATCAAAGAAATCTGCTTAAGGAAATAAATTTGCTCAAACATCATGACTTGAAAAAAAAGTTGCAGCCATCAGAAAAAATGTTGCAACAATCTGAACGAATTTCAAATTTTAAAATTTAAAATATGCGTTGTTCGCAAAAATTAAAGGATACATCTTTTGGGCAAGGGCTGGACGTTTTTAAAGGAGGATTATTCTGGAGTAAAGGAGATCTCTAGATAAGAGAAAATTTGAAATCCTTGGATATCGAGAAAGAACTAGGGCGCACCCGATCTTGGAAGAAGAATTGTTTTAGCATAAACGGAGAGCGAATTCCTGCAATTTTCTGAATTTCTATCTTCACGTGATGTAAGATCTTTTTAATTTGGTGGTTTTCTTTTGTCATCATGATCTAATTTTCTCAATCTTGTATTGTGAAAGTACTATATCTTGATGTGATGATGTTCTTATTTCTCTTTATGATTGTGTGTTGAATGGTCTTTATTGAATATATAATCTTTATTTTGGAACTTTTGGTAAAGGTTTCGCTTTTATTTTACGCTTCATAATTCAAGAGATGAGTTGTGTAAGTACGTCATAGATTCGATATAGCATTTGAAGGGAGAAAAAATTTCCTTTTGGTGTTAACAACATAGATTTTTGTCCTCTAAGCGGGTTTTTTTCATCTAAGTTAGAGATGATAAGAGAAATAAGGGATTAGGGATTTTTGATATTGAGAGATACATATTTCTATTCTAAGATCATTGCAAGACATTTCGCCACACATTTTCATAAAGTCACATGCATAGAGTCATCCACTAAACATAGGAAATCACGATATAAGTTTATTTCTCCAAACTGATAAAGTATTCCTCCACAGATCTGTAGTTTATTTTAATTATGAGTTTTCATTTAGGGTCCGTTCGACGCGCAAGTATTAGCTTTCTGGAATTGGCTTTGGCCAGAAAACCAATATCTGTAGGAATTGGTTTTGTGCAGAAAACCAATTATGTTGTTCGGCTGTAAGATGACATTCAGTGAACAAAATTAGCATTGATATGTAAAAGTTGTTCGGCTGCACACTGAAATTGGCTTTCTAAACTTCAAAATTTTAAAATTTAAACAGCTCTAAATTAAAGCAGCAAAATGAAGTACTGACATTGAAAATTAATGTTCCAAAATAAGAGTAATTGATACTACATAAACATAGTCCAAAATTAAAATACAAAAACATGATATGACATAGATAAAAGTCTATTGTTCATTAAACAAAAGACACAAATCTAGCGATCAAGCTGCATTCGCAGCCATGTGCCCTTCATGTCTTTAGGTAGCCTCATGAATATTATATTACGTAGAATGTCTTTATCTTCCACATCAACTGGGTTCCTGGGAATGGATTTCATAACCACCACAACTGCTCCATAAGCAGCAGCAATGACTGACTTGATTATAATATCCATCTTTCATTTTTTTTGTACCTCTACTTGATCCATGATAGGCCTAGATACACAAATCACATTGAAATCAATTAGATACTAGCATTTAATGAATGGGATCAAAATCTAATCCTATGACTAAAAATTCAGGACAAAAAAAATCTGCCTTTAAGGTTGACAAAAAATCTAACATTTAATGAATGGGATCAAAATCTAATAGCTAAATAATTGAAGTCGTAGTTATAAATTTTAATGAAATTGAGCAAGCTCAACCTCATTTTGGTGAGCTAATTTGAATCCAACATTTAATAAATGGGATCATAATTGAGCTAGTTAGTTGCTTTAATTTCCTTGCCTCTTCATCCATTTGCCCTAGAGTATGTTTCTCCCATATACCAAAGAACAAATAAAATTAGATTTAAAAGTATACTGCACATAGAGGAGGAATAAGAAGGGACGGACATTGACGGAGCTCGGGAGGAAGAAGAAGAAGAAAGGAGGAAAAAGAAGAAGTGAGGAGGAGGAGGAGGAAGAAGAAGTGAGGTTGAGGAGGAAGAAGAAGGGGTGGCCATTAAAGGAGCTTGGGAGGAAGAAGAAGAAGAAAGGAGGAGGAGGAAGAAGAAGTGAGGAGGAGGAGGAGGAAGAAGAAGAAGTGAGGTTGAGGAGGAAGAAGAAGGGGCTCGGGAAGAAGCAGAGGATGAAGAGAGGAGAAGAGGAGGGGTTATACCTGCGGCGGAGAGAGCGGCTGAGGAGGCTCGACAAGGAGAAATCTGGCGTCGGGCGGAAGAGGACCTAAAATCACGTGATGCCGGCGTCGGGGGGTAAGAATTGAGGAACGCGATTGTTAGGTTATAATGAAAACAAGAGGCTTTACTTCAAAAGGCGATTCCTGGCTAATTCCAACCCGCCGAACACACCAAATGAAATTGGCTTTGACCAAAGCCAATATCTAAAAGCCAATTTTGTTCCGCCGAGCAGGCCATTATAATTTTTAATATTTTAAAATCATCGTTATTGATTTACTTGGATTTAAATAAAAGGCTTAGCTAGTATTTGCAAGCGCTAAATTAATCAATTATTCGTGGAAACGATCTTTACTCACTTATTCTTACTTGACCCAACACATGCACTTGCGTTTAAAATACATAAATATTTTTGGACGTATCAAGTTTTTGGCATCGTTGTCGGGGACGTATAAAGTTTTTGGCATCATTGTTGGGGATGTGCAACTAATTTAATACTTTTTTCTTGTAATATTAGTAAATCATGAGTATTTAGAGCTCAATTTTTTTTATTCATATTTTTATTTGTAATTTTGTCTAGTGCATGTCTATATTTTAAAAATTTTAAATAGTTTTTTTAAGTTTTATTTCATCATAATCTATTTTAAAGTTTATAAAGCAGGTTATTAGTGTCGGAAATAGTTTTCGTGTGCAATTTATTTTTACAAAGAAGATTTAATTTCATTTTATACATATCCGTTAAAAAAATGTATACACGTGTGAGATGCGAGTGGTGTGATTCGTTTAGTAATACTACTAATGTGTGTTACATGAGAACTGATGGGTATCATTCGTGGCTCGCAAAACACAACAAATATTTAGGTCCCCAATATTGTGCGACAAATCATTATAATCTCGTGTCCCCACATCAAATAGTTTCTCAACCTTATGACTCGACATCTTGGCTATCGAGCAGTAATGTTAGGAAGTATTTTTTTATCATAGCATCGAGCACACTTTGAAAGATTGCATTGTATTTCAACGTCAAAGAGAGGTGGATAACAAGTCAATTATCCAAATCATCTCATCCACTTCTCATTCTGACATTTTTTATGGTTTTGATGATATATGCGCATTACCATCTTTTTCTATGCGGGACTATTGCGGATATACCCATCATTATCATTGGTGATCGGTGCGATGACGTGGTGGAGCTATCTCCCTGTTGAAATCGGAAACCAGCTTCTGTGGAGTCCGAACCCTTGGGGAAGGAACCTGAACATACACTTTCTGAATTAGATACTAATGGCGTTCCTCAATTTTCTTTGCAAAACTTTTCTACACATATTTTTGTCGATCCTATCAAAGATAGTGTGCATGGTGATGATCTAGAACTAGAGGGTGCGTCAAAGTGGGATAAATATATTGGTCTCTTTGATGGAGGGAATGATTTTTTGGAGCACGATGACGTGCCAAGGTGGGATGAATAAGATATCCTTTCTAATGAGAAGGTTTACACTTCTTCATTGGATGAGGAGGTCCAACTCACCCCTGAGGCCCTTGAGTTCTCGGGTCCTCCTTTTTATGATGCTTAAGATATCGACATTGATCAAGCTTCAGAACCTACTGGGAGTGAAATCGGGATCACTCCCATAATTAAAGATCATTTATGTCTTTCCTCTATCTTATTTTATAACTCTCTTTCATTGTCTGAGCTTGTGAGTGTTGATTTGTCACAGGTACTCCAGGAGGGCATGGACCATTCTGTTCAAGTCAATGAGAAAAATATATCCTTATGTGAGGAGGGTTATTCCTCATTCATATGGGAAGCCCCATTCATTCTCTTCCATCCTTGCAACCTTCCTGATGACGATGATACCTTGTTGGGCAAGGATATATATTTTGGTGAGGTGAGTGAGGAGCACTCCTCCTCTTCTTAATTTTCATTTCCTCTACCTGTGAGGTGCATGTATTATTATTTAGGTAGATGGGTAGCTGTCTTATCGCTGTATCGGTACCCGCTACCGACACGGATATTAGAACAATTACCTGTTCAATTTTCTTTTCATCATCCAATAATTTAGAATTTTAAAATTTTTGAATAACTCGTGCTGGGGAGAAAATAAACCCAGTAGTTATCTTTCATTTATTGCATATTGTGTTTAAATTTTTCTGTACATTTTTGTAGTCTTACAGTAAATTAGGTGCTTATTGGGAGGCAACCCATCTTTTAATATATTTATTTATAAATAATAATAATATAAAAAATATTTAAATTAAATTTAGTAATTTATTAGTTAATGGTTTGTACTCATTTAAATCTGGAGGAAACCGTATGTCGTTAGCTTTTTTGAGCATAACTCCAGTTGTTGCAACAAAAAAAGGTTGTAATCTTTAATTCTGTCCCCATGCCAAGAAGGGCGCCGCAAGCTTGTTTTGCCCTGTTCACCTGAACCAGCGCTCTTGATTTATGGTCAGTCGGATTAATTCATTCGTTATAACGGGTTGTCTATTGTCCTAAACAGGATTAACATTAAACCAATATCACGATTCTGGTTCATCTCTTTTTCCTTTCTTTAATCACCGTAATTAGCTCATCTCCCTGCTTAAATCTCGACCTTCCCCCTCTCTTCTAAACCTAACAACGTGATATCGTGGAGTGTGACACTAAGGAACTGTGCAGAGTGCTCTCGGCGAAATCAGAGAGAGCGTAATGTGACGGGCTTTGTGAGAGCGATGACAAATAGTATTATCTTCTTTTCAGTTCTATTTTGCATTTGTTATATGTATTATGGGTGGAATATCTGGTGGGGAATGATTTGAACTGTTTGGCTGTGATATTTTGTGGTGCTTTAAATTTTGTACTGTTATGATAATCGTTAACTTTATTTTTATCATGTTTTTTTTTATATTGCACCTCTTGGACACTTGCATAGTAATTTTCATAAGATGTTATCTGATTCCTGATATTGCGTTTAATGATATTATTTGTTGTTATAATTATTTTTAGGACAATTATAATAATTGAACTGCTTCTGAATGTTTTTAGGATTGATACAAGACACTGTTCTTATGATGCTTACCCCGACCTTGTATTATATTGGTTGTGTCTGATGATACACATGGAATAAAACAAATTATATTTTGTGCTCTAATCTCTTTGCATGTCAAAGATATAAGTTATGCAGGCTACAACAAATGACTAGGATTGATGAAGGTCATTCCATGAAGAAGTAAATTGGGCACATCATTGAGAAAATAATGAACAACTTTGCGGACAATCCAATTTCAGGGGAGTATTTCAATTTCAAGTTTCTTTTTGTCCTTTTCTTTATATGTTCAGTAGTAAAAATATTTTAAAAAATTTCATGGGTAATGAAGTCTTTTTGCTAGAGACTAGTAAATGACGAAAGTGTGGAGGTGAGGGTGGTATAACCCCCACCAATTGGGTGAGGATGAGCTTTTATAACAATAACTATTGATCATAATTATCGATATAATTAATGAATAAATTAATCAAGACTATTTGATGATTATCGTTTGGTAGGGTAGTCAATCTTAAGATTTCATATCTTTGATTTGAAGTTAGTAAGATGAGTAAAAGCTCTTTTAAGTATCTTTTTATCCATAATATTCTTTAAAAAAAATTCTTCCTAAAAATAAATTTTTATTGACTTCTAAAAATAATGATGCAAGGGCAAGCAAGAACCGAGTCAGAAATGTAAGCCAAAACTTTGAGGTGGCCAGTTAATTTGTAAAAAATCATTAGGGCATTCCTTTGATCATTTCATGTCTTACTACCTTATTCTTTAAGCTTGAACTTTGAATGACCATGTATAGTTTTCCTATATTTCTAATTGTTATTTCTGAGTAAGCTCTTCAACTATGAGTAATTATTGAAAAAAAATATGTGAGTCGTAGTGATATGTGACATAAGTATGTGTACACATCTTTGGAATGATCTCTACTATGACTATAAAAAAGATAAAAAAAGAATGTATCATAGTGATATGCAGCTAGGTATGTATATTCATACTTGGAATGATCTAAACTATGATTATAAAAAGGATATAAATGTAAAAATATCATAGCGATATGTGGTCTAAGAATGTGTACACCTTTTTGGAATGGTCCCAACTATAGATTAAAAATATGACAATTGAGAAATGAACTTCTTAGTTTGGAGAGTTTTTAAGAATATTAACTAGGGAAATACCTTCCACTATCGTAATTTATTCATAACCAAGACAAAGTCATTTCTATCACAAATCCTTATGATTTCTTTTCAAATTAAATTACTAATTCTAGTGGAGGTTAAGTCAAAGATTGAGCATATTCTCATTCTTTCTTAGTTATTGAAAAAGTTCAATGAGAAAATTTATGTGAGTAAATGATTTTAAAGGATAGCATACACCACACAAAAAATTTTAATCGAGTTTTATCTTTCATCAAACTAATGAATATTTGAATATTTTGAACTTTATTGATTTACAAATTCTCAGTTGTTTAAATTAAAATTCTTGAGTATGCCTTCTTTAATTATTTTTGAGAAAAGGATCATGAGAGTTTTATATTTTGATGATTATCACCTCACTCAATTCGATAATTGAAATTATTTTTTCCTAGAGACTAGCAAAAAATTAAGTGTGAAAATGCGAGAACTTCTCAAAAAAAGTTATCTAGCCCATTTTTGAACTTAATATTTGTCGTAAATGTAGAAAATGAGTTTATATGAAATAGAAAGAAAAGTAAATTCATATTTATTTTATTTATGCCTAGTTCGGTATTTTTTCAATGTGTTATTGCTAGAAACGTCGAAGAAATCTGCCCAAATATCATGACCTGAAAAAAAGTTGCAACCTTCAGAAAAAAAGTTGCAACAACCTAAACGAATTTCAAATTTTAAAATTCAAAAAAGACACTGTTTACAAAAATGGAAGGAGACAACTTTTGGGCAAGGGCTGGACGTTTTTAAAGGGGGTTATTCTGGAGTAAAGGACATCTTTGGACAAGAGGAAATTTGAAATCCTTGGAGTGGAAAAACTAGGGCGCACCGGATCTTGGAAGAAGGACTGTTTTGGCGTAAATGGAGAGCAAATTCATGTAATTTTTTGAATTTCTAACCTCATATGTTGTAAGATCTTTCTAATTTGATGATTTTCTTCTGTCGTCATGAACTATTTTTCTCAATCTTGTATTGTGAAAGTATTATGTCTTGATGTGATGCTGATGTTCTTATTTCTCTTTGTGATTGTGTGTTGAATAATCTTTATTGAATGTATGATCTTAATTTTGGAACTTTTGGCCAATGTTTCGTCTTTATACTATGCTTCATAATCCGAAAGATGAGTTGTGTAAGTATGTCATAGATTCGATATAACATTTGAAGGGATAAAGAGATTTCCTCTTGGTGTTAGCAACGATATAGATTTTTGTACTCTAAGCGGTTCTTTATTTCATCTGAGTTAGAGATGACCAGAGAAATAACGGATTAGTGATTTCGGATATTGAAAGATACATATTTCTACTCTAAGATCATTGCAAGATATTTCATCACACATTTTCATAAATTCACATTGATAGATTCATCGCATTAGACATAAGAAATCACGATACAAGATTATTTCTCCAAACTGATAAAAAAGTATTCCTTCAAGGATCTGTAGTTTATTTTAATCAGAAGTTTTTCACTTATATTTTTTAATATTTTAAAATCATCAATTTATTGATTTACTTGGATTTAAAGAAAAGACTTAACTTGTAATTCCTATAAAGATCGCTTGTTATTACTTGATTCAACTCGTGCACTTGAGTTTAATATACATAACCGTTTTCGGGCGTATCAGTGCAGCGATTGCAAGTTTGCTTGGATCTCTTTAATAAAAGTTGTTTGTTTTGGATTATTCTTATGATTTACAGGATCAATTTGCCACGCGTTTTTGCTTTGGCCCTCAACACTAAGGAAAATCCTTGCTTATTTGCTTTAAAAAACTATTTGGCATTGATAAAAATCATATGTGTCATTTACTTATTTATTAGTATATTTGTATAACCCCGTATTCGGCGAGTGGGGTCGGCATGAGCCAGACTGGCCAAGTCCAGCCCAAGATCCAGACGAGCCATGCCCGTGGCGTCGAGTGAGGCGAGAGCTCAACGCCTTCTGTCTTGGCGTCGAGTGAGGCGAGCTCCCTCAATGCCTTTTGTCTTGGCGTCGAGTGAGGCGATCTCCCTCAACACCTTCTGTCTTGGCATCGAGTGAGGCGAGCTCCCTCAATGCCTTCTGCTTTGGCGTCGAGTGAGGCGAGCTCCCTCAACGCCTTGTCTTGGCGTCGAGTGAGGCGAGTTTACTCATCGACAGGCTTACACCCGCCCTAAAGAGCTCGGCAGTAGCTCCGACTCGCCCATGCGAGGTGGGATGTTTTTGAGGGGCGAGCTTGTACTCGCCAAGCACCGTTACGTCGAGATCTGGCCTTTTAGCGAACTCGCGATATGCGGTCAGGGCAGGCCGAGCCCGTGCCTTGGCGTTGAGTGATGCTTCTCCACTCCCGCATTCGGCAAATAGTGGGTGGATAGGGCCAGCCGGGCCCGTACTCGCCAAAGGCCGAGTAGAACCGGAGAGTGCCAACCTCGTCGAGCACTCGCCATCCTTGCCGAGCAGAGATTATTGAGGGATACTCGCCCAGTAGTCCGTGAGGTGTTTTTACCATTTTGCCCCCGCTGGCCTGCCCATAGCCGGTTGGAATAGCGGAGTCTCGCTGTTGGCAGACCAGGGTGGGCTGCACATAGCTATTCAGAACAGCTGAGTTTGGTTGTTGGCAGGCCAACCCAAGGGGTTTCCAGTAATTTCAGGCCGGCAGAGGTTAGTTATTTGCATACCGTTTTCAGAAATCTATAAATATGACCCAAGGGGTACCTCATAGGGCATGTTTACTTGTGTCCCAGTCTTCTAGCGCCTTCTGAGGTACCTTAGCCCGAAATTTGGCTAAGGAGGGGAAGCGCTCAGTGATCTTCCGGGTGTGTGGTGGGACCTCCGCGCCGGGCCCTTGGTCTAGTCCTTTGCTCTCTTTTCCTTGTTGATTTTATTGCAGGAGCGAAGTAGGTGCGCGACCACCCCTTCGCCAAGGGTGAACTCCACAAGAGACCGATTTTCAGTTTCAACATTTTGGTGCGGTGAGCGTGGAAAGTGGTCAGCACAGAAAACCTTCAGCGAGCTCAATGACTGGATGAGAAGTGCAAGGATCGGACAGGACCGACTCGCCACCCCCTCCCCCTCTCGCCACCCTGGGGGTGCTCGAGGATTTCAGGCAGGAGGTGTTCGGCATGGTCCGATTCGTGCTCGGCGTGCGTGCCGAGAGCTCGACTCCGACGATTCCGGTCCTCGCGGATCCAGCACTCAGCGAGGTTGCGCCTGCCAGGCGAGCCGGGAAGGAGGTCGCCGAGGAAGGTCGGGGTGCCGAGCTCCCCGGGCGAGTGCTCTTCCCAGGTTCGGGGAGCGGCGGCAGGTTTGGCGAGTTGGAGGCACGAGACCCTCCAGCTCGCCAGGTGGGCGGAGATAGCCCCTTTAGCGAGTTGGTCTCCTCTACGCCAGTCCCGGATGGGTTTAGGGAGCCCGAGATGTCCTACTACACCGGGAAGGGGGACCCGGTCTAGCACGTCCAGTGGTTTGAGGACGTGGTCTCGATCCGACAGATGTCAAATGGCTTTAAGTGTAGACTCTTTGTCATCACCCTGAAGGAGAAGGCAAGGGAGTGGTTCCACCAACTGCCGGCCAGTTCCATCTACTGCTTGAGGACCTACGCTGGGGGTTCATGTTGAGGTTCACAACCTCGAAGAGGAGGAAGAGGAAATCGGATTCTCTATTCCGCATCAAGCAGGGGGTGAATGAGACCTTGGAGAGCTACGTCGATCGCTTCCAGGAGGAGGTCACCCAGGTTCAAAAGATGTCGGGGCACACCCTGATGATGGCCTTCACCTTGGGGCTGCAGCATAGTTTCTTTCGGATGGAGTTGAAGAGGATCCTGCCCCTCTCCTATGAGGAGTTGATGGAGAGGGCGGTGAGAGAAGTCGACGGGGAGGCGTCGAACCCGGAGTTTGCCCGGAGGCTAGCCAGGTGGGCTACGGAGGAGGAGAGGCCCAGAGGGAGCAGAGGTCAGGAGGAAAGGAGAGCTAAACCCCGATAGAGGGAGCAGCAGCGGACGCAGCAATAGCCCAGGTGGGGGCGTCAGGAGCCGAATCACCGACTAGGGTGGAGGCCAGAATGACAAGATCAGGGGGCGAGAAGAGGGTTCCATGGAGGGGACCGTCGCCAGAGAGGCCAAGACCAGTTCTATCCTCCGGGAGGATGGCAAGCCCAGAGGCCGCCTCTTCCCCACCAGGAGTAGGCTATGACAATAGCCATGGTGGAGAGAAGGAGGGCGGCAAGGAGAAGGAGAAGGGAAGTCAGGGTGGAGTTGCCCTATTACGACTTCCACTAGGAGGAAGGGCACACCACGACCACGTACTCGGAGTTCCTCGAGTTGCGAGGAAATATGGAGCAACAACGGCGGCAGGAGCGTCAGGAAATGCAGATCGAAGAGGTCATGCCGCGCCCGGAGGAGGATCGGTGTGAGGACCGAGCGGATGTGGGGACCCGGGGAAGGATCAGGATGATCCATGGAGGGGCAGGTGTCGAGGCTTCCCGCAAGGAGAGCCTCCATACCATGTACCGAAGGAGCGTCGCCTCCACGTCCCAGACCCCACCCCATGAGGAGAAGACCACCTTCTTAAGGAAGGATATGCCGGATCACGAGGATCCGTTTTGTGATGTGTTGGTCATACAGATAGCCATCGAGAACTTTTCCATCGCCCGAATCCTCGTTGACAATAAAAGCTCGGTCAACGTCATCTTTAATAAGGCGTTCGACGTGATGAAGGTGGAGGCGAAGAGGGTGCTTGCCTCAGGCAGACCCTTATTCGGGTTCTCGGGGGAGAGGAAGGAGGTAGAAGGAGGGGGTGGGACTCCATGTTACACTGGGGGGTGGCAGTCCCGCACCTGCAAGTTCGTTATTGTGGACGCCCCCAGCAGCTACACCACCATCTTTGGGAGGCCCCTCCTCAGCGCCTTTCGTTACATCCTCTCATCCTTCCACCAATGCTTGAAGTTCAACTTCAAGGGGGTCCAGGTCCGGGTCTGCGGAGACCCCAAGATAGCAAGGGAGTGCTACGTCACCGCTGTAAACTCCATCTCTTGGCAGGGGGGTGCCGAGGAGATGGGGAGAAGGATGGAGTAGGCAGAGTAGGAGGCTGGCCGAGAGGAGATGGAGGTGGAGGTGACCCGCCCTCAGGAGGAGGAAATGGAGGTAGTTCAGGAGCCGGCCGAGGCAATGGCCGCGGAGGAAGCCGAGGAAGAGGTATTCCCCCCGGAGGGGGGATGCTGAAGAGTGGGGGGAGCAGTCTCGTCTGGAGGCGGCAGAAGAGGTGGTGGAGATGGAGGTTCTCACCCTCGGAGGCAGGGTGAAGAAGGTCCGTGTCAGCGGGGGGCTGACCTCGGAGGCTCGGGGCAGGATGTTGGAGTGCATCCGGAAGAATGTGGACGTCTTCGCCTGGAGTGCCGCAGAGATGCAAGGGATCGATGCGGACTTGGCCTGTCATCGCCTCAACCCGGATCCGGAGGCTCGCCCCATCCAGCAAAAGAAGAGATCCACGACAGAAAAGTTGACCGAGCCAATTAGGGAGGAGGTGGCCAAGCTCCTCAAGGCCGGTTTTGTTTCCGAGATCCAATACCCTGGCTGGGTCTCCAACGTTGTTATGGTTAAAAAAGTGGACGGCCGGTGGAGAATGTGTTTCGATTTTTCTTTACTTAATAAATAATGCCCCAAGGATTGTTACCCCTTGCCTTGGATCGACGCGCTAGTTGACTCAGCCGTCAGTTTCCCGGTAATGAGTTTCCTAGATGCTTTTTCAGGTTATCATCAGATCAGGATGCACCCTCCGACATCAAGGATGTCTCCTTCATCACAGGGGATGGATGCTATTGTTATAAAATGATGTCGTTCAGGCTAAAAAATGCAGGGGCAACCTATCAAAAGATGATGGATAGGGTCTTTCGAGAGCAGAAGGGAAGGAACCTGGAGGTGTATGTAAATGACCTCATGATCAAGAGCCAAGACGTCGACTCTCACCTCCAGGACTTGGAAGAGACTTTTGTCACTCTCCGCAAGTATAAAATGAGACTAAACCCCTTAAAGTGCATTTTTGGGGCGAGCAGGGGGGAATTCTTGGGGCATCTCCTCACCCCTACCGGCACAGAGCCCAACCCTGACAAGGTGAGGGCGATTGTGGAGTTGGGGTCACCATGGAACACCAAGGAAGTGCAGCGGTTGACAGGGAAGTTAGCAGGGTTGAGCCGGTTCCTCTCCCGGGTCGGGGAGAAGTGCTCTCCTTCTTCCAGACCTGAGGGGAGGTCGGAAGTTCGAGTGGACCTCGGAGTGCGAGGAGGCATTTCAGGCCTTGAAGAGGCAGCTGACTCAGGCCCCCCTGCTCCAAGGGCCAAATGAGGGGGAGGACTTGTTGTTGTATCTAGGGGTTGGAGCGGAGGCCCTGAGCTTCATTTTGGTTCGGGAAGAGGGGAATAAACAACTCCTGATTTCCTATGTGAGTCGGGTCTTGAGGAAGGCAGAGCTTTGGTATCCTATCCTGGATAAGCTGGCCTTTGCTCTCATCATTTCAGCTCGGAGGCTCCGGCCTTACTTCCAGGCACACTCGATCCGAGTGGTGAAAGACCACCCCCTCTGCAATATCTTCGAGGGGGTGGAGCACTCAGGCCGGCTGTCCAAGTGGTCGGTAGAGTTAAGCGAATTCGACATTTCCTTTGTCCCTCGCCTTTCGATCAAGGCACAAGCGATGACCGACTTCCTGGCAGACTATATGGTGGAAGTGGCGGAGGGGGAACTCCCCCACCCAGTCCCCTAGAAGGTGATGGTGGACGGCGCGTCAGGAAGACATTCCCTGGGAATGGGGGTGATTGGGATTCCACATGAGACGAAGATTGAGCAAACAGTAGCGGTGCATTTTCCCATTACCAACAATCAAGCTGAGTATGAGGTTGTGATTGCAGGCCTTTGCCTGGATAGGGAGATGGGGGTGTGCGATGTGGAGTTCCTCACTTACTCCATGGTGGTGACCTCCCAGATTAACAGAGAGTTCGAGGCAAGGGAGCCAACTCTGCAGTTGTACTTGGTGAAGGTGAAGGGGTTCATTGGCACGTTCCAGACTTTCTCCATCCGGCACGTGCCTAGGGAGGAAAACGAGCAGGTAGATCGACTGCCAAAGCATGGTCCCCAGGTGGGGGGTACCATCACCGACTTGTTCCACCCCTCCATTGAGGAGGGAGAGCTGATGGAGGTGCATCAGCACCCCTCGTGGATGGACCCATTCACAACTTTCTTGTCCACGGGAGAGTATCCTGAGGGTATGGACAGGAAGAAGCTCAAGCACAAATCGGCATACTATCTCATGCGCGATGGACAGCTGTACCGAAAGACCCTCTCGGGGATGTTGGCACGTTGCGTGGTCGAGGGGGAGGTCTCGAGGATCTTGGAGGAGGTCCACTCTGGGGAGTGTGGAAGCCACTCTGGGAGTTGGACGCTGGAAGGGAGAATCCTCAGGCAAGGGTATTTTTGGCCGACCTTGGGCCAAGACGCGGAAAAATTATAAAGGAGTGTCATAAGTGTCAGCTGTTCGCTTCCCTCCAGCTGCAACCTGCCCAACGCCTTAGGAGTATCACAGCCCCCTAACCATTTGCAATATGAGGAATGGACTTGGTCGGGCCCTTCCCCCAGGCCAGCGGCTAGAGAAGATTCTTGCTAGTCATGATCGACTATTTTTCCAAGTGGGTGGAAGTCAAGGCTTTAGCCAAGGTTACCTCCCAAGTCATCAGGAACTTTGTTTGAGGGGAGATCATCTGCCGACACGGGTTGCCCCAGACCATCGTTACGGACAATGGATCTCAGTTTGCTAGCACTGAGTTCATCAGCTTTTGTGAGTAGCTCGGGATTGATCTCAGGTTTGCCTCGGTCCATCACCCAAGGAGCAACGGGCAAGTGGAGATAGCGAACAAGATCATTGTTAACCTCCTCAAGAAGAAGGTAGAGAATCTGAGAGGAAGCTGGGTGGAGCAGCTCCCTTTGGTCCTCTGGGCCCTTAGAACCACACCCAACACGGCCACAGGAAAGACTCCTTTCAAACTCTCCCATGGGTGCGAGGCGGTACATTCGGTAAAGTTCGAGGTCTGAACGCCTCGGGTGGTCGAGGCAGGAGAGGGCAGAGAAGAATGGAGGGCCGAGAATGAGGAGGAGTTGCGGCTCTCACTCGACACGGTTGAGGAGCTGCGAGACCTCTCTGCCATCAGTCAAGAGGAAAGGAAGAGAAGAATGGCCAAGTACTTTGACCAGCATGTCAGAGTCAAACAATTCGCAGAGGGGGATTTGGTCTTAAGAAAGGTGGATGTCGCAGGGAGGTCAGCCTCAGTGGGGAAACTCAATCCCAATTGGGAAGGACCATACATAGTGCAGGAGGTCTTGAAGTCAGGAGGGTATCGCCTCTGGAATGTGGAAGGCGAAACCCTAGGTCTCACCTGGAGTGGAGATGACCTAAAGCGCTTTTACCCTTGAGTCGTGTAAGTTCTATTTTGTTAAATAAAATTTCTCTAGATGCTTATGCTCATGACATGTCTTGTGTAAGTAGAAGAGTGAGTCTGCCCCAGACCCCCGAGAAGATCCCGCTGCCATGCTCTCACCTAGCTGGCAGGGCTGGATGTCACTCGAGGGATTTTGCCCCAGACCTCGAGCAGATACCGCTGTTAGGCTCTCTCCTAGCTGACAAGGTTGGATGTCACTCGGAGGAGTCTGCCCAAGACCCCGAGCAGATCCCGCTGTTAGGCACTCTCTTAGCTGACAGGGTTGGATGTCACTCGGAGGAGTCTGCCCTAGACCTCGACCAGATCCCGCTGCCAGGCTCTCACCTAGCTGGCAGGGCTGGATGTCACTCAAGGGAGTTTGCCCCAGACCCCAAGTAGATCCCGCTGTCAGGCTCTCTCCTAGATGGCAGGGCTGGATGTCACTCGAGGGAGTCTGCCCCAGACCCCGAGCAGATCCCGCTGTCAGGCTCTCTCCTAGCTAACAGGGCTGGATGTCACTCGGAGGATTCTGCCACAAACCCCGAGCAGATCCCGCTATCAGGCCCTCTCCTAGCTGACAGGGTTATATGTCACTCGGAGGAGTCTGCTCAAAACCCCGAGCAGATCCCGCTGCCAGGCTCTCACCTAGCTGGCAGGGCTGAATATCACTTGAGGGAGTATGCCCCAGACCCCGAGCAAAACCCGTTGTCAGGATCTCTCCTAGCTGATAGGGTTGGATGTCACTCGGAGGAGTCTGCCCCAGGCCCCGAGCAGATCCCACTGTCAGGCTCTCTCCTAGCTAGTAGGGCTGGATGTCACTCAAGGGAGTCTGCCCCAGACCCAAAGCAGATCCCGCTGTCAGGCTCTCTCCTAGCTGACAGGGCTGGATGTCACTCGGAGGAGTCTGCCCCAGACCGCGAGCAGATCCCGCTGTCAGGCTCTCTCCTAGCTGACAGGGTTGGATGTCACTCTGAGGAGTCTGCTCCAGACCCCGAGCAGATCCCGCTGTCAGGCTCTCTCCTAGCTGACAGGGTTAGATTTCACTCGGAGGAGTCTTCCCCAGACCCCGAGCAGATCTCGCTGCCAGACTCTCACCTAGCTGGCAGGGCTGGATGTCACTCGAGGGAGTCTGCCCCAGACCCCGAGTAAATCCTGCTGTCAGTCTCTCTCCTCCTCCCCCGGATTCCCGCCCTCTCCGGGAGTTATTGAGGAAGACCGTTTTCCTAAAGGTGTAAGGGTAGAAGGTACCCATATGCGAGCTCGAACTTGCAGTCCCATCTCAGCAGAGAAAAGGTAAGCCCTGATCGGTCTCCTTGTTGAGGAAGGCGAGCCCCAGAAAGGCACTCCACCCCCCCCCCCCCTTCAGTTTTACTTATGAAATATTTGGATAGTTTTGACTCAACATCAGCAATAGAAGGGAGAACTCGCGTGCGAGCTGGGTGGTTGCAGGCCCAGCTCGGCAAGTGGTCCATCCCCAGCTGACCTGAAGAGGGGGGGGGGGGGCGAAATCTCGGAATGCGCTCACGAGTACAGATCCTAGGCACGCGCTCTGGAGGCGAATTCTGTCCTAGCGAGATCCAACGAAGGGGAGGGCTCGCGGCCGAGTGCATCGCATAAGGAAAATTCAAAAGCAAAGAAGATAGAAAAATTCATTTTTCATTCAGCATAAAATGATTACAAAAAAAAGTGATTACAAAAGGGGAGCTCGCCTCGGCGAGGTTACAAAAGGGGAGGAAGAATTGCAAGAAGGAAAAGAAAAAGGGAAGGGGGAGGGGGGTCAGCTCTCGCCTCCTCCCCCGAATTGGAGGTCTCTGTCTGCTCCGCCGGAAGGGTGGTCCTTGAAATCCTTGCCGAAGAAATAGTCGAGGCTATCCTCCTTCTCGCTCGGCGGCGTGGGCGGGAACAGACTCGACATCAGATCTCGGATGGTGACCTCCTCACAGCCCCCACTAGCACCTGCATATCCTTCATAATCTGCAGGTACATTCGGCGGATGCGATCGAGTTGACCCGCAACCTCTCAGCAACCTCCGCCTCGCCGAAGATCTTGGGGCTCTTATATGAGAAAGGAGGCTTGCTACCGCCGGGAGGGAGAAAAGCTTCGACCTGACGAGCAATCTAGCCGCGAAGCCCCTTGTTCTCTTCACACAGCCTTGCATTCTTCCCTTCCAGCTCGGCGGTGCAGGCTTCCAGCTCGGCGATGCGAGTTTCCAGCACGTTGGAGCGAGCACGTAACTGGCAGTTCTCTTCCTCTAACCAAGCGGCGCGAGTCCGCAGCTCCTGGGAAGCCTCGGCATCCTGAGGTAAGAATGGATAGGTAAACCTGAAGCTGAAAAATCCTATGTAAAATAAAGGGGGGGGTAAGGGATGATCGGTGCTCACCAGCCCGCCGGCGCCCTTGGCAAGCAGATCCTCGACAATGTCGAGCCTCCGCTCCAGGTCAACGACCCTATCCTGGGCCAGGTCGCGCTTTTGCTCCGCCTTCTGCAGGAAGTGGCTGAGGTTTAAGCCGCGGCGAACCACCATGTGGTGGAGCTCCAGTGCTCGCATGTGGGCCTGCAGGCCCTCATGGCCGAGTTGGCGCAGGGTCATGCGCTTGTAGGTCGCGGCATCCTCGCGCCCGTAGAGGCCGAAGCCGAGCGCATAGGCTTGACCTGAGGAGGGCTCGCAGTCGGCCAAGGATGATTGGAGGGTGGAGACGAAGATCCGGTGGGCAGACTCGTCCCACTGAACCACGGGCTCGTCGGCCGAGTCCTTCCATCTCCCCCAAGGCCGAATAGGGGGTGACTCTTCGGCGGACCCAGCTCGCGGGCCGGGGGCTTCTTGACTGCAGGAGCAGAAGGCTTACCTCCCTCCTGCTCTTTGCCCGTTGTCTCCTTTAGCGGGCTCCCCGACGATCTGTCCGGGGTGGTCTCGGGCGAGCTCATGTACTTGGGATGTGGTTGTTGATGCTTTGCCCGAGAAACCACCACCACTTTCAGCTTCTTCTGCGGTGGATGGCGGTGAGGCGATCTGGACCCCGCGGGATCAGCCCGCTTCCTGCCAGAAGGCTTAGACGACGACTCGTCTCGGCAGGCGGCTGCAGCCGCCTTCTCGCGGGCGAATGGGTCGGCGAGTAGACCCGGATCCGCAAAAGGCGTGTTCTCGGGAATCAACCGCTCTCCTGCAGTAATAACTTAGAAAAATTCTTATGGATTTGGCGAGATCTGGCAAGGAGGAAAGTTGAAATATATACGTTCGTCGGGAAGGACAGGGAGGAGCGAGTCGAGACCCTTTTGTAGGAAGGCGACCTCGAAGTCTTTGTGGAGGAAAAACTTGTGGAGCTCGGCGTCGTTGCCGGAGACGGTGGGGGGTCGGTATACCTCCTTGCCTTTTTGCTGCGGCGAGTAGGGGACGTTGCCAAGATCGCCCTTAATGAAGACAATCTTGGTCATCCAGTTGTGATGTTTGTTCGTGATCTCGCGAACCTTGATAAAGGAGCCCCTGAAGTAGGAGACGCCTTCGGGGGCCGCCTTGTAAGTAAAGAGTTTCCTGAACACGGTCAGGTTGAACTCTATTCGCTCCTGGCGGAGGAAGCTCGCGAACACCACCATCATGGCGATGGAGTTCGGGTTCAGCTGCGCGGGCACCGCGCCGAAGTACTTGAGGATCTGGCGGACTTCCGGCCAAAGTGGAAGGCGCAGCCCCATCTCGAAATGCGAGATAGGGAAAGCGAGCTCCTCGGGGTAGAAAGTGTTAATGGCCTCGCCCTCCCTGGGTCGGCGCGCCTCAAAGCCAAGGGGGCTTGAAGTCGACACTGAACGCGGTGAACTCCTCCTCCGTCGTGTTCCCCTCAAAGAAACAGTAGTCAGTAAAGTGCTGAGCGCACTTGGAGTGACCATCGGAGTCAGGGTTGGACTTCCCAATGATCGCGAAAAATGTAGAGAGCGAGTGCAAGTAGGAAGGAGGCGAGCAGAGGACAGTACATAAGCAATAAAAGCAGTAAGTCATAGTAGGTAAGGGTGCCTATTTATAGAAAAAAGGGGGTCAAGGGCCGAGCTGACCGATCGGTCCAGCTCGCCTAATTCAGCTCTCCGACTTCCAGGACCCGTCCCATCACACGCCAATCAAGAATATTATATTCGAATAAACAAGCAATAAAGTCAAAAAACATTTCTAAGTTATTACAGACCCAAGAGGGATATTGCCCAGGGAAATTGAATGCAAGCAAAGCGGCCATCTCAGCGCATGCGCGAGATGAGGGGATAGGAGGCGAGTCCCGGTAGGCCCTCCAGGGGTGTAACACCCCAAAATCTTAAGATGGAGTCAGGCTGAGTGACACGGCCTGGGACACGGGCGTGTCCCAGGGCGTGTCCTTCTCTCAAGCCGTCGACTCGAGTACTCGAGAACTGGTCGTCGAGAGGCGACACGGCCTGGGACACAGGCGTATCCCAGGGCGTGTCCTGCTCGGGAGAAAATCGATGACGTTGAGTAGCGCTGAGATAAATGGCGTTGAGTGGCGTTGAGTGTGGAACACGGCCTATGACACGGGCGTGTCACATGGGCGTGTTGGACACACGGCCAGGGACACAGGCATGTGCCTTAGCCGTATCGTGCTCGGGTGATTTGTGCTTGTGTTACAACAGGTGACACAGCTAGTCACACGGCCATGTCAAAGTTGACACGGGCGTGTCTGCCCTCTGACACGGGTGTGTGGAGCCCGTGTTCTGGTTCATTTTAAGTCAGTTTGTACATCGCTTGGGGGACACGGCCTGGGACACGAGCGTGTCACAGGCCGTGTCAAGTCAAAAATAGAATTCTGGGCAGATCTTAGCCATCCAATTCTTTCTATTTGGATCCAATGGCCCTGGTCTTTTCCTGCAGTGATAAGACTGAGTAGTAGCTTCTTCTCTCATTCTTATCAAGAGAGAAAAAGAGAGAGAGAGTTTGAGGAGAAGGAGGATAAGAACAAGGCTTTGGTGGTGCTCCCGCGGTCCGATTCGCGATCCGAGGCTAGTTTATTGGAGGCAAAGCTACTGCGGTGCTTTCCAACCGGCCAGATTTTCGATGGCTCCCAAGAGAGTGTCAAGGGTAACGATCTTCCTTCTTGGACATGTGAAGTCCTCCTTTATGCATGAGTAAGGAATCCTCTCCAACAAAAGGTGGGAAAAGTTAGTGATTCCAGTGGGTGATAGTTATTATTCCCAGCTTGAGTCTGCATATAGACCCGGAAAAGTGTAGTACGGGATAGGAATGCTGTGTGAAGCCCATCTGGATATGTTGATCTGGATTGATGATGTTGCATTTACACACCGGAGAAGACTCCGCGTATACTCGTGTAGTTAGTGGGGTCGTTGGGTTATGCCTGTGAAGGGGAGTAGCAGGAAGTACTGGATTGTGGAACTCCAGGAAAATGCCCTCGTGTTGTATGTGTTGTGGCTACGATGTAGCCAGTCCTTGATGGACGATGAAGCCAGTCCTAAGTGGACAGTGTGGCTATTATGATGCTAGTCCTTAGTGGACGTTATGACAATTGGGAGTTGCGAGCTCTAGAAGGCCTCGTACCGAACAGGAAAGGTGAAGCCGACCCGCGCCTTTTATTATAGCCGCAAGTACGATGTGCTTGGTGAGGGCAAGGCGACTTGAGCAACGGGGGGTGGCGGATCTATACCTGCGTTATGTTGACTGTACAAGGAAGTGTCAAGGCATTGGGCTTTCGTCAGTAGCATAATGAGAGTCTTAGGCCCGCGCACTTGTAAGACTGAATGCTCAATGGGGTTGATCCCGGTTCGCCGGTGTACCCAAACGTGTGTCTAAGAGCACAGATCGTCGGGCCGGGTGGCTGACGGTTGTGATGGATTGCTTGTGCGTGAGAGCACAATCTATATATGAGCTGTCAATTGACGTATTGCTCTGTAGGGAAGGAATGTCTCTGCCCCGGGAAAGGGGTAGGATTGTTATAAATTGGTCAACTGAATGCTGACCGTTGCCTTGTTTGCCACCTTCTGGGTGGATTGTCCCTGTGCAGGTGCTGGAGAGCCGAGCGGAAAATGAAGGGTTGATGCCCTGCTGCTGCTGTTGCTGCTGCCGCCGCTCTTGCTGTTGCTACTAGCCCTTGTGTAACACCCCTATCCGTCACATAGCATATAGCAGTAGGTCCGGCCGGGGCCCGACGCCATATACTACGGACAGACCGGTTGGTTACGCGTTGAAACCACACAACCAATCAGAGCGTCCTACACAACACCTAGCGGAAGCAATTTAATTAAGTTGCAAAAAGATAAGAACCCTGCCACAGAGCATGAATGTCCACTATAACCGAGGAATGAGTACATACACAAAATAGTTCACGGCCTTAAGGCCTTACAGAAGTGTTCGCTTAACAAAATAGCGTCTTTCATACATCGGCGCGCAGGCCGGCCATACATGAATATGAAAAGCTAATATCTAAGCCTTCGAGGGCTGGCGCTGCAACTTGGGCTTTAGCCCGCTATTTGCCGCTTGGCTCCGCAGCAGCACCTGTAGAAACAACCCACCCAAGAGGTGGCAATACAAAAGGGCAACGGTCAGCAAGAGCTGACCAAATTATAACGACCCCGTCCCGTTTCTCGGGACGGCGGTGCTCCTTCCCTGCATATAAAACTATCATAGCAATTCTATAGAGTATTCTATTCGCCACAAGTGTCAGCACGCACGGCCGCACACTCCGTGCTCTCAGGGCACTAATCGGTGAACCCGGTCCGGACCCAGTCCGACACCGCGATTCCACCACCATCCCTCGGATGGCAACACACGTGAGCATTTAGCCCTTTCAGCCGAAGCCTAGGCCCGTTTCCAGCCCCCCGGGAAGTCCCATGTACTTTAGGTCGCTTCTACCGAGACCACTTGGAATGGGTAGAGTTCCACCCGCCCGTTGCTCACTTCACCACGGCCATTTAGCCATCGGTGCGGGCCAAGTTTCTCCTCATTCCCACAAAAGATCAAAACACGCACATAACCCCGTTATGTACCGATTTGCCCTCCAAGGCAACATCGTGGCGGCAATGCGATTCTGCCCAAGCTTTCCGGGTGCGCCTTGAGGTTAACCCCAAGGATCCCTGTATGCAATCTACCGCGTAGAATTTTCGGAAAACTAAATTCACCGGCGCGGAGTCTTCTCCGGCCATGCAATGCAAACATCACCGATCCGGGCTAAACCCGAATAGGCTTCACACACAATGCCTACGCCCGTACTCCGATTCCGGGCTCTAACAACGGGGACTTTACATATCTACCCGAAGGGATTCCGCGCCTCAACGCTCACTTGCGAGAGGGGGATTTCCCCATGCATAGAAAGAAGGGCGACTACACATGCCCTATGAAGAGGATCGTTACCCTCGCATTTTTCCGCGGTGCCATGAAAATGTAGTCGGATGGAAAGCTTCGCCTCGCCCTTGCCTTCGAGGATCCGGACTCGGATCGCGAATCGGTGCTCCGGAGCTCCTCCGGCGGCCGGATCTTGGGCTCCTCCTTCCTCTTGCTCTCCCTTCTCTCTAAACACTTAGAGAGAGAGTGGACCAAAGAAAATGAGGATATAAAACCCTAATCCCGGTTAATAACCCCCCAGGAGCAGCCCCCACCGTTGGATCCAGATCCAAGGGAACGAACGGCCGAGATTAGATCCAAAATCCCAAAAACTGGGCCGAACACGGCTTGACACACGGCCGTGTGTCTGGCCGTGTAGCTCATTCGCCGATCGACACGGCTCCTGACACGGCCGTGTGCCACGGGCCGTGTTACCTGGAGCTTCAGGACGATCGTCGGGCTTCCAGAACACGGCTTCGAACACAGCCGTGTTCGAGGCCGTGTGCCCCACACACGGCTTGAGACACGGCCGTGTGTCTCAGGCCGTGTACCTCTCTGACTCGAGACAGCACAAAAACCCAATTAATCCCTGAACACGGGTAGGCACACGGCCGTGTGCCAGGCCGTGTGCCCCTGTTCAGATCTCCAAAAGAGCCGTTTGATCGCCCCGCGATCATCTCCGAGGTTGGCGTCTTACAACTCCCTCCCCCTTAAGAGAATTTCGTCCCGAAATTAAGAACAGAGACTACACAAAAGAATAAACAAGTCGAGTACCTGAGGGGAACAACTCGGGGTACTCCTCGCGCATTGTCTGCTCTCGCTCCCAAGAGAGCTCCTCGCGCCCGCAGTTATCCCAACGGACCTTCACCATTTTGATTTCCTTGTTCCGAAGCCGCTTGACTTCGAAATCCTCAATAGATATGGGCTTGACTTTCGTTGTCAACCCTTCCTCAACCGGTACTTGATCAGCCGCGATCACCTGCGAAGGCTCTTGCACCGCCTTCCGCAACACAGAAATGTGGAACACATCATGTAATCCACTCAACTCCACCGATAGCTTCAAACGGTATGCCGCTTCGCCGACTCGCTCCAGTACCTCAAACGGCCCAAGGTATCTCGGACTCAACTTTTTCAAGCGTCGAATCCGTGAGACACCCTTGAACGGCTTGATCTTCAAGTACACCCAATCGCCTACTGCGAACTCCACGTTCCGGTGCTTGGCATTGTAGTACTTCACCTGCCGGTCCTGAGCGATTAACAAGCGCTCCCGAATGATTCGCACTAACGAGGTAGCACTCTCCACCTCCTGCTTCTTGTACAACCTTGCCTCACCCGCTTCAAGCCACGATAACGGCGTGCGACACTTCCTACCATACAGGGCCTCGAAGGGCGCCATTTGTATGCTCGCTTGGTAGCTGTTGTTGTACGCGAACTCCACCAAATAAAGATGGTCTTCCCAATGCTTACCGAAGTCCAGGACACACATGCGTAGCATGTCCTCCATCGTTCTATTGACCCTCTCGGTCTGCCCATCCGTCTGCGGATGGAAAGCTGTACTGAACTTTAACTTTGTTCCCAACATCTGCTGCACCAACCTCCAATCATTTGACGTGAACCGCCCATCGCGATCACTCACAATGCTACGAGGCACACCATGCAGCCTAACAATATTGTCAACGTACAACTTTGCCAATTTCTCGACTGGATCATCCTTCCTATGCGGAATGAAATGAGATACCTTGGTTAGCCGATCTACGATCACCCAGATGGCGTCGTTCCCCTTCTGCGACCTTGGCAACCCATGCACAAAGTCCATAGATATATCGTCGAATTTCCACTCCGGTATAGGCAAGGACTTCAGAAATCCTCCCGGCTTTTGGCACTCCGCCTTCACCAAGGCGCACGTTTGGCATTTAGCCACGTACAACGCCACATCTTTCTTAAGCCCCGGCCACCAAAACAACTTCTTGAGATCACGATACATCTTCGTGCTCCCTGGGTGGATTGAGTACTTGGTATGATGAGCCTCGTACATCAACTCCGCCCGGAGGTTGCCCCCACTTGGGACGCACAAACGATGATCCTTCCTTAATAACCCATCTTCTACCGAGAACTGGGAATTTGACCCATCCGAAGCGGCCTCCAAGAGCTCCTTCATGGAATCATCCAACTCCAATGCCTGCCGAACCCGGTCAGCCAGGTCATACTGCACCTCTGTCCAGTTTAACATTGCTTTGGCGCTCGCCTGCTTGTCAACGCAACAGATCTCAAGCTCCTCCAACTCCCGCACTAGCCGCTCATCATGCACCGACAACCAGTTGGCTCGGGCGGGAGCCCTGCGGCTCGGCGCATCCGCAACTGCGTTGCCCTTCCCGGGTACATAATGTATTTTGAAGGTGTAGTCCCCCAGGAACTCCATCCACCTCCTCTGCCTCATATTGAGATCCTTTTGATCCAACAAGTATTTTAGGCTCTTGTGATCGGTGTATATATCGACCCTTACTCCGTATAGGTAGTGCCTCCACAACTTGAGTGCAAATATCACGGCCGCCAACTCCAAGTCGTGCACCGGATAATTTCTTTCATGCACCTTTAGCTGACGCGATCCATACGCTATCACGCTACCATGCTGCAACAACACGCAGCCCAAACCGCTACCCGAAGCGTCGCTATACACCTCAAAGCCCTCGGTCCCACTCGACGAACTAAGCACTGGCGCCGTGGTCAACCGCCTCTTCAGCTCCTCGAAAGCCTGCACGCACTCTTGCGTCCATAAGAATCTCTGATCCTTCCTGGTCAACTTTGTGAGAGGTAACGCTATCCGCGAGAAGTTCTCCATGAAGCGCCTGTAATAGCCGGCAAGCCCAAGGAAACTACGGACTTCCGCTACCGAAGACAACACAGGCCACTCCCGTATCGCAACTATCTTTGCCGGATCCACCGCTATACCTTCCCCACTCACTATATGACCCAGGAACGCCACCGAAGGTAGCCAGAACTCGCACTTGGAGAACTTTGCGTAAAGCTCATTCCTCCTCAAAGTCTCCAACACCAAATGCAAATGCTTGAAGTGGTCTTCTTCGCACTGCGAGTACACCAAAATATCGTCAATAAAGACGATCACGAAGCAATCCAGGAAATCTCTGAACGTCCTGTTCATCAGATCCATAAACACCGATGGCGCATTCGTCAGTCCAAACGGCATGACCGTGAACTCGAAATGCCCATACCTCGTACTGAACGCCGTCTTTGGGATATCACATTCCCTGATCCTCAGCTGATAGTACCCCGACTTCAAGTCCAACTTGGAGTATACAGATCGATGATCCGACTAACTGATTAAAGAGATCATCAATCCTCGGGATCGGGTACTTGTTCTTCTCCGTCAACTTGTTCAATTCTCTGTAGTCAATGCACAGCCGCATACTACCGTCCTTCTTTTTAACGAAGAGGACCGGTGCGCTCCAAGGCGACGAACTTGGACGCACATAACCTTGCTCCATCAGTTCCTCCAACTAAACCTTCAGCTCTGCCATCTCCTTTGGCGCCAACCTATAAGGAGCACGTGACACGAGTTTGGCACCCGGCACGAGCTCGATCGTAAAATCAATCTCTCGCTGCGGTGGGGCTCCAGGAAGGCTATCCGGGAACACATCGGGGTATTCGCAAACCACGGGGATGCTATCCAACGGGGACTTTGGCTCCACAGCCCCCACAATCGCAAAGAACAGCTCTGCACCAGCACGAACCGCCTTCACCACCTGAAGAGCAGACATTAATGTCTTGCTCGACCCCTTAAGCCCCTCGAAAGTAGTCTCCCGCCCTACACCCAGCTTGACCTCCTTACGGTCGCAATCGATCCAAGCCTTTTGCTCTGACAGCCAATCCATTCCAAAGATAACATCGAACTCTACTAGCGGCAGCAATGACGCTAGCAAGTCGAACTCTTGGCTCCCAATGTGAACCTTCACGGCGCACACTCTGTCCGCACGCATCGAGCACCCGTTTGGTAGCAACACATCTAGCTTGTCCTTTGCCATCGAAGAAGGGACTCCGATGCGCGATATAAACTGTTCGGACAAGAAAGAATGCGAAGCACCCGTGTCGAATAGTGCTCGTGCCGGACTATCGCTAATCAACACAAAGCCTAAGCAAAAGACATTAGCTTAACAAGCAATAGGTAATAGTATTCTCAAGTCAACTTGCGTAAATTAACTCATACCTGTCACCACATCCGCTTGCTTGATGGCCTCCTGCTGGCCCAAGTTGTAGACTCTAGGCTGAGTCGGAGCATATTGGGACGCGGTCGACTCCACCGCTTTGCCCTTTTCCTCGTAGGTGGCTCCTTGCTTCCTTTCGGACTTTGCGCGTCCACTCCAGCAGTCACGGGCAAAGTGCCCCGGCTTTCCACACGTGAAGCAAGCGCCCGGGGTCCGATGGGTAGTTGCCCCCGAGGCACCTGCAGAAGAAGCTGGACCCGATGTCTTAGCCTTCTTGAAGAATCTACGGTAGTCCGACTTCGATGTAGTCGGCGCCTTGAACTCTGATTTCTTGCCACCGGATTCCCTTTCTTTCTTTGCTTGCACGTTTCTCATATCCTTCTCCAAGGACCGAGCCGAACTGACCAGGGTCATGAAACCCTGCGTCTTGGGCCCCGACAGCAGCAACCTCAAATCATCCCTTAGCCCTTCATAAAAGCGGCTCGTCTTGCGCTCCTCGTCTGCGAAGGTAGCGCCGGCATATCTCCCCAACCGAGTAAACTCGTGGAGGTATTCATCAACGGTGCTATCACCCTGCACCAACTTCTGGAATTCGCTCTCTAGCGCGATCCTCTGCGCCGAGGGGAGGTATCGAGCCATAAATAGTCTCGCAAACTCCTCCATCGGGACTTCGGCCAATGGCCTTCCCCTCAACTGATGCAGCTCTAGGCCCTCCCACCACAGTCTTGCGTCCACATCCAAAAGGAACGTCGCTATAGTGGTCTTCTGTCACTCTTCAGTTTGCGTCGCAGTCATCACCCTGTTGACCCTTGAGAGCCAATCCTCTGCTTGGGTCGGGGTTTCTGCCCCCGTGAACACTGGTGGGTGAAAGCTCATCACGTGCTTCAGTTGTCTTTCAGTTGCTCTCCGCGGCAACTCTGGTTCCAGCACAACTTGCTCAACCCTCCTTCGCTCTGCCGTCTGAACCGGTACTTGCTCCATAGCAGGAGCAGGCTGCTGCACCTGCCTTGCAGGCTGCGCATTTATCATTGCCATGACCGCTTCTGCCACCAACCTAATGGTCTCAGCAGACAAAGGTGTTGCAGGCGCATCGCTTGGCGCACTGCTCGCCTCAGAACCTGGCCGTTCAGACGGCCCAGCGCCACTTCTGGTCACCTAAAATCGTGCAAAACACCGATAAGCGACCCAAAAATTACTGCAAACAGCAATTATAGGAACACGCAGGTTCCTCAATCATGTGTATTTTCATTCCTAAGTGGACATTCATGGGTTCTTTTCATATTATAACGATGACGCACACAATGTGCTCACCACCCCTTAAAGTGAATTCGTCCACGAATTCATTTAAGCTTGACCGAAACCAGAAGTCTGATACCAATTTGTAACACCCCTATCCGTCACATAGCATATAGCAGTAGGTCCGGCCGGGGCCCGACGCCATATACTACGGACAGACCGGTTGGTTACGCGTTGAAACCACACAACCAATCAGAGCGTCCTACACAACACCTAGCGGAAGCAATTTAATTAAGTTGCAAAAAGATAAGAACCCTGCCACAGAGCATGAATGTCCACTATAACCCAGGAATGAGTACATACACAAAATAGTTCACGGCCTTAAGGCCTTACAGAAGTGTTCGCTTAACAAAATAGCGTCTTTCATACATCGGCGCGCAGGCCGGCCATACATGAATATGAAAAGCTAATATCTAAGCCTTCGAGGGCTGGCGCTGCAACTTGGGCTTTAGCCCGCTATTTGCCGCTTGGCTCCGCAGCAGCACCTGTAGAAACAACCCACCCAAGAGGTGGCAATACAAAAGGGCAACGGTCAGCAAGAGCTGACCAAATTATAACGACCCCGTCCCGTTTCTCGGGAAGGCGGTGCTCCTTCCCTGCATATAAAACTATCATAGCAATTCTATAGAGTATTCTATTCGCCACAAGTGTCGGCACGCACGGCCGCACACTCCGTGCTCTCAGGGCACTAATCGGTGAACCCGGTCCGGACCCAGTCCGACACCGCGATTCCACCACCATCCCTCGGATGGCAACACACGTGAGCATTTAGCCCTTTCAGCCGAAGCCTAGGCCCGTTTCCAGCCCCCCGGGAAGTCCCATGTACTTTAGGTCGCTTCTACCGAGACCACTTGGAATGGGTAGAGTTCCACCTGCCCGTTGCTCACTTCACCACGGCCATTTAGCCATCGGTGCGGGCCAAGTTTCTCCTCATTCCCACAAACGATCAAAACACGCACATAACCCCGTTATGTACCGATTTGCCCTCCAAGGCAACATCGTGGCGGCAATGCGATTCCGCCCAAGCTTTCCGGGTGCGCCTTGAGGTTAACCCCCAAGGATCCCTGTATGCAATCTACCGCGTAGAATTTTCGGAAAACTAAATTCACCGGCGCGGAGTCTTCTCCGGCCATGCAATGCAAACATCACCGATCCGGGCTAAACCCGAATAGGCTTCACACACAATGCCTACGCCCGTACTCCGATTCCGGGCTCTAACAACGGGGACTTTACATATCTACCCGAAGGGATTCCGCGCCTCAACGCTCATTCGCGAGAGGGGGATTTCCCCATGCATAGAAAGAAGGGCGACTACACATGCCCTATGAAGAGGATCGTTACCCTCGCATTTTTCCGCGGTGCCATGAAAATGTAGTCGGATGGAAAGCTTCGCCTCGCCCTTGCCTTCGAGGATCCGGACTCGGATCGCGAATCGGTGCTCCGGAGCTCCTCCGGCGGCCGGATCTTGGGCTCCTCCTTCCTCTTGCTCTCCCTTCTCTCTAAACACTTAGAGAGAGAGTGAACCAAAGAAAATGAGGATATAAAACCCTAATCCCGGTTAATAACCCCCCAGGAGCAGCCCCCACCGTTGGATCCAGATCCAAGGGAACGAACGGCCGAGATTAGATCCAAAATCCCAAAAACTGGGCCGAACACGGCTTGACACACGGCCGTGTGTCTGGCCGTGTAGCTCATTCGCCGATCGACACGGCTCCTGACACGGCCGTGTGCCACGGGCCGTGT
The DNA here is from genome assembly GCA_039513925.1 of Platanthera zijinensis. Lineage (NCBI taxonomy): Eukaryota > Viridiplantae > Streptophyta > Magnoliopsida > Asparagales > Orchidaceae > Platanthera > Platanthera zijinensis. The sequence goes on from CM077087.1 coordinate 18,384,612, forward strand.
TACCTAGAGCTTCAGGACGATCGTCGGGCTTCCAGAACACGGCTTCGAACACAGCCGTGTTCGAGGCCGTGTGCCCCACACACGGCTTGAGACACGGCCGTGTGTCTCAGGTCGTGTACCTCTCTGACTCGAGACAGCATAAAAACCCAATTAATCCCTGAACACGGGTAGGCACACGGCCGTGTGCCAGGCCGTGTGCCCCTGTTCAGATCTCCAAAAGAGCCGTTTGATCGCCCCGCGATCATCTCCGAGGTTGGGGTCTTACACCTTGAAGGCTAGCTTTTGTAGTTTTTGTTCTTCATGTATAGCCGGTCAGCGCGCCGATATATGTAATTCATACTGTTTAAAGAGGAACTGTAAGGCCTTAAGGCCAAACTGTAGTATTTGTTATGCCCTCGTTTGAGTGGTTGTATATAACGTTGGTTTATATATATCTAGTGGATATTCCTGCTATGAGTTCGGCTACTTGTGTATCTATTCCGCTGGCATGCTCTGTGTTAGGATGCGTTGATAGTATTATCATGTAACCTCACCATCTATTTGTAGCATATAGTGTGGGTCCCCGGCCATACATTCTATTATATGTTATTTAACGGGTGGAGTCGTTACATCGAGTCGGGGAAGCTGGTTATCGACTAACGCTTTCAGCAGAGTTGAGTGGATTGCATGATGTCTTCCACATCTCAGTACTTCGCAAAGCCGTCAAGGAACCAACGCATATTGTTGCGAATGATCGTTTACCGGTCGAGCATGGGCTAACGACGAAGGTTAGACCCATTCGGATTGAGGATCGAGCCGAGAAATAGTTGTGGAAAAAGATAATCGGGATGGTCAAAGTCCAGTGAGACAATTGTGGCCGAGAGGAGATAACATGGGAGCGTGAGCAGACCATGCGAGCTGAGTTTCCCTAACTTTTTGTATAAACTGTTGATCATGTACATGTTATTATCACAACTCTTTTAATAATATAGCTTTGAGATTCCTGTTTATTTGCTGAGTACAAATTTCGAGACGAAATTTATCTTAAGGGGGGAGGATTGTAACACCCCAAAATCTTAAGATGGAGTCAGGCTGAGTAACACGGCCTGGGACACGGGCGTGTCCCAGGGCGTGTCCAGGCACACGGTCTGGGATACGGGCGTGTCCCAGGGCGTGTCCCAGGGCGTGTCCTTCTCTCGAGCCGTCGACTCGAGTACTCGAGAACTGACCGTCGAGAGGCGATACGGTCTGGGACACGAGCGTGTCCCATGGCGTGTCCTGCTCGGGAGAAAATCGATGGCGTTGAGTGGCGTTGAGAGAAATGGCATTGAGTGGCGTTGAGTGTGGAACACGGCATGTGACACGGGCGTGTCACAGGGGCGTGTTGGGCACACGGCCAGGGACACGCAGCTCAATTGGTGATGAGAAGTGAAGGAACTCCATAGTTAAGCGTGCTTGGGCGAGAGTAGTACTGGGATGGGTGACCTCCTTGGAAGTCCCCGTACGGCCCAACTTAACTGTCGAGTTCGCTCATCAAACGGAGGCTGTGGCCACCAACAACCCGCCAGTGGGCTGGAGAGGGGTTGGGGTGCTTAGGCTGCAGCCCGGTAGCGATTCCATGGGGGGCTACGGGCCAAATCCCGGGTCGTTACAAGGGGGCGTTCTTTCCCTTCCCCGGTCTCACATCTCCTTTCCCGCAGGCCGGTGCGAGTCGTGGAGCTCGCGGATCCGCCTCAAGCATCCCTGGGCTGCCAAAAGATTCTCATCCAGCTCTTCCAGCAACGGTGAAAGGGACGCCGTCTCGCCCGTTAGGCCCTCTCTCGCCTCGCTTACCAGCCACGCACAATCTCGTTGCAGCACGTCATTGTCTTCTCGCAATCGGTGGACCTCGCGTACCATCTTCTTGAGAACCTCGATTCCTCGCTTCGTCAGCTCAGGGCCCCCCAGCTCGGCATCCAAGAAGGACTCCAAGGTCTTCGGGGAAGGGAGGGGCAAGTAGTTAGCTCGCTCCAGGGATTCGTCGGCCTCCGACTGACTGTGTAAGGCTGCAAGGATGGTTGAATAATATGAAAGGTTAACTCATCCGGAGGAACTACGGACAGCCTAGTAAAGGATGACTTACCTGAAGAGCTCGGCGCATCGAGGGAAAAGCAGGGTGGAGGCATCTTCAGATCTTTACCGTGACCCGGAGGCTGCATTCGAGGTGAAATAAGGTTGAAGCCTGGCACTGGGATAATTTCGGCACCATCCCTTGAAGTCTCGACGAGCTGAGAGGAGGGGACGCGGACCGGCGAGTCCGGTTTTTGCGAGTTCATCCCCAGGGTCCCAAAGGATGGGGACGGGTCATGGTGACGAGCCTCCAAAGCCCCGAACCGAAGGTCAGCGGGAAGAGTATCACCCCGTGGAGAGGTGATCCCGTCGCCCCCTTCCCGACAGTCCTGGTCGACGCAGAGGTCAATAAAATTCCCCTCCTTCACAGGGGCACGCAAGGTGGAGGAGCCCGTCTCAGGCTCCAGGGCCTTCTTCAAATCTTTGTAAGCGCGTTCGGACGCTTTTGCATCTGGCTTCACCCTCTTGGCCGAATTGGATTCGGCGGGGGCGCTCCGCGGGATGATAAGGGGAATGGAGGTTAAGCTGGCGACGCGGGCGGAGGAGATCTCGCGAGCCTTTGCAAGCCTCTCTTGGAGCTCCTTAGGAAAAAGGCATCTCGACAAGTTCAGGGGGGAGGGGAGTGACAAAGGTCACCCAGGTACACAGGCGCATATTTATAGCTGCTGGTGGACCCCGCCGAAAGATTCCTTGGCTCCTGCCACACTCGTTGAATCCCATGGGGTTGGATGCTTCTTTCCGAGCTTGTGCTAACCTCGCAAAGAGCGGGGATTATGTACAACCCTGTATCCGGCGAGTGGGGTCGGCATGAGCCAGACTGGCCAAGTCCAGCCCAAGACCCAAGCGAGCCAGGCCCGTGGCATCGAGTGAGCTGGCGAGCTCACTCAACGCCTTCTGTCTTAGCGTCGAGTGAGGCGAGCTCCCTCAACGACTTCTGTCTTGGCATCGAGTGAGGCGAGCTCCCTCAACGCCTTCTGTCTTGGCGTCGAGTGAGGCGAGCTCCCTCAACGCCTTCTGCCTTGGCGTCGAGTGAGGCGAGCTCGCTTCACGCCTTATCTTGGCATCGAGTGAGGCGAGTTTGCTCATCGGTCGGCTTACACCCGCCCTAAAGATCTCGGCAGTAGCTCCGACTCGCCCAGGCGGGGTGGGATGTTTTTGAGGGGCGAGCTTGTACTAGCCAATCCCCGTTCGTCGAGATCTGACCTTTTAGCGAACTTGCGACATGCGGTCAGGGAAGGCCGAGCCCGTGCCTTGGTGTTGAGTGATGCTTCTCCACTCCCGTATTCGGCAAATAGTGGGTGGATAGGGCCAGCCGGGCCCGTACTGGCGAAAGGCCGAGTAGAAGCGGCGAGTGCCAACCTCGTCGAGCACTCGCCGTCCTTGCCGAGCAGAGATTGTTGAGGGATACTCACCCAGTAGTCCGTGAGGTGTTTTTACCATTTTGCCCCCGCTGGCCTGCCCATAGACGGTTGGAACAGCGGAGTCTCGCTGTTGGCAGACCCGGGTGGGCTGCACATAGCTATTCAGAATAGCGGAGTTTGGCTGTTGGCAGGCCATCCTGAGGGTTTTCAGTAATTTCAGGCCGGCAGAGGTTAGTTATTTGCAAAATGTTTTCAGAAATCTATAAATATGACTCAAGGGGTACCTCAGAAGGCATGCTTACTTGTCTCCTAGTCTTCTAGCGCCTTCTGAGGTACCTTAGCCCGACATTTGGCTAAGGAGGGGAAGCGCTCAGTGATCTTCTGGGTGTGTGATGGGACCTCCGCACCAGGCGCTTGGTCTAGTCCTTTGCTCTCTTTTCCTTGTTGTTTTTCTTGCATGAGCGAAGTAGGTGCGCGACCACCCCTTCCCCAAGGGTGAACTCCAAAAGAGACCGATTTTCTGTTTCAACAATGTTTTCAATTTGCTGTCGGATATTGCATATCATAATAGGGTCGTTACATTCTAATAAACTCACATCAAACCTCTAACTCTTCATTTGATAGTATTTAGGTTCATTGTATTTGTCATGCGCTCATTTGCATGACGTGCAGGATTAAGGGATTGTTAATCTATCACCTATAGATTTTTCCTGCGCTAGTATCCTAAAAATCTTCTAAGTCAGGACGGTTTTCAAGAGCGTGACCTCGATCGGATTGCCAGCATGGACTGGCTTGAACACACAAATCATTGCCCCAGATGGCGCAGTCCCAACAACCAAATGCCCCCCCCCCACGCATTTGAGTGTGTGCATGCACGCTCTTCATGAGCGGCCACACGTGTGTCGATGAGCACGCGCGCACCGACCACATGCACTGTGTAATCGTGCGCGCCCGTTGGTCGCACCCGAGCAATCGCGTGTTCCCGCAGGCCGCAACTGAGCAATAGCGCGTGCCCGCAGGCCGAACGTGTGCGGGTTATGCATGTGCGAAGGCCACACGCATGCAACGACCGCGCAAATGCGCTGGTTGCGTGCGCTCCCAGGCAACACGTTTACGACGCTCCATCGTGCACATGCCCATCTTCCACGTGCCCGACTCCATATTCTGCCACCTCTGCCTCCCGTCGTCGTCGTCCGTCGCGGTCACCTTTGACGAGCCCACCTAAGCTGCTCGGGTTTCTTGGACCGCCGTGGGGGCATCAACGTCTTATGCGAAAATCGACAATCCAGGTGACCAGAATCGCACAACCTAATTCTTCGGTTCAAGCTCCTAGATGGCATGTAATTGTCAATGTGACGCCCAAAAAAGCTATGACAAACGCCCATAGCGTTTCTTCGAAGACAAACAATCAAGAAGAGAAGAGAAAACTCTGAAGTTTCCGACGAAAATTTGGAACTCCGCTTGCGCTCTTGCTCAAGTGCTCAAATGTTCACTTAGCACGCTCGCTCGCTTTATTGCTCAAGTGTGGACTTGCATTCCACTATGCTTGCTCCACCGCCTGCTCTAGTGCGTGCTCTAGAAGCCCTCCTGCGAGTGTCATTCAAGACGTTTCTTTTTTCACTTTCAATTACATATAAATAGAGCGGTGTACTGTCACTTTCTCAAAGATTCTAACACTCGTAACAATTAGTGAATTTGGTCAACACCGAAGCGATCCTGTAGTTTTTTTCTCTTTCTGAGTTTTTCCACATAAAAAGTCTTGTCGTCTCCACAGTTAGTTCTCTTTTAACTGTTTGCTCGTTCTCAATATAAGACGGTTCGATTCTTCCGAACCGGGAGAGCGCCAAGCAACCCCACAACAATACTCATAATATTTTGCTCCACAATGCATTTTTCCCCTAAGGCTTCCTTTGGTGTGACATTTTTGCTCTCATCACTTTGGACAAAAATATCATTATTATAGAATGTATGTTTGGCAGGACAATGCATGATTATATTATGACTATCACCACGAAAAAAATACTTATTTTGAGCATAAAAGTGGATGAAATTTTTAAATTAGGTCACGAAAAAAAACTTATGATAATCACCGCGTTCACAACTGCCAACACCATGTCGAAGGAAGTCTAAGGCTCTGTTTGGGGGGACTTATTTTCACCGGTCAAGGGGTTACGACCGCATGAATCGAATCTTGATTAAGGTCCGGTTCATGCGGTCGTAACCGCTTGACCGGTAAAAATAAGTCCCCTCAAACGAAGGCTTGGCACGGTGGTGGCGGTCATGAACACGATGGTTAAATTGTCATTTGTTAACGCCCAACTAAGACTCCGTTTGAGGGGACTTATTTTCACCGGTCAATCGGTCATGACCGCATGAACCGGACCTTAATTAAGTCCTGGTTCATGCGGTCATAACCACTTGACCGGTGAAAATAAGTCCCCCCAAACGGAACCTAAGAAACTTCATCAACTTTTATGCTCAAATAGATGATATTTGTTAGGTGATTCTTAACAAATGACGGTTTAACCCATATATTTACGGCCGCCGCCACCATGCCAAACTGAGCCTAGATCAAACAGAAACAATATTTTAATTCAAAAAATAAAATTGAAAATTTGTATTATAAAATTAAGAGTTCTACGACTGCAATTTCATATTATTATCATCGTAAAATGTCAACCAGCTGATTTAATAAAATAATAGTCCCATATCTATCTACTGGAGTACTAGTCAGGCAATATAATTAGCTAAATTAACCAATCTGCCTCCCACGAATTTTGGCTCTCATTGTCATGGTAGACTAGCCGCTAATTTTTACCGTATTTATAAAATTAGTATAGATATGGACACGCCATATAATAAAAAAGAATACACATAAGCTTGTTTGAGCTAGAATAGTAGTGAGATGGGTGAACTCCTGAGAAATTTTTGTGTTGCAATTTAACTTTTGAGTTTGCTTTATTAAAAGAAGGTTGTGACCACCAATAACGTGGATGGAGATGGATTGGGGTGCTTGGGCTGCAGCCCAACAACGTCGCCTATAACAGAGCTATGATGTTGTCCCGTTGGATTGGTTATGATTGTTACAAAAAAAATGCATTTTTTTATTGTAACACCCTTTGTCAACTTTATAGACGCGCTCTTCTTTTGCTCATCGATCGTCGAGTGCTACACATGATTCGTCCTCAACCATTACTACTCCCAGTCAGGGATCGTCGTGCTCCCATCTATTCGAAGTCGGCGAACTACGATCAATATTCCCGAACGATTTGCGATCGCTACTCACAGTCGACAATTGACAGAGACGGTTCCAGAAAGTTTGACTATGAGACCCAATCAAAAGACGAATAAATTTTTTTTATGATCAATGTCTATATCAAAATTTGTGCATGTAGAGATATCATAATTGAGTCATAAAAATGAATTGTTTCTTATTGTAACTTATCTATTTAGAGACATCTGAACTAAATTTTTAATCGGCTTTTAGAACAAATGGAATGTTGCGTGATGCTGACCTGATATTTGTTGCAGTATACATAATATAAACTTTTCAATAAATTGAGATGTGGGTATATAAAAAGTATCAACAACTTCAATTTGAGATGACTAGCTTGCAACAAAGTATGAGTTGCAATAAAAATGTAAAATGTTATCATCAATATTTAAAAATTCGACTGACTTTATTGTTGTCATCATTCATCAACACATCTAAGAGCATATTAAAGTTACTCCTCGAAGTAAGAGAACTTCGTATTAAAACGAACTTAAAATAAAAATGTGAATGAATGCTCCTACTGCAGAGAATGAGAATTTAAACAGGGGGGCAAACCATTCAAGAAGTTTTATAAACACATAGTAAAAAATCATTGGCTTTGATCTTGTGTACTAGCAAACACTAGTAAAATTGACATGATTAAAAGAGTTAAATAAAGAAGTTGTCGCGTTATATCGTGCTGAAGATGACGATAACGTTTCTTTCAGAGATTTCAAATAAGCTACGAGTAAAGAAGAAGATGGACTTGATAGGGTAAAAATTAGTTGTAAGTATCTCAACTATATTTACATATGTCGTTTTTACAAAAATTAATTAAACAAGTTGACTTTCATGTAAACTGTTTTATCTTCCAATAAAAATAAATTTAAACGTTTTCATCTTTTCGGATATTTTTCTCCCTTATTCAGACACCGTTTTGACGTATAAGTAGTCAAAATTTATTGGCTCGACGAGAGGAACTCAAATTCATCATCTATTTTGTCAAAATCCTTGAGAAGCTCAGATCCCCCCCCCCCCCCCCTCATACCATTTTTGACATATAAGTAGTCAAAATTCATTGGCTCGGCGAGAGGAACTCAAATTCATCATCTATTTTGTCAAAATCCTTGGGAAGCCCCCCCCCCCCCCATATACCGTTTTTGATGTATAAGCAGTTAAGATTCATTGACTCGACGAGAGGAACTCAAACTCATCATCTATTTTGTCAAAATCCTTTGGAAGGCCGGGCCCCACCGCCCACCATATCCGCCCCAGAGTCGATTGGCAATCGCTAATCTCAGCTGGTGATCATGGAACTCTGGTTCGGTGATTGGAAATCATCAACGCTTACAGAAGTTCATTATATATTAAATTATTAATTTTTTTTATTAAATTATATATAAAGGTTTGAATAATTTTTATTTGGAGTCTTGTAAGATGTGCCGTTTAATTAATGTATTTTTTTTCAATACAAGTAAGTATTCACAATTTTTAACACATTTTAATACGGTACGAGCAGTTCCCTGCGCGACCTGTTCGCATCGCTCACCTTTTCCTATATATAGAGAGAGAGGGAGAGAGAGCAGGTAATAAAAACAATTCATTGAATATATATATATTTTTAAAATAAATAATTAAAAAGTAAATAAACAAAAGGACTTTAATGGCTACACGAAAGCTGTGCACGTGCAAAGAAAAATAATAAAATAAAATAACAAAAATTGCCGAAAAGAACGACAAAGATTGCGATCAATATATTATGGTTGTCAATTAAAAGTACCGTGTGCTAACTAATCAGCTTAGCTAATCATGGTAAATAGTATTTTTTTTTTGTTGATTCCCCGAATAATTAATTATTTATAATATTATCTTATATAGTCAAAAAGAGAGGTATGGTGTGATCGGAGCTATATATTTAGCGGCGCTACACAGCATCTTTTTCATATTTTACAAAATAATAATAATAATAACAGTTGGTCTGATTATTGTTCATCAATTACGTCATGAGTTTTGGTTCATGCAGTCATAATTGCTTGATTGCTGAAATAAGTCCACCACAACCGTAATCGGAGCTCAAGGGTAACCTAATCATGACTGAGTTAATATGTAAGCAAAGCTTCGTTTGGGAAGGCTATTACGGTCGTGAATGTACAATCCATATTCGTTGAGGGTGAATCTCATCGGAGTCAGGTCAGCAAGAGTCAAAGTCAGCAAGTCAAGACAGAAGTCATAGTAAACGCGTCAGGCAGCGGAAGGTATGAGCGAGTATGACGAGCTCTCTCGCATACTCGTCAGGTAGGCGATTAGGCCAACTACTCGCCCAGCCGCACGAGCTCCCCCCAGAAAGTCGCTAGTAGCCGGGAGGTAGGCTATAAGTAAGACTCACCCCCTCTCTTTGGATTTGCCTATAAATAGGACCCCGGAGGTACGAAGAGACAGACTTCAGAATCTTGCAAAAATCTTGAGACCACTTTCTCTTAGACATCAACTGAGCCTTTGGATTCCTTTTTCAGAGAGACTCGGACGTGACCTTGCGACTATCTGTCTTAGTCGCCGCGACTTAATTACCAGCTAGTCTTCCTAATACACTGCTCGGTCATATTTGGTTGTGGAGGGGTTGCTTCTTCTAAGCTTCCGAGTACGTGGTGGGACCTTCCTGCCGCAGCGCCTGGAGTCCTATTTGTTGTTTGGCAGTTTTCATGTCTTAGCCTATTAGCCGTCGAACTTAACCGCTGAGCTGGTAACCATAGGCTGTCTTGATCCGTATTTTGAGATTGAGGATTTTCCCGGCTTCAACAGTGAACACAACGGTTATGAACCGTCATTGTTATTGATCGCCCGAGCTCGCTTAAATAATTTCATTCTTTTTATGTTCAATACTAGGGGTGTGCAAAAATAATCGAAGAATCGACATCCGAATCGGAACCGAATCGATTTCAGTGGCGGATCCGGGAAATTGATAATGAATGTGCATAATTTTTTTTAAATGCAATAGCACGAACATTTCTTATATTTTTTAAATTAAAGGAGCAATTTTTTTCTGAAGAATCATGAAGTACGATAACGAGAGTGCACGATGTTTTTTTGCCCCATGTCTATAAAATTTAACATGGGGCAAAAAGGGGGGGGGGGGACATTAACTTTCTTCAAATAAATAAATTAATTATTCCATCTTATTGGAGCTTTTTTCTCAGGGGGTGACCAACGCTTTTGACGTATAAGTAGTCAAAATTCATTGCTTTGACGAGAGGAATCCAAATCCACCAATCATTTTGAAAAATAATTGAGGGATCAGTGTCCCTCAGGCTCCCCTCTGAATCCATCCCTGGAACCGAACCGAGTGGTTCAGATCGGTTCTCATGTGTCTCAATTTGGTTCTGGGTCCAAAATTTTCAGAACCAACCACTTAGGTTTGGTTCTCGGTTCTTACCCTCAGGTACCCAGAAGGCCAGAACCGACCCGAGAATCGAGTTATTAAATTTAAGTGTAAAATAGATATGAGTTGTTTGATACTTATTTTATTCAATATGAGTCTTTTAAAATAGTCTAAGTTGAGTTAAATGTACAAGGTACATCTTTCTTACAAATTCACGGTCTTTTTAATATAAGTCTAATAAAGTAAAGTTAGTTAACGATATTGTACGAGTTTTTCTTGTTTTTCTAAGAGTATGTTAGCGAAAATTGAAGAAGATTTTGCATGAATTTTTTGGCTTTTCTAAAAAAACATTTATTTGATCATATTATTTTCTTGTAAAAAATATTTTGTGTTTAATATTTACTTAAAAGAATATAATAATTAGGAATGTTAATTACTAATATATAAGTTTATATGCAAAATATTATGACGCGTTAGTGGAATCGAGAACCGAACAGAGTTTTTCAGTTTGGATATGATTTTATACCTTGTGTATATGCAGGTTCTGATTCTGAAAAAATCAATACGGAACCAAACCATTACAAATTGATTCTTGATTCTGGGTGGAATCGATTCAAACCAACATTTTTGTTCAAACTAATTAATCGTCTCAATATGTTTGACATAAAACGGTCGTAGCCGTCACAAGAAAAAAAAATAGTTTTGAACATAAAAATGAATGGAGTTTGTTATGTGAGGTTAGATGTTCATGCACAATGGTTCACAATGGTTCATCACCATCAAGTTCATGACCATCAACACCATGCCAATCAATCCCTAGGTAAACTAAGGCTTCATTTGGTTCGGCGGTGGCGGGTCGATCCAGCGGGTGGAAACGGATTGTTCGAAATGGAGGGGGGAGGTGGCTGCTCCAAACGGAGCTTTTTGAGGACGTTTCTCAAGGGGGGCGGGTGGAAACGGAGCAAACGCCGCCGGAGGTTCATTTGTTTTTCCTCCTTCCGGCGGCGTTTGCTCAAAACGGAGCAACGAAACGCCCAAACAAATGGAGCCTAAGGCTCCGTTTACCGTGACATTTTTGCTCCAATGAGTTTGAACAAAAACATCACCCTCATAAAATATACGTTTGACATAACAACGGTTATGACCGCCATCAAGAAAAAAAAAACTAGTTTTTTAACATAAGTGTGGATGAAGTTTCTTAAGTGAGTTAGTAATACGAAGGTTCATACCCACCGAGTACACGCCCGCCACCAGGGCATCAAACGTAGTCTAACTCGAACTCGACCAAATACCAGTCCCACATATATCCTTTTAAATTTCAACATCCCGGATCTCTTCCTCTAATTATTTACAAAATAAATGATTTGCTTCACAATGAAAGGAGTTATTTTGAAGAGATATTTAATTCATACATATAATATACGTGTCCAAATATAAATGATTTATACTGATAGAAAAATTAGGAGTTCATAGTCCTAATTTTAAATAACCATATTCTCCTTTTTAATACATACGCCAGCATAAAATAAAATAAAAAACATGCTTTTAATATACATATAAAAGTTAGGGGCATCTCCAGTGTTTATAGTGCCGCTACCGCTATAATAATTTTCATTTTGTTCTTGCTTAATGAACAAATAATATCGTCATCATCAATCAGCGCCTTTACACTATAAATAGACATCTTAATTCTGTCAGCACAGGAACTTGATGAAGAAGCAGAGCTCACCATTGCTTCTTCTATCCTGCTCCAGCGGGAAGAAACTCCTTTAAGCTGCCCATCCTCACCATTTTCTTCTCCAAAAAAGCTTCATTTCATGGTTTCCCCTTTCTACTCACCCGATTACACAAATCAACTCATGCCCATAGTGAAAGTCTTTTCCCTCCTCCTCTCCCCTGTCCTCGCCCTCCTCCTCTGTTTCTACCTCTTCACATGGAAGAAATCGAAGCCGGCCGGCAACAACCTCCCTCCCGGCCGCCGGAGCCTCCCCCTCCTCGGCGAAACCTTCGCCTACCTCAAGCCGCACCCTGCCGTCTCCACCGGCCACTTCATGCAGCATCACATATCCAGGTAACGAGCCGCAAAACATGTAGTTTAGCAATGGCGCGGGCGGTAATTGTTAACACGAACCAATTCCCCTGTTTCTAAGGTATGGGAAAATCTACCGGTCGAACCTGTTCGGCGAGCCGACGATTGTGTCGGCCGACCCGGGGCTTAACCGCTTCATCCTGCAGAACGAGGGCCGGCTGTTCGAGTGCAGCTATCCGAAAAGCATCGGCGGGATCCTCGGCAAGTGGTCGATGCTGGTGCTCGTCGGCGACATGCACCAGAGCATGAGGGCGATCTCTCTCAACTTCATGAGCGCAGCCCGCCTCCGCGCCGTCCTCCTGCCGGAGATCGAGCGCCACTCCCTGCTCGCCGTCTCTGCCTGGAAGGAAAACCACATCTTCTCCGCCCAGGAAGAAGCCAAAAAGGTGATTCATTTTTTTTTAAAAAAAAACCCAGCCATTTTGGGTTTTTTTCTGGCATTTTGCACCTCCAAAATAAGGTATTTTAGCATTTTGTCTCTTAAATTTTTAAAATTGGCATTTTTCATCCCAATTATCTATTTCTTGGTTTAGGGTTTCGGACATCACAAAAATTGCTCATTTTGATACTTTGCATTTTGGATGATTGGTTCTGTCCCGACCTAAATATCTTTAAATGAATATTTTTGGTGCTGCTCCGATCTAAATACCTTTAAAATTTTGGCACAAGTGTGTAAAATGTCAGAAATCGGTAAGTGAGGAGTGAAAATTGTGAATTTTAAATATTTGGTATGCAAAGTGCCAAACCCTTACATTTTGGAGAAATTTTTTGTTATACCGCGCACATAAAGATCTGACCGTCCGATCCGCAAAAATACGGTCATATTTAAAATTCAAAAATACACCCATATTTTTGCGAAAAATCCGACCGTAAAATCATGGATCGGACGGCCAGATCTTCTCGCGCCCAAAATCCTCAGTGCCAAAATCTTCAGCAATTAGCGGGGAGGATTCATTTCTGCTAATTTGTAATTAATTTAACCCCGCAGTTTACTTTTAATCTCATGGCGAAAAACATTATGAGCATGGAGCCGGGAGAGGCGGAGACAGAGAAGCTCAGAAAGGAGTATATAACATTCATGAAGGGGGTCGTCTCTGCGCCATTAAATCTTCCAGGAACCGCATATTCCAAAGCCTTGAAGGTACACAAAAAATCATTTTTTTACAAACTTTTTTTAATCACGTTTTAGCCAGTGAGTTGTTGATAATGATACCACTAATTTTTTAATCAAGCACTGTTTTCAGGCAGGTTTAATTTGGTCATAATGCGTTAAATTATGCTTATAAAATCATTACTTTTCATGAAAATTCTCCCCTGGACTTGATAAACATCGCCATTTCCAAAACATTGTGAGTTGTTGATAATGATGCCATTAATTCTTTAATTAAGCACTGTTAGCAGGCACTAAGGCAGGTTTAATTTGGCTACAATTTGTTAATTGTGCTTAAAAATCATTACTTTTCATGAAGATTCTCCCTTGGACTTGATAAACATTGACTCCCGAGAACAAATTTCCATTTTCAGATTAATTTAATATTTTATCTCAATGAGATTTGGAAGATGAATCAGTTGCTTGATTAGGTCTAAGATTAAAACAATATAAAATTTAATTCCTTTTACAAGTGTCAGGTCACATTCAAGGGTTCAATGCTCCCATCTGCCTTTATTTATTTCTGATCTATTTAATAAATGGCAAGCTATATCTCCTTCAATTCTTCATCATAAATCTTCATTGTGGGATTTCCATTTGGGTTTTTGTTCTTCCAAAAAAGAAAAAAAAAGAATGGCTTGAACTAACTTAATTAATTAGCATGCTCCACATGCAGTCAAGAAGGAACATTCTTGGAGTCATTGAGAAGAAGATGGAGGAGAGAAGGAATCAAAGGTTTAGTGATCAAGAGGAAGATGATCTTTTGGGATGGGCATTGAGGCAGTCCACCCTCTCCAAGGAACAAATTCTAGACCTTCTTCTCAGTCTACTTTTCGCCGGCCACGAGACGTCTTCCATGGCTCTGGCCCTCACAATCTTCTTCCTCCAGGGCTGCCCAAAAGCCCTTCAACAGCTCCGGGTGAGACGATGTTTCCGTGATATGCCGAGTTTGGGTTTAGTCCCACATTGAATAATTGAAAATGTTTATGTATGTTCATGTAATGCATGTAGCTTGGCCTTGCTCAAGTATAATTTTTTGGGTTAAATCCTCTTCATTCTCGCTCTCTAGGCATATGCGTGTTGGTTAGTTGTGAACAACCGTTTCACTCCGACGAATGCGGATTATGACGGAGAGTGCGAGGAGCTAGCGTTGCTAATTTGATTGCTTCAACTTATTTTTGTAGGAGGAGCATCAAGGAATTGCAAGGAAGAAATTGGAGAGGGTGGAGGGTGGGCTAAATTGGGAGGATTACAAGCAAATGGAGTTTAGTCAATGTGTAAGTTTTTCATTAATGTAATGTAAATATGATAGTTTATTATGATAACTAATTAGTTTATAATGATTTTTGAAAGCTAAAGTTGAATTTTATTGTCTTAATTAAGGTGATTAATGAGACACTTCGGCTTGGGAATGTTGTGAGATATGTTCACAGAAAGGCTATTCGCAATGTGCAATATGGAGGTTAGCTCTCGCGCTTAATAATCAAATTTTAATACTTTGTGTTTTTTTTTGTGATCTTTTAAATATAACAATTGCATTGCCCATTTATTACTTTTCTATTTAAATAATAATTAATTATTCAAGTTTCTCCCCGGGGAGTCGGCATAATTACATGTTGCACCTCTCTATCTTTTAAAATTACAAAAACCTCCCTCATAAGTCTTTTCCGGTGTGATGCTATAAAATGTAAACTTAGGTGAGAGGATGTTTTTGTAAAAAGATCAAATAATGCAATTTGTAATTTTGCAACTTTGCAAATTTATAGGGGAAGTCAGGATGAACGATCCTTTTGGATATATACAAATCAATTTTTAGAGTTTTTTTTGGATCCTTAAAAAACACTATAGACTTATCCCAACTTAAATATCGAAATGAGAAGGTTGAGATTGGGACGGCGAAGTTTGCCATGTTGATGCGTGATCAGGAGAGTTCAGAATTTTGGGTTGAGGTCCGAGAGAAGGCCGTCAACGGAGATTGCCTACTGGTCTTCTGTCCGATAGCTGTCCTTCGGTAGTGATCGACGAGGAGAGTTCTTCAAGGATTAGATGACGAGTAGGTTGTATTGCCGGAGCTAACTCTCTCGGCATTGACGCCGTTCATGTGATTACCACCAATGGAGACTTCTCCAATCTCTTCTTTGACACATTTGATATTTTTTCCACGCCGGATCTCATAGAAACCGCTGATTCCTCGCCTTCTTCACTTCTCGCCTTAGTTTCATCAACGTCCCTCCGCCGTCGCTGGGCTTCTTTTCGTTCGACCGTGCCCGGATGCCCTTGTGCCCCTAATTCCTAATATAATTTATATTGCATACTTTATGTTTTGATGAAAAGAAATTGTTTTTGATAATTTGAGATCTGGCACCTTTAATTTTATATTTTAATCTTTAAAAAAAAATTTATTTTTTTTAATTTTGTACTGATTTGTATATAATCATTCGGTTTGTGTATAACAAAATTATATTTGCATTGATTTGTATATACTAAAGATTTGTATATAGTCAAAAGTGATTTATAATAATTTATAAAGAGTACTTTTGCTCATGCATAATATAAAATGTAAACTTACGAGGGCTCCGTTTTGTAAAAAATTATGGGAACCTGATCGAGAAAAAGCTCGCCGGAATACTCAGTCACAACCAAAGCCAAGTAGAATTCAGCACAACAAAAGCATAAGAGTATTAATCTGAAATCTACAAATCTAATTTTTAGAGCAAGACATACATTGCAAGACATGATTTCGCAATGTACCTGGTGGAAACAGAAAAGTACAAATAAGAGTAACCGCGCGGTCTGCAAATTTTAACCGCACAACTGCTGACCGCAAGCCCTGTTTGTCAAAATTGCCCAAACCGTCAAACCGCAACTAGCCGCGCGGACTGTTTGTTATTGAATGCTGATGAACTTGCACAAATAAGAGTCGGGGACTCCTATCTATAGACGCGAGAAGGAGTGTCGTCACCGCCCATAATAATAGGATAACCGCCCGTCAAACCGCGACTAGCACCACCTATCTGCACAAAACGCTGACACTAGCATCAGTTCGCCACAAAGAACAAACTATCAGCACAGGCGGAAAGGACCAGTTCGCTAAGCCGAGCGAATAACAAAACCAGCCCGCGTGGACTTCATCGATCCAGCCACGAGTCCTGAACCACTAACGTCATATTATCGAACTGTCGGTCTCCGCAACCAGACCGCACAGTTCAGCGGACACTACTCTAGACTGCTCATCACAACAACCAAGCCACGTGAACTGATCCAATCACGCCAGCGGCGGACAACCAGACTCAGCCACCTGACCGCACTGAGCAGCGGTCTCCACATCCAATCCGAGTATACTGCTATCTGCGACGAAGGCCATTACAAGCCTAGTCGAACAGTCGATCTCCGCAAATACCAGAAGCAGACCGCACAACCATGCGGTCTTGCCGAACTAGACAACAATCAGACTTGTCACCACCGTGACCAAGTCAACACAAACCAGTGAACTCTGACAATCAACTTGCCCGAGAAGGCTCCATCGAACTGTGCGGTTAGCTTACACAGACCGTGCTAACCGTCTGCTTTCTTGCGAGCCAGAGATCCTGAAAGCTTAAGCGGACTGTGCGGTCTCACATTCCAGACAGCCACAGCTGCGGTTAGACAAGGCTAACCGCTCGGTTACTTCTCCAGGGTGCTTGCTGAACCAGACCGCAGGAAGGAAAGATAGAAACCGAAACCGACTAACCTTCATATCCTAGCCGTCAGGTCTCTGCGGTCTGCCTAAATCAGATCGCCCACCTCCACTACACTCTCACTGCAACAATTTCAACACGTTTGACGTGACATTTTTGCTTCTTTGAATTTGGCCAAAAATATCATCATCATAGAATGTATATTTGACACGACATTAATTATGACTGCCACAAAAAAATAAAACTAGTTTTGAACATAAAGGTGGTTGCACTTCCTTGGGTGAGGATGGGCGTTCACGAATGATAATTCATAACCGTCCATCTGACTGCCACCACCGTGCCAAACGAAGCCTATATTAAGGTTCTCTTTGTTTACCATGTTAATTCCAATGCGGCAAGATAAAAATGTCCCTAGAGAAGTTTGCTATATGGTTTGATGTTCACTCAAGTGACCTTTTTGAGAACCTAATTATTGATGTCCTCAAAGGTATATTTTAGTACCGCATTGACTATGCTAAGTAAATATTGGTTGGCCCCTCACACATAGTAAGTTTGGCCATTGGTGTATCTAACCCAACTTGACTTCACCTTGGTTGCGGCTCAAATTTGTTCGTGCTTATTGGCTCTCATCGGTCTTTGCGACTATAATATGGTTGAGCAAGACTCAAAGAAAATGTTAACTTTCATGGGTCTAATTTCCTCTTTTTTGAGAAAGAAGATCTATATTGCACTGAGATGCACATGCAAAGCATGTATATGGCTATGTCTTGACATGGCTCTTCCTATGAGGCATGCAACTTACTACCACAATGCATGTTGATTCCAACCTCAATATCTCCGATCCACGACTCTTGGTAACACCACCTCAACAAAACGCTTGTGATATATGTTGTCTACGACTTCATATGCGACACTACACATCTGTTATGCCACCTTTGCATGCAATGCTTGCGCGCATCTGCATCCCCGTCGGTCTCCGGCATCCTGCTTGCACCACGATGTCTAACACGGTGAAGCTCGCAACCCACAATAACTTCCCATGGCTTCTAGATTTAAGCCACCCTAGCCGCCTTTTCGTTGCACACTGGTCGACCACACTTGTTCTTGTCTATGCTCTCGGCACCTGTCGATTCCTACCAACACTTGTTTCGTTCGTCTAACACCCACCAAAGAGCAAAGGCTAGTAGCCATCCTTGCAAGTGGCAGCCTCCTGCGCTGAAATGAGAGCCAAAAAGTAGAGACTCCCGCTCTTAGACAAAATTTTCTAAATTGTAACACATCATCAAAGAATGAGAGGATGAAGAAAAAATACACTCATGGAAAGGAAGAACTCATGCAGATTTTTTTTTGTAAATCACTATGTTTTTAGGGCTTTGGGAGAGGGATTTCCATAGTGATGACCCGATTCTCTTTATTATCGGCCTCTCTTTTTCTCCCCTACCGGTGATTGTGAATAACCCCTTTCTGTGGATGTAGGTGTTTCTCGTCGAACCACGTAAATCGCATCATGTTCCTTTGTTTTTGGTTGTGTGATTTTGTTTTTCCACATCGTTCGCACAACAAGGCTATGTGAGGAGCTTTCTAGTGAGAAATTTCATAAGTGGTTATCCATCAAGGATCCTCGAGAATTATATATGTTGGTGTTTGTAGCTACGTTGTAGTCTTATACCGGGATAAGAATACGTATAATTGGCCACTTACCCGGACCTCCTGTTTATGATTGCAAATTAAATTAGAGGTTGCATCACTCTTATCTATTGAATTTACAAATGACTTCTTTATAAATTTACATTTCATAACATGCATGCATAAAAATAGCTTCTTGAAGAGTTCCTTTAGGGCGTATTTGCCTACATGCGCGTTATGAAATGTAAACTAACACTCAAAATTTTGTAATTTCAAAAAATAGAGAGGTGCAACATGTAATTATTCTAACTCCTAAGGGAGGTTTGGGTACGTAACTCTATAGTGTCCCTCATTTCGATCGTGGTGCCACGGTGCTTAGTGATTGCCAATTGCCGTGTTAGTCATTGTGTCCTTCTTAGGATCTCGACGAGCATGCGCCGATCCTCACCCTCTATGAGCTTAGCTTCATCGTCCCGATTTACAACTTTACCCTCCATGTGCTTAACTATGTATATGAAAATGATAATGAATTGATTTATGCTCATTTAAGTTTAATTTATTTTTGGAAGGTTATGACATCCCATGTGGATGGAAAGTTCTTCCTGTTTTTGACGCGGTGCATTTGGACTCGGAGCTCTATGTCGATCCTCACTTATTCAATCCTTGGAGGTGGCAGGTATTTATATTGTTACTATATATGCATTATTTATGCTTCTCATTTGATTTATTAAAAAAAAATAGGTTTTAAAAGTTGTCAAATATAATCTAATTGTTTTCATATATTGCCTTAATATAAATTTTAGTTTATTTCAAGGAAAAAAAAATATAATTCTCATTTAAGTAATTACACCATATCCCATATAATTGAAGTAGCGATCAAAATTCAGAAATAAAAAAAAAATAGTGAAGCTCATATCCCTACAGGATTAGGATACTATATATCCATTTCATGGTGTGGATCATTCATCTCATTCCAAGGCCTCATATTCATTGGGCTACCTGTAAAGATACGGTCAATTTGGCCGTGCAAAAAATAGATATTTAATAGTCGAATGAATGAGGTGTTGGATTGAGATGGAGTGAGTGATGCATTAATTAATAGTGTATTTATTTTAAACTTTATTAATTAATTAATATGGCAGAGTCCCATGTCTGTCGCGGTCCCGAATACTGTCACGATCGGGATATTATCGTGATTGACCATAAGGGCTCGTGTGCGCGTTTGTACACTTTGTTAAGATGTATTTTCAATAAGACTCATTTTAGTGCCGCCTGGACCATTAATGAGTCCAAGCTCAATATGGAGGTGTGCCCCTAGCACTGGCCCAGAGCATAATGGGCACAGGCCTTATTAGGCCCTAACTCAATATAGGGTTCTGTAACTTCTGTTTAGAGAAATTATAACCTTTCTTTTACTTTTAGGATCCGTTCGTTTCGACAGAATTGACATCCTGAAATTAGAATTGCCGCTCATTTTCAATTGAATTTCACCTGGGAGGTGTCTCCAGGTGAAAATTATGTCTCGTGCAATACATTTTTGCCCATGACTGTCGAAAATTGGCCTTGCGACAGTCGAAAATTGGCCTTGCGACAGTATTCTAGGTGGGTTACATTTGATGTAGTCGCTGCTTTTTCTATCATGATCTTGTTCGTTCCACCAAAATACTATAATAAAAGCTAATTGGGACTTGTAAGGCAATATTTTTAGTTTTATATCCACAAAATATACTGGTCTTTCTAAATGCTTGAATCTTTTTGCCCTGCAGAAATGCTCCTCCGGCGCGGCGGGGATGACGAATAATTTTATGCCCTATGGCGGCGGTCCGAGGCTGTGCGCGGGCTCAGAGTTGGCAAAGCTCGAGATGGCGGTCTTCTTGCACCACCTAGTGCTCAAATTTAGTTGGGAGCTCGCGGAGCCGGACGAGGCCTATGCTTTCCCCTTCCTTGATTTTCCAAAGGGCCTTCCTATCAAAGTTACGGCTGTTACATAGTTTAAGTTTCAAATGTATTTTTTTTTATAATGTGTTGTACAGAAAGAATGTGTATACCTTTGGATTTCTTTAACACATTTGAATGATGGAAGGATTGATGTGCTGACCACGCTGCATGTGTGCAAGGAGAGTGTAATATAGATTTCTTGAGATTTAGATGCCACAAGCATGAGGGCAGATGACAATACTCAATTTTCCAATCTAATTTTGGATTTGGTTGCGCACAACTGTGAAAGTTAAGCATATTTTCAGAAAGAGTTTATGGATATCCGTCGCCGTCGGTGCGCTTGTACATCATGATCATGCGTGAAGAAACTGTTGAAATTATTGAAGTGGTAGTGGAGGTGGGCGGCGTGGAGTGTCAGTCCGCACAGATCGCAGAGATTTTCGCGGCCTGGCGGATTGAAGTCGGCGGATAGCTGGGTTGACCGCTTCTTTCCTCCCGCGGTCTGGATCTGCAAGCACCCTAGGTGGAGTTACTTTTTTTTCAGGGCTTGCGGCTTGAGCAATTTGCGCGGTTATAGTTTCTGGTCGCGTGATTTCTTTTTTGCCTACAGTTGTATTTTTTGTTTTCTTTGGGAACATTGGCGAAATCATGTCTTGCAATGTATGTCTCGTTTTGTAAATCAGATTGAATTACAGTTTATGACTCTTGTGCTTCTGTTGTACTGTTTAATACTTGGCTTCTAGTGTCATTGAGTGTTCCTGCGACCTCTTTTCAACTTCTTTCATTAAATTTTCACAAGGTATCAGACCGGTGTTGAGGAGCAATCAGTGATTCAACCTTTTAGGTGTGCTTTCTTCGTTGAAGTTCAAGTTAATCAGTAGAGAGCAATGGATGCTGGTTATGCAAGAGGTCTTGGAATCAAACTCTTGACGCAGACAAACATTAAGAAGTGAAAAACTTGCATGAAGAGTTATCTGATTGGTGAGAAACTTTGGGAAGTCGTCGGTGGAGATGAAAACCAAGAAGTGGTTGCTGTCGCTGGGAATGCTGAGGCAGTGAGAGCTTTGAGGAAGGTGAATGCTAAGATAGAGTTCACTCTCAAGCGAGCAATCTGGTGCGATTAGCTCACTCCCCCATGATCCCACCATCTAAATGAGGATCATGGGGAACCGGCGCATGCGCGATTCGGGCGTGCGGGATCACCTTACCCGAATCGTCTGGGGGCCGACCCTCTCTCCCATTATCGGCGGGCCGGCTTAAGCCGGCTCGGATTAAGGCCGGACGGGAGCCGCGCCATGCAGTCGTATGCCCAAGGCCTCAATGTTGAAACCGAAAATCGGTCTCTTATGGAGTTCACCCTTGGGGAAGGGGTGGTCGCGCATCTATTTCACTCCTGCAAGAAAAACAACAAGGAAAAATGAGCAAAGGACTAGACCAAGAGCCCGGCGCGGAGGTCCCACCACACACCCGGAAGATCACTGAGCGCTTTCCCTCCTTAGCCAAATGTCGGGCTAAGGTATCTCAGAAAGCGCTAGGAGACTGGGAGATGAATAAGTGAAAGTGAGGGTAAAACCAATCCTACACTCTAGAGGGGGGTGAATAGAGCGATTTAAAATAATTTTGCTAATTTAAAAATTATTCTAGCAGTGGAAGACTTGATTTAATAAGTGTAGAGTGCTAAGCAGAAACTGAAATAAAACAACTACAAAAGGATAAATTCACAGCACACAGCACAAGAAAGAGCAAGCAATCCAGAAGACACAAGGAACTATAGTGGTTCTCCAAAACCTGTGTACATCCACTCTTCTACCACCCTTAGTAGGAATCCACTACAGGATGAGTTGATCAGGTGTCTTGGGCACCAATGAGCTTTTGATCAGGTGCTCAAAAACCAAACTAGATTTTTTGATCAGGTGTCTTGCCACCACTGAGTTTTGATCAGGTCTCAGGAACCAAAGCAAAACTTTTGAAGGGAGTTTAAAAACCCTTTTACAGGAAAGGAAAAGAAAAAGGGGTGAGGTTGTCTTCTCTGTCAACTATCAAAGAGAAGCACTAGTGGATGAGATATTGTCAAAGCTCCCCCTGAGATGTAGCAAGAATTCAGGAACTGGAAGCTTTGCAAGGGTGATAGGTCTTCAAAGAATTTGATTGCTCCAGCAAAAAATGATTTCAGCAAGAACTGAAATGTTTGTTGTCTTGAGTATGGAAGATGAAGACTTGAGAAAACTTTTGATCAGCAGCAAATCAGAAAGAAAGCTTGTTGAGTTTTTTGTATTGTTGATCTCCTTTTTCTTTCTGTATATCTTGTTCTGTGTATATTCTAAATGTACTGTTGTGTATCATGTATATTTGTTCTCTCTGAATGATAATTGTCGAAGTATGAGACCGGGCGGTCTGGCGGTTTGAGCCTGGCGGGTTGTAGACCGGGCGGTCTGGCGGTTTGTGTCCGGCAGGTTGATATCCAGACTGTTGCTGTGGTGTCTAGCGGTCTGACGGTTCATCTCCAGCAGCTTGGAAACTGGGCGGTCTAGCGGTCTCCAACCACATCTCTCTCCTGCTTCTGGTATTGCCGGACGGTTAGAATATTGTCTAACCGCGCGGCTTGTTCCGGTCTGTTGTTCTAGCCGCTCGGAACTATTGTATAGCTTTAGTCCCACATTGTTAGTTTGTATTCTATCCTCTCTCCTCCATTCTATAAAAGGGAGGTCATACCTTTGTAAATGATATCTTTTTGGATAATAAAAATTTCAATTATTCAAAGTTCTGGCTTGTTTTCTAGTCGTTTGTTCGCTACTCTAGTTGTTTGTTTGCTACTTTTAACATGGTATCAGAGGAATCGATCTTCTCCTGCTGATTCTCTGCGCCCTGTCCTCGCGGTTTGTCCCTTCTTCTCGCGACCTGTTCTCGCGGCTTGTCTCTTCCGCCTGCTTGCGCCCTGTCCTTCCTGTCGGTCACAGCGACCTGTTACTTTGATCGCTGCGACCTGCTACCTTATTCGCCTTGTTTGTTCCTCCCTTCTGTTTGCGCGGACTATCTTCTAGCCGTTCGACTTCTTTCCCTTCTTGGATCTGCGGCTTGGTCGTGGCTTCTCTGGCCGCTGGTGTCTGACATCGTGACCGTCGCAGCCCCTCTTCTTCCTATCCGCGCGGCTTGTCTTTTAACCGCGCGGCTTCTCGCTGTTTTCTATCCGCGCGGCTTGTCTTTTAACCGCGAGGCCTCTCGTTGTTTTCTCCTATGGCTCTTTCTGAAACCTCCACTACCACTACTCCTATCGCCACTCCGGCTCCGCATCCTACTTCCTCTGGCAACCTTGGCACGGTTTCTAAACTTGTTGGCTCCAACTATCCGAATTGGAGTGTTTCTTTCACCTTTCTTCTTCGCTGTCAGCGCAAACGTCATCATCTCACCGATGACCCTCCTCCTCCAGACTCTGCTGAATTTGATGATTGGGATGCCAGTGATGCGCTTGTCTGCACGTGGTTGGCTAACAGCCTCTCTGATGAATGTCTTCCTGTCATACGCCATGATGAGACGGTTAAGACCGCGTGGCTTCACCTTGCTGCTCTCTACTCGAAGGGAGCTCAGACATCCCGCATTTATACTCTCTATGCGGATCTCTTCGCTCGCCCTTCCATGTCTCCTGCTGCGGCTTATCAGCAAGTTCAGGCTCTTGGAGCTGAAATCCTCCAGAATCGCCCTTTCTCCGCGGACTTGGCCGAGCAGCACAAACACTTCCAGGAACTCCTGGTTGTTTGTTATCTTCTACGACTCCCTGAGTCATTTGATATGATCCGCCAGCAGATCTTGGGCGAAGCAGACTCTCCCACCTTGGATGTCACCGCAGCTCGCATCGCCGCTGTCACTTCCCTGCTCCAACGTCCTCTGTTGTCCTCCCCTCCTCCACAGGACTCCTATGCTCACCAGGCTCAACGGGGTGGCAATAATGGCCGCAGCCAGTCTGGCACGCGCGGTCCATCAAGGTTTCTCTGCTCTCACTGTGGTCGTACCGGCCACTCTGTTGACCGCTGCTGGCAGAAACATCCTCATCTTCGTCCTTCCGGTGATACTTCTTCCTCAACCTCCGCCTCCTCTCGGCCATCTGCTTCTGTGGCCACGACCTCAGGTAGTGCACACGTCGTTACCCAAGGTAAATGGCTGATTGACTCTGGTGCTACAAATCACATGACCGGAAACCCTCATTGCTTCTCTCTCCTAGAGACGCTTGATCGGTTACCCCCGGTTCTTGTTGCGGATGGTTCCCCTTCCCCGGTTCACGGGACGGGCATGGTTCAAGTCACCCCGTCGCTTCGCTTAGTGGACACTCTTTATGTCCCGAAGTTCCCTTGCAATTTGCTCTCGGTTACTACTTTATGCAAGCAACTTCAGTGCTCTGTATTATTTACTCCTACTTCTTGTTATTTTCAGGACCCGAGGACCCAACGGACGATTGCTACTGGGACTGAGAGTGGCGGCCTATACTTCCTCGACAATGCTTCTGCTCTGTCCGCCTTCTCTTCCACGTCTACTGATCTGCTTCAATGGCATCTTTGCCTTGGACATCCTCCTCCTCGGATTCTTCGTCAGCTTCTTTCCCACTTACCTCAGACCAGTCCTCCGCTCAACTGTGATGCGTGTCAGCTTGGCAAACATCATCGCTCCTCCTTCCCGCCGAAGCAAGGTCGTGGTTCCTCCCGCCCTTTTGATCTCATTCATTCTGATGTCTGGGGTCCTGCTCCTACTCTCACCGTTGGTCGGGGTAGTTCTTACTTTGTAACTTTTATTGATGATTTCTCTAGATGTACCTGGGTGTATCTTTTAAAAGATCGCTCTGAATTATTATCTGTATGACAATCTTTTTATTATATGATTCAAACTCAGTTTTCTTTATCTATTAAAGTGCTGCGCTCTGATAATGCAAAAGAATATCTCAGTCATGAGTTTTCCTCTTTTTGTATGCAACATGGTCTTATTCATCAGACCAGCTGTGTTTACACCTCCCAACAAAATGGGGTGGCGGAGCGTAAAAATCGTCACCTCCTTGATATCGCTCGCACTCTAATGACGCAGATGCAGGTGCCTCGCTCCTACTGGGGCTATGCTGTTCTTCTTGCCTGCTATCTCATCAATCGCATTCCCTCTTCGGTTCTCCACGGCAAGACCCCCTTCTCCATTCTCTATCCGGGCAAGGAACCCTTTCCTCTTCCTCTCCGTATCTTTGGGTGTACGGCCTTTGTGCATGCTCCGTCGGCTACCCGTGACAAGCTTTCCCCTCGTTCCACAAAATGTGTCTTTTTGGGATATTCGACCACTCAAAAAGGCTATTGTTGCTTTGACCCCATTCTGCGCAAACAGTTTGTTTCCGCGGACGTCACCTTCTTCGAAAATGCATCATACTTCTCTTCTCCATCCCCGCTTCCTCCTGCGGTCTCTTACTCTCCACCATCTCTCAGTGATCCTTCCACGCAGATCGACGTCTCCCCTCCTATGTCATCTCCTCCTCCGTCTCCTTCTCTCTCTATTATACCCCCACCTTCTTCTCCGCAGCCGTCTCTCTCTAGTCCCGGGCCAGCTTTCTCCGCCACAGACGCTCCGGTTCCTGAAGCACGAGACGACCTGGATCTTCCCATTGCTCTTCGTAAATGGGTGCGGGCGTGTACCCAACACCCGCTTGCGGCTGTTGTTTCCTATGATCGGCTTACTCCCTCTCGCAGGTGTTTTGCTTTGGCTATCTCGGCTACTACAACTCCCCGCACTTACCAAGAGGCTCTTGTTATTCCTCATTGGAAATCTGCCATGGATGAGGAAATCGCCACTCTTAATGAAAGGGGTACCTGGACCCTTGTTCCTCCACCGATCGGTACTAATGTGGTTGGCTGCCGCTGGGTGTTCGTTGTGAAGTTTCGCCCCGACGGCACTGTGGATCGTTACAAAGCCCGGCTGGTGGCCAAAGGCTTTACTCAGACTTATGGAGTTGACTACTTTGATACTTTCTCCCCGGTTGCTCGCCTCAGCACCATCCGGGTTCTTCTTTCAGTGGCCGTCAACAGGGAGTGGGCTATTTCCCAGCTTGATGTCAAGAATGCTTTTCTGTATGGGGATCTTTAGGAGGATGTCTATATGGAGCAACCTCCTAGGTATGTTGCTCAGGGGGAGACACGGGTATGCCAGTTGAAGAAGGCCATCTACGGCCTAAAACAAAGCCCTCGGGCATGGTTCGACAAGTTTAGTGGCATTGTGGATGCCATTGGCTTTACAAGAAGTTCAGCCGATCACTCATTGTTTATTCGCAAAACCGCATCGGGTCTTGTGGTTTTGGCGGTGTATGTGGATGATATTCTTCTTACCGGCGATGACCAGGCTGGGGTGGACTTGACAAAGAAACACCTCCGTCAACACTTAGTCACGAAGGATATGGGCTCCCCGAAATATTTTTTGGGGATAGAAATCTCTCAGAAGCCTGACTCGTTGGTTCTCTCCCAACGGAAGTATGCTCTTGATCTTCTACAAGAGGCAGGATTGACCGGTGCCAAACCGGCCAGGTATCCCATGGCCACTGGAGAGGACAAAACGTGGACAGATGACTCACCTCTTATATCCGATGCCACCAGGTATAGACGTCTGGTGGGCAAACTCATTTATCTCACGGTGACCAGACTTGACATCGCCTATGTTGTTGGCAAGGTCAGTCAGTTCATGCAAGCTCCCAGGGAATGTCATCTTCAGTCTGCCTTGAAGATACTAGAGTATGTCAAAGCAACACCAGGAAAAGGGCTACTCTTTCAGAAGCATGGACATCTGAGAGTTAAAGCCTACTCAGACTCAAGCTATGCGGATGATAAAGGTGACTGTAAATCTACATCGGGTTTTTGCACATTTGTTGGAGGTAATCTTGTGAGCTGGAAGAGCAAGAAGCAGTCTGTTGTCTCAAGGTCCAGTGCAGAAGCCGAATACCGGAGTATGGCGTCAACCACATGTGAGTTAAAATGGTTGTGGGCTCTCATGCTTGACCTAGGAGAGGTATACGACTATCCTCTGCCTATGTTCTGTGACAACAAGGCCGCTATATACATATCCAAAAATCCGGTCTTCCATGAGAGAATGAAACATATAGAGGTCGACTGCCATTTCATCCGAGAAGAGGTCTTAAAGAGACAGATTTGCACTCCGTTCGTCACCTCCGACAAAGAGTTGGCAGATATCTTCACCAAGCCGGTTTCTACTTCCTTCTTCCATATCTGTGACAACCTGGGCATGATTGATATCTATGCTCCAGCTTGAGGGGGAGTGTCGAAGTATGAGACCGGGCGGTCTGGCGGTTTGAGCCTGGCAGGTTGTAGACCGGGCGGTCTGGCGGTTTGTGTCCGGCGGGTTGATATCCAGACTGTTGCTGTGGTGTCTAGCGGTCTGACGGTTCATCTCCAGCAGCTTGGAAACCGGGCGGTCTAGCGGTCTCCAACCGCATCTCTCTCCTGCTTCTGGTATTGTCGGGCGGTTAGAATATTGTCTAACCGTGCGGCTTATTCCGGTATGTTGTTCTAGCCGCTCGGAACTGTTGTATAGCTTTAGTCCCACATTGTTAGTTCGTATTCTATCCTCTCTCCTCCATTCTATAAAAGGGAGGTCATACCTTTGTAAATGATATCTTTTTGGATAATAAAAATTTCAATTATTCAAAGTTCTGGCTTGTTTTCTAGTCGTTTGTTCGCTACTCTAGTTGTTTGTTTGCTACTTTTAACAATAATGATAAATCCAGTTGTCCAATCTTCTTGATAGCCGTTAGCAAAGTCATAAATGATTTCCTTAAATATCAACTGTCTCTGGAGGAAAGAAACTAAAAGCATTCCTCCTTTGTTTCGTTGAAACTTACTCTAGATTTATTATAACGGCTAGAAATCTTCTTCATTAAATGCTTTGATTTGAAATCCTTAACAAGCTGATAAAATCCCAGAAATCGTCGATCTCCAAATAAAATCGTCGATCTGAGCTCAACTATCGTCGAACTGAGCTCAGAGATATTGGAATTTGACTTGGACAGAAATCGTCGATCTGAGCTCAAAGATCGTCGAACTGGGTTCGACGCCTCGTCGACTTGAGCTCAGAGATCGTCGAACTGAGGTCGACGCTTTATCAGCCTGAACTTGGAGATAGTCGAACTGAGTTCGACGCTTCGTCGATCTGAGCTCGATGACAACTTGAATTCTCCTGCTTGGCTTCTTTATCTGAACTAGGAGGTCTTGGGGAAATCTTCAACCCTAAGTCCTAAGCCTTAGACCTAACTAGTTGACCTTTTCTCTATACAACAAGGTCAAAACAACAATCCTATTGACATAGTGATCCTGACCCAAATTAGTAATAGGGTGTTCCAACAGTAAGCATGCCTTCTGAGGTACCCCTTGGGTCATATTTATAGATTTCCGAAAATGATCTGCCAGTAACTAACCTCTGCCGGCCTGAAAAATTACTGAAAACCCCTAGGGCTGGCCTGCCAACAGCCAAACTCCGCTATTCTGAACAACTATGTGCATCCCACCTGGGTCTGCCAACAGCGAGACTCCGCTGTTCCAACGGACTATGGGCAGGCCAGCGGGGGAAAAATGGTGGAAAACACATCACAACTGAAGGGGGCGAGCTGCCCTGCAATGGCCTCTACTAGGCAAAGGCGGCGAGTCTCGATGGAGCTGGTACTCCCAACCTCGGCTCGGTTGTAGGCAAGCTTAGTCTCGGCCCTCTCCACTCGTCTGCCGCGAGTGCAAGCTGGCGAGTGCGAGCTGACGGGTGTCGGGATGTCCCTCAACGCCGAGGTCAAAAAGCGTTGACAGAACTCACCTCACTCGACGCTGCGGCTGAGGGCGTTGAGTGAGCTCGCCTCACTTGGCGCCATGGCCGAAGGCGTTGAGTGAGCTCGCCTCACTTGACGCCATGGCCGAAGGCGTTGAGTGGGCTCTACTCACTCGGCGCCATGGCTGAAGGCGTTTAGTGAGCTCTACTCGGCGCCGCGGACTTGGCTCGCCCGGGGTCTGGGCTAGACTTGGCCAATCTGGCTCCTGCCGACCCCACTCGCCGGATACGGGGTTGTACACAATCCTCGCTCTTTGCGAGGTTGGCACAAACTCGGAAAGAAACATCCATCCCCACAGGATTCGGCGAGTGGGATAGGCCCTTAGGGAATCTCTTGGTGGGGTCCTTCGGCGGCTATATATATATATATATACCTGCTCCTACATGTCGGGATGACCTTTGCCCTTCCCTTCACTGCTGCCTTGCTAAGATGTCGCTCCCCAAAGAGGTTCTGGAGCGATTGGCACGATCACGGGTGGAGACTGTGGCTCGCGTCACGGGCCTAACCGACCTCAGCGCCCCGCCTCGCAATCTTGCCGAGTTCGGCTCGCCCAAAAGGGTGAAGCCCCTTCCAAAAGATGTTGAGCCCATCTATCACGATCTCCAGACTGTCCTGAACAATGGGGCCGACTCCTCCACGCGGCTGACCCCGTCTTGGGGGAAGGAGGTCGTTGCTCCTCTTGCCGCCCAGACCAGCCAGGGGCGAAGTGGGGAGAATATTGCACCGCAGGTCAAGAGTCCTCTCAGCAGCCTGCGGGATCAGGCGTCTGACGCGCACTTGCGAGTCTCGCCCTCTAACTTCGGCACTATGGGGCGAGACCTCCAAAAGCCAATGTCACCGACTCACAACCCTTCTCAGCTGCATTTCGCCTCCGCACCCCGGGGGGAAGGGATCGAGGACATCCCTACCCCCGGGTTCGTTCGCCTTTCTCCGGAGATTCCTCGCTATGGCCGCAGTAAGGTTCTGGAGGGTTTGCCCCCTCGCCGTGTTGGTTCTGAAAGGGGAGTGCATGATAAGCTTTCTCGAACTTTGTTTTTGATCCCGACGGTGCTCGCCTCATCTTGCTGAACCTCGACATGGTTTGCGCAGATCTTATTGTCGACTCAGAGGCTGATGAGAGTGCGGGTCAGACTCGTTACTCGCCTCTGCCCTCCCAGCGCACTTTGGGTGCCTTTCTGGATTCTGAGCTGGAGGGCCCTGAACGGTCGAGGCGAGAATAGCTGGTTCTCAAGAAGTTGGTGTGCGAGTTCCACGAGGTGCGGAGGGACAACCTCAGGCTGTAGTGGGAGTGCAAGCAACTTGCTGTCATGGCGGGGGTTAGCCCGGCATTGGAGGAGGCGTCTTCTTCCATGTTTCTGGATGAAATTGACGAGAGTTTACAAACAGTCTACCAGAACCTTGGGCAACTTCCCGAGCTCCGCGCGCGGCGATCTGGGGCGTCAGGGTCACGAGACTGGGGTAGCTAGGATTGGCCCCCCTGATGGGCCTACCAGTACTCGCCCCTGTTCTCCATTAACCCGCACGGGTGGGAGGATTTTTCGTTCTTCTTTCTTGAACGCTACGCGAATCCGGTCTGTAATAATCTGAACATTTTGTTCGTTATTGTTAATACGCTTAATTTATCGCGAGTCTCGTCTCGTCATAGCGGAGGATTGATTCGTGGAAGTTAGTAAGGTTAAATCGGCGAGCAGGCGAGTTGGATAGGCGAGTGTGTGAGTAGAGGTAAGCGAGTTGGGGTGATCGGGCCAGGGTGGTCCCGAATTCTTCCCCCTATAAATATGCCTCCCCACCAACCCCTGGCACGCCTTTATTGCTTCCGTACTCTCTTCACTCTCGTTCCCTGCCGTTAGTGCTTTTGCGTTTTTGATCCCCGGCGAACATGGGAAAGGACAATCCTGACTCGGAGGGGAAGGCCAAGTGTGCTCGGCATTTCGTCGAGCTCTGCTTCTTTGAAGGGAACACCACGGCGGAGGAACTTGCCGAGTGCGTGGCTAACAACATTCCCTCTGGTTTCGCGGCCCGCCTTCCCGCCGAGCACGAGGCCATCAACTCGTTCTACCCCGACGAGCTCGCCTTCCCCGTCTCGCATTTTGAGATGGGGTTGCGCCTCCCCCTCTGGCCGAAAATCCGTCAGGTGCTAAAATACTACGGCGTGGTGCCCGCGCAACTGAACCCGAACGTCATCGTCGTGATGGTGGCGTTCGCCTTCTATCTCCTCCGCGAGTGGATTGAGTTCAACTTGACAGTCTTCCGCAAGTTGTTCTCTTATAAGGCCACCACCGACGGGGTCACCTTCTTCGGTGGTACCCTCATCAAGGTTCACGAAGTCGCGAACAAGCATCACAATTGGATGACCAAGATTATCTTCCTCAAGGGAGATGTCAACAACATCCCCTTCTCGCCCCAACAGAAGGCCGAGGAGGTGTACTGCCCCCCGTCGGTGTCGGGCAACGATGTCGAGCTCCACAAATTCTTCCTCCACAAAGAGTTCGAGGTTGCCTTCCTCCGCCGAGGCCTCGATTCCCTTCTCCCCGTCCTCCCTAGTGAAGGTATGTTCAGATTTTCTTCCGCTTTTACTGGGCTCGGCGAAGATAGAGTTGGCTAATCTGTCTTTTCTGCAGGGGAGCGACTTATCCCTGAGAATCCGCCCTTCGCGGACCCGGGTCTTTTCAACGACCCTCTTGAACTCGCGCGGGCGGCAGCACTGGCCTGCCGAGATGACGTGACGACGTCTCAGCCTTCGTCCAGTAAGAAAAGGCCGGCACCTGGGGGATCGTACTCGTCTCGCCGGCCTCCGGACCGCAAAAAGAAGGCCAAGGTCATCTCCCTGGGGGGAAGGTGATCCCCCCAGTTCATGGAGCTGCCCGAGACCCCCTCCAACGCCTCGCCGGGGAGCCCGCTGAAGGAGACGTCCGGGAGGGATCGCCGAAAGCGCGAGTCTCCGACCCCCAACGTCGTGAGGGAATTCGCGCCCTGTGAGTTGGGCCTGCCCAAAGAACACCCCCACTTCGGCATGGGGAAGAAATGCAAAGATCCGGCCGGCGAGCCGATGATCAAGTAGGACGAGGCGGCCCACCGGGTCACGATCTCCACTCGCCACCCTTCCTGGGGTGCCCCCCAGCCTCCCACCGGCCATGTCTACGCGCTTGGCTTCGGCCTCTATGGTCGCGACGACGCCAATGCCTATAAGTACATGACCCCTCATCAGTTGGGTCGCGAGGGCCTTCGGGCCCATTTGAGGTCCTTCAAGCTGCACCATATGATGGCGCGACGCAGCTTCAACCTCAGCAGGCTTCTGTCAAAGGCCGAGCAGGAGCGCGACGTTGCGAAGGACCAGGACGCTGACGTAGGTAGGTGGTGTGGTATCGCTGAGGATCTACTCGCAAAGGCCGCGGGTGGGCTGGTAAGCGTCGGTCGTCCCTCTCCTTTTTTACTTAGACAATTTCTGTGTATTGACGCTGTCTTGGATCCACAGGATGTCGAGGCTACGCGCGAGTTGCAGGGTCGCGCCTCTGGCTTGGAGGAGGAAGTCGCCCGGTTGCGGACTCGTCTTGCCGAGCAGGAGGATTACTCAGGCGAGCAGGGGACGCACGCCGCCGAGCAGGAGGCTCGCGTCTCTCAACTAGAGGCAGAGGTGAGGCGGCTGCAAGAGCAGAACCGGGGGCTTCACGTTGATCTCCTTTGAGTGCCTCCTAGATGTCATGAGAGGCACCGGGATACTGGCGGTCAGTTGCGAGGAGGTCGCGGTTCGTGATCTCATGCCAGATCTGTACCCGCCGAGCCCGCCTAGCGAGAAGGAGGACAGCTTCGCCTCGCTGTTTGGGGACACAGACAAGGACCCAGGGCGTGGAGGCAAAGGAGGTCGTGCCTCTAGGGAGGAGGGCGAGAGCTGAGCCTGATTTCTTGTTTCTTTTTGTTTCCCTTTTCCTCTTCTGTATCCTCGCGAAGGCGAGTTCCAAATATGTAATGGACTTCATCAATTGCAAATAATTTTTTCTATCTTCTTTTCTTTGGTATTTGGCTACTGTGATGCACATTTTTCTCTCTTCCCCCCTTTTTTGGTGACCTCTGGCCAAATTTGCCACCATTAAGAGTATGTCGAGTCAAAAACTTTTATTTCCGTTAGCCGGAGAACGTCGGTAGTCGCTAGTTCTACGAGTTTTGGACTTGCCGGTAGATACTCGCCTCGCCTGCGAGCACTCAATTCGCCTGCGAACACTCGACTCGCGTGCAAGCCCCAACTCGCCTGTAAGTGCTTGATTCGCCTGTCGGCAGGTGTTGAGGGACTTCCGGGTTTATCCTCCGGGCAACTTCCAACCCTGTCAGTCTTGGCGGAAGCCTGGCAGCGGGACCTGCTCGGGGTTGAGGGCAGACTTCTCCAAGTGACTTCCAGCCCTGCCAGCTTGGTGAGAGCCTGGCAGCGGGATCTGCTCGGGGTCGAGGGCAGACTCTTCCGAGTGACTTCAAGCCCTGCCAGCTTGGTGAGAGCCTGGCAGCAGGATCTGCTCGGGGTCGAGGGAAGACTCCTCCGAGTGACATCCAGCCCTGCCAGCTTGATGGGAGCCTGGCAGCGGGATCTGCTCGAGGTCTGGGGCAGACTCCTCTGAGTAACTTTCAGCCCTGCCAGTTTGGTGAGAGCCTGGCAGCGGGATCTGCTCGGGGTCGAGGGCAGACTCCTCCGAGTGACTTCTAGCCCTGCCAGCTTGGTGAGAGCCTGGCAGCGGGATCTGCTCGGGGTCTGAGGGGGACTCCTCCGAGTGACTTCCAGCTCTGCCAGCTTGGTGGGAGCCTGACAGCGGGATCTGCTCGGGGTCGAGGGCAGACTCCTCCGAATGACTTCCATCCCTGCCAGCTAGAGGGGAGCAAACATCTGACACTTATGACACTCCTTTGCAAACGTGGCCGCATCTTGGCCCAGGGTCGGACAGAAATATCCTTGCCTGATGATTCTTCCCTCCAGCATCCGACTCCCAGAGTGACTTCCACACTCCCCAGAATGGACCTCCTCCAAGACCCTCGGGACCTCCTCCTCGTCCACGCAACGTGCCAATGTCCCTAAAAGGGTCTTCCTGTATAACTGGCCGTCTCGCATGAGATAGTATGTCGACTTGTACTTGTGCTTCTTTCTGTCCATCCCCTCAGGATACTCCCCGGTGGACAAGAAAGTCATGAATGGGTCCATCCATGAGGGGCGCTGCTCCACCTCCATCAGTTCCCCCTCGTGAATGGATTGGCGGAAGAGATCTGCGATGGTATCCCCCCCCCACCCGAGGACCGTGCTTTGCCAGTTGGTCCACCTGTTTGTTCTCCCTCCTGGGCACGTGCCGGATAGAGAAAGCTTGGAAGGTGTCGATGATTCCCTTCACCTTTGCCAAGTAAAGTTGCAGGGTCGGCTCCCATGTCTCAAACTCCTCGTTGATCATGGAAGCCACCACCATGGAGTCAGTGAGGACCACCACGTCATTTACCCCAAATTCTCTGGCCAAGCGTAGTCCTGCAATCACAGCTTCATACTCGGCCTGGTTGTTAGAGATGGGAAAATGCATTACTACCGTCTGCTCGATCCTTGTCCCCTGGTGGCGTTCCAAGATGACCCCTGCCCCCAGGGAATGCCTCCCCGAGGCGCCGTCCACCATGACTCTCCAAGGGACCGGGCGAGTGAGTTCCTCCTTTGCCACCTCGACTACGTAGTCATCTAGAAAGTCGGCCATTGCTTGGGCCCTGATCGAGAGGCGGGGGATGAAGGAGATGTCGAACTCGCTCAACTCCACAGACCACTTAGCCAATCTGCTTGAGTGCTCCACCCCCCCCCCCAAAGATGTTGTAGAGGGGGTGGTCAGTCACCTTCCGGATCAAGTGTGCCTGGAAGTAAGGCCGGAGCCTCTGGGCCGAAACGATCAGAGCAAAGGCCAACTTCTCTAGTATAGGATAACAGAGCTTCCTTAGCACCCTACTCACATAGTAAATTGGGAGCTGCTTTTTCCCCTCTTCCCGAACCAAAATAGAGCTAAGGGCCTCCGCCCCGACCCCGAGATATAAGAATAGGTCATCCCCCTCATTTGGCCCCTGGAGCAGGGGAGACTGAGTCAGCTGCCTCTTTAGAGCCTGGAATGCCTCCTCGCACTCCGGGGTTCATTCGAACTTCTGGCCTCCTCTCAAGGTTTTGAAGAAAGGGGAGCACTTCTCTCTAGCCCGAGAGAGGAACCTGCTTAACCCTGTCAGCTTCCCTGTCAGTTGCTGTACCACTTTGGCATTTCGAGGCGACCCCAGTTCCATGATCGCTCGGACCTTGTCCGGGTTGGGTTCTACGCAGGCAGGGTGAGGAGATGTCCCAGGAACTTCCCCCTACTTGCCTCAAAGATGCACTTCAAGGGGTTCAACCTCATCTTGTGTTTGTGTAGGGTGATGAAGGTTTCCTCCAAATCCTAGAGGTGGGAGTCGACATCCCGATTCTTGATCATGAGATCATCAACATACACCTCCAAGTTCCTTCCCCTCTGCTCTCGGAAGACCCTATCCATCATTTTTTGATAGGTCGCACCTGCATTCTTGAGCCCGAAGGGCATCATTTTGTAGCAGTAGCACCCATCCCCAGTGATGAAGGAGACATCCTTGATATCAGGAGGGTGCATCCTGATCTGGTGATAACCTGAAAATGCATCTAAGAAACTCATTACAGGGAAATCGATGGCTGAGTCAACCAGCACGTCGATTCGAGGCAAGGGATAACAATCCTTGGGACATGATTTATTAAGCAATGAAAAATCAACACACATACGCCACCGCCCGTATCCTTTTTTAACCATTACAACATTGGATACTCAGCCGGGGTATTGAATCTCGGATACAAAACCGGCCTCGAGGAGCTTGGCCACCTCCTCTCGAATTAGCTCGGCCAACCTGTTCATTGTGGGCCTCTTCTTCTGTTGGATGGGGCGAGCCTCCGGATCCAGGTTGAGGCGATGGTAGGCCACGTCCGCGTCGATCCCTGTCATCTCTGCGGCACTCCAGGCGAAGATATCCACGTTCTTCCGGATGCACTCCAGCACCCTGCCCTGAGCCTCCGAGGTCAGCCCTTCGCTGACGCGGACCTTCTCCACCTTGCCTCCGAGAGTGAGGACCTCCATCTCCACCACCTCTTTCGCCGTTTCCATATGAGACTGCTCCCCCATTCTTCAGCATTCCCCCCTCCAGGGGTGAGGAACTCCTCCTCGACTTCCTCCACGGCCATTGCCTCGACCGGCTCCTGAACCTCCTTCGTCTCCTCCTCCCGAGGGCTGGCCTCCTCTACTTCTATTTCCTCCGGGCCGGCCTCCTGCTCCGCCTCCTCCATCCTCCGCTCCATCTCCTTGGCACCCTCCTGCCATGAGATGGAGTTTACGGCGGTGACATAGCACTCCCTTGCCATTTTAGGGTTTCCGCGGACCCGGACCTTGACCCCCTCGACATTAAACTTTAGGCATTAGTGGAAGGACGAGGGACGCAACAGAAGGCGTTGATGAGGGGCCTACCAAAGATGGAGTTGTAGCTGCTAGGGCGTCCACAATAACGAACTTGCAATTGCGGGATTGCCCTCCCAGAAAGACTTGGAGTCCTACCCCTCCTTCGACTTCCTTCATCTCCCCCGAGAAGCCAAACATGGGCCCATCTGAGGCCAACACCCTCCTGCCCTCCATCTTCATCGCGCCAAATGCCTTCTTGAAGATGACGTTGGCTGAGCTCCCGTTGTCGATGAGGATCCGAGAGACGGTGAAATCTTCGATGGCCGTCTGGATGACCAGGGCATCGCAAAAGGGGTCTTCGTGACCCGGCATGTCCTTGACTGTTAAGGTGACTCTTTCTTCCGGGGGCGAGGTCTGGGATGTGGAGCCAACGCTCTGTCGGTATATGGTGTGGAGGGTCGCCTTGCAGGAAGCCTCGATCCCCCACATGGACTGCTCTGATCCCTCCCCGGGTTTCCACATCTGCCCGGTTTTCGCACCTGTCCTCCTCTGCCCGAGGCGGGACCTCCTCAATACGCAACCCTTGGCGATCTTGTTGTTGCTGCTGCTCCCTGTTTCCTCTCATCTCGAGGAACTCTGGGCACGTGGCTATGGCGTGCCCTTCCTCCCGATGGAAGTCACAGTAGGGTAACTCCACCCTAACCTCCGTTCTTCTCCTCCGCATTGCTCTTCTCCTCTCCCCTATGGCTATGGCCATAGCCTTCTCTTGATCGGTGAGGGGGGGCTCTGGCCTTGCCTCCCACCTGGAGAGTAGAACTGCCCCTGGCCTCCTTGGCGATTTTCCCCTCCGCGGAACCCTCTCCTCGCCCCCTGCTCCTGCCATTCGGGCCTCCACCCTAGCCGCTGATTCAGCTCCTGGCGCCCCCACCTGGGCTGTTGCTGCTGTTGCTGCTCCCTCTATCGGGGCTCGGCTCTTCTTTCCTCCTGACCTCTGCCTCCTCTGGGCCTCTCCTCCTCCGTAGCCCACCTGGCTAACCTCCGGGCAAACTCCAGGTTCGACGCCTCTCCGTCGACTTCTCTCGCCGCCCTATCCATCAACTCCTCGTAGGAGAGGGGGGAATCCTCTTCAGCTCCATCCGGAAGAAACCCTGCTGAAAACCCAGGGTGAAGGCTATCATCAGAGTGTGGCTCGGCATCTCCTAAATTTGGGTGACCTCCTCCTGGAAGCAATCAACGTAGCTCCCCAAGGTCTCGTTCACCCCCTGCTTGATGCGGAATAGGGACTCTGACTCCCTCTTCCTCCTCTTCGAGGTCGTGAACCTTAGAATGAACCCCGGACGGAGGTCCTCGAAGTAGTAGATGGAATTGGCCGGCAGCTGGTGAAACCACTCCCTGGCCTTCTCCTTCAGAGTGATGGCGAAGAGGCTGCACTTGAAGCCATCTGACATCTGCCGGATCGAGACCACATCCTCAAACCACTGGACGTGTTAGACCGGGTCTCCCTTCCCGGTGTAGTAGGACATGTCGGGCTCCCTGAACCCATCTGGGACTGGCGTAGAGGAGACCAGCTCGCTGAAGGAACTATCTCCGCCCACCGGGCGAGCTGGAGGGTCTCGCGCTCCCAACTCACCGAATCTACAGCCGCCTCCCGAGCCCGGGAAGAGCACTCGCCCGGGGAGCTCGACACCCCGACCTTCCTCGGTGATCTCCTTCCCTGCTCACCAGGCGGGAGCGGCCTCACTGAGTACCGGATCCGCGAGAACTGGGATCACTGGAGTCGAGCACTCGGCACGCGTGTCGAGTGTGAATCGAACCTAGCCGAGTACCTCCTGCCTGAAGTCTTCGAACATCCCCATCGTCGCGAGAGGGGGAGGGGGTGGCGAGTCAGTCCTGTCCAATCCTTGCCCTTCTCCTCCAGTCATTGAGCTCGCTGGAGATTTGCTGTGCTGACCACGCTCCACGCTCACCGCACCAAAACTGTTGAAACCGAAAATCGGTCTCTTGTGGAGTTCACCCTTGGGGAAGGGGTGGTCACGCACCTACTTCACTCCTGCAAGAAAAACAACAAGGAAAAAGGAGCAAAGGGCTAGACCAAGGGCCCGGCGCGGAGGTCCCACCACACACCCGGAAGATCACTGAGCGCTTCTCCTTCTTAGCCAAATGTCGGGCTAAGGTACCTCAGAAAGCGCTAGGAGACTGGGAGATGAGTAAGCATGCCTTCTGAGGTACCCCTTAGGTCCTATTTATAGATTTCTGAAAACGGCCTGCCGGTAACTAACCTCTGTCGGCCTGAAATTACTGAAAACCCCTTGGGCTAGCCTGCCAACAGCCAAACTCCGCCGTTCTGAACAGCTATGTGCAGCCCACCTGGGTCTTCCAACAACGAGACCCTGCAGTTCCAACGGGCTATGGACAGGCCAGCGGGGGCAAAATTGTGGAAAACACATCACAACAGAAGGGGGCGAGCTGACCTGCAATGGAATCTACTTGGCAAAGGCGGAGAGTCTCAATGGAGATGGTACTCGCAACCTCGGCTCGGCAGTATGCGAGCTTAGTCTCGGCCTGCTCCACTCGTCTGCCGCGAGTGCGAGCTGGCGAGTGCGAGCTGATGGGTGCCCGGATGTCCCTCAACGCCGAGGTGAAAAATTGTTGATAGAACTCTCACTCAACGTTGCTGCTGAGGGCGTTGAGTGAGCTCGCCTCACTCGGCACCATGGCCGAAGGCGTTTAGTGAGCTCTACTCACTCGGCGCCATGGCCGAAGGCATTGAGTGAGCTCTACTCACTCGGCTCGATGGATTAAGGCGTTAAGTGAGCTCTACTCGGCATCGCGGACTTGGCTTTAAGCTCCTCAACATCGAGACGTTCGACGAAACAGAGGATCTGCTTGAACATGTCAACCATTTCCTCACCATAATAAGGATTTTCAGTTCCCCAGATTAGTTGTTATGTCAAGTTTTCCCAGCCACTTTGAAGGGTCAGGCCCGTACCTGGTTTCACTCTATTTGAGAAAGAACTATTTCCACTTTTGCAGAGTTAGCAAGTTCGTTTTTAGAGCAGTTTGTCGCCAATCGTAGAATTGTTCGGGATCCGTCGCACTTTTTGGGTATCCTTCAGGAGCAAGCCCCCCATAAGGCAAGAAGAGCGACGCCAGGATGAGAGCCAGAATGATAACTGTCAACGTGACCCGCCAAGGAATGAGGGTCAACGTCCACCTCGAGAATACACTCCACTAAATACAACCCGCACTAATGTGATGTACACGATTCAGGATGATCTGGCATTTCAGCGACCAAGAGTATCGTCGCCAAACCCTAGAGCTAACTAGTCAAAGTACTGTGAGTTACACCGCACAACTGGTCATAGGACCGAGGAATGTTTCGGGCTGAAGAATGAAATTGAGTGTCTTATTCGCCAAGGGCTCCTTTGAAGGTTTTTACAGGGACAAGCGCAAGGCAAGCAAGTACATCATCAAGAAAGAGACCAGCAGAACGCGTCGCAAGAATTTTCAGTTGAAACTACAGATAAAACCGCAAGAATGTAGAACTCAACCCGAATTCCACCATCTCCTTCGGAAATGAAGACTTCGAAGGGTTGCAGATTCCCCATCAGGACTCGCTTGTTATTAGAGCAAGGATAGGAGATCCATGCTTCAACATTAAAAGAATTCTCATAGACAACAGGAATTCAATCAATGTCCTATTTTTATCCACTCTCTACAGCACGAAACTTACCCCCACAACATCTTAATCCCATCGTGGGACCCGTATATGGTTTCAGCAATTGCCTAGTTCCTGTTCAAGGGACAATTACCCTGCCAGTAACAATGGGTGAATTACCGAGGCAGGTTTCCCAGGATATCCAGTTCGTCATCATCGACTTAAGTTCGTCCTACAATGCCATCTTTGGAAAGCCGGTCTAGTTAGTCTTTGGAGTGATCCCGTCAATTCCTCACTTGTCCATGATGTTGAAACCAAAAAATCGGTCCCTGTGGAGTTCGACCCTTGGGGAAGGGGTGATCGCGCACCTACTTTGCTCCTGCAAGAAAATGACAAGAAAGTGAAGAACAAAGGACTAGAACAAGGGCCCGGCGCGGAGGTCCCACCACACACCCGAAAGATCTTAGAGTGCTTCCCCTCCTTAGCCGATTACCGGGCTAAGGTACCTCAGAAAGCGCTAGGAGACCTGTGAATTAGTAAGCCTGCTTTTCTGAGGTACCCCTTGGGTCCTATTTATAGAGAACTGAAAACGGCCTGCAAATAGCCTACCTCTACTGGTCTGAAATTACTGAAAGCCCCCTTGGGCTGGCCTGCCAACAGCAAAACTCCGTTGTTATGAGAGTCTAGGGGTAGACCACCTGGGGCGGGATGGACACTGGATCCTCTGCTCGGCCAAGGCGGCAAGAGCACGATGGGTCTGGCACTCGCCGATTCTGCTCGGCCAATGGCGAGTGCGAGCTCGCCTGGCGAGCAACTCCGGTTTGGCGAGTGCGGGCTCGGCTGGCGAGCAGCTCCAGTTTTGCGAGTGCGGGCTTGGCTGGCGAGAAGCTCCGGTTTGGCGAGTGCGGGCTCGGCTGGTGAGCAGCTCCGGTTTGGCGAGTGCGGGCTCGGCTGGAAAAAACCCTGAGCTCGGCCCGACGATCTCCGAGCTTGGTACGACGATTTGCCGAGCTCGAGCTCGGCGGTGAACCCCGCTCGGCCGTGAGGCGGTCCGGACCGGCCGGTCTGGCTTCCACGGACCCACTCGGCGGATACGGGGTTGTACACATGAAGTCCCCGAACCCATGAGGCATAGGGGTTGTTCACAAAAGTCAAGAAGCAGCTCGCGCCTTCTACTTAAAACAGGCTCAACCAGAAGTAGTCATTACATTTGAAATCGGAGATGTCCACCTACGCAGCGAAGCCGCCATGCAGCATGGGAGCCCTCCGTATGAGAAAAAGACCCCCACCAAGAGCATGACACCACCTTATCCTTGTTTTTCTATATTCATTTATTGTTATCCTTGCATTTCAATTTTTGTCTTAAACTGTGTGTGACGTAAAAGTCGCGAGTCAAAACTTGTGCAAACTATTTTTTGATTATATTGCATTATGTTTTTCTTATTCCCGCTTTGAGACTTTCTTGGTCAGGTTAGGCCACTCCCCGGATCGAATACTTACATTCTCCGACGAGACATTTCTAACCAGGCTCGAATCCTTCCAGATCGAATCTTTACATTCTCTCAAAGCCACTTCCTGTGCAATACAAGGTCACTCCCTAGATCGAATACTTACATTCTCCGGCGAACAATCCACACACGGGATAGATTGCGCAACCAGATCGAATATTTACATTCTCTAGTGGTCGGATTGAATACTTACGTTCTCTGACGTTACTGCAGGACAATGCCCCACCATCGCCAGAGCCTACTCCCTTCACAGTCATACCGTCAGATCAAATCCTTACATTCTCTGACATCCAGATCGAATACTAACATTCTCCGGCAATCGGCTCATATCCAGGCTAAGCTGCACAATCAGATCGAATATTTATATTTTCCAGCGGTCGGATCGAATACTTATATTCTCCGCTATTACTGCATGCTAATGCACCACCATCACCAAGGCCTGCGCCCTCGCGGTTGCACCGTCGAATTGAATCCTTACATTCTCCGACACCCGGATCGAATACTTACATTATATGGCATTTCTCTCTTTGCCAGGCTCGGCTCCGCAGTCAGATTGAATCCTTACATTCTCCGACCCTTGGATTGAGTTGATGCACTCTTTGACACTACCACAAGATTACTTTTCGCCAGCTACCGGGATCCATATAATAAAAGTAAAGGGAAAAAAAATAATACTATCATATCAACATAGACACAAATGTGCTATATAAAATAACTGAAAGGTGGTAACAAACATGAATCAGACGCAACAAAGCAAAAAATGAACATATCCAAGCATACAAGAATAAAAGTACAAGATGACACTCGCTGACCACATATACACAAAGCTCAAGGCTCATCGCCTTCATCGTCAAAAATGTTGTCAAAACTAAGGCTTGAGACGTCATACTTCAAACGCTTGGCTACTAGGCGAAAGGCCTTCGACACGCCGTGTCGGAGAGCAACCTCGCAGACGTCCTCTATCTGGGGATCAACCTCTCGGGTCCAAACATCCTCGCGAATCTCCCCGACGAGCAAATCCCGATCGAGCATGTAATCCAAGGAATAATATACTCTTCAAGACCAGCTACCTTCATCTCGAGTACCCGCTCTTCTGAAGAAAGACATGTTATCTCCGCCTTGGAAGCCTCCAACTCTGCCCTCAAGCTGGAGCTGTCCTCCTGAGCAGTCTTTAAAGTTTGAATGATCTTCAACGCCATTAACTTCTCTGCCTACAATGATGCTCAGGCTTCCTCCATCTCGGACTTCATCTCTGATGCGATCCACCGAAATAAGGATACTTCTCGATCTAGCTCCTCTCAAGAGGCTGCAACTGAAGCCATCGCTGCTCGAAGCTTCTCTTAGAGAGCCAAGTATCCATATTTCAAGCTCACATAATGGCCATTCCATGTAAACGTTATATGCGCATGAGCTTCAATCTGGAAACAACAAACAAAGGGTTAATGTCGTACATTGTTGGGTATTGTATCCACAATGTGCCTGATTTGAAGAAGCCCCTGAACAAGCTAAGCTGAATTGACAATGTATTTGATGATTTTCTATCAAGTTGTGCTTGCAGCTATTCCATGCTAAGTACACACCAATGTCAGGGTGCAGTGGGTCAATATACACGAGTCTGCGCAACGTAATCCCTCGTTGAGAAGATCAGTGTGTTGACTCGCGTGTGCTCTCTCTATTGGAGTGTACTTATTTTCAAGTACAGGATCAAGGCAGATCAAGAGAAGAAGAAGGAGCAAAGATTGGTCAAAGACCAAGTTCATAGGAAGGAAGAGAAAAATCGTCTAAGTCAAAATCGACGGGAATCATCAAGTCATTCCCGCCGACTTCGACGGGAGTCACTTGTGATTCTCGCCGATTCGGCGAGAATCAGTCTGCATTCCCGCCGACCTCTTCCGGATGACTGTTTTCCTACAGAAATTCTGCTAAGGCAGAATCGACGGGAATTATTAAGTGATTTTCGCCGACTTCGACGGGAATCGTTCTGATTCCCGCCGATTCGACGAGAATCAAGTTGCATTCCCACCAATTCCCACCG
This sequence comes from Platanthera zijinensis, assembly GCA_039513925.1. Lineage (NCBI taxonomy): Eukaryota > Viridiplantae > Streptophyta > Magnoliopsida > Asparagales > Orchidaceae > Platanthera > Platanthera zijinensis. Next base: position 18,428,652 of record CM077087.1, read on the forward strand.
GCTGACAAGCTTTATAACTGGAAAATGGCCAAGACATAATCGACGGGAATCGTGAGTGATTCCCGCCGACTTCGACGGGAATCACCAACGATTCTCGCCGATTTTGCCTTAGGAAATTTTTGTCTGTTCGCTGGACCGAACCAAGATGTATTGCGCCGTTTCGGCCGAGGCCAGGGTTTTTCCTTGTGGGTCCCACAACGGTCGTTTAGGGTTGGCTCGGGTATATATACATATGTATTTCGAACTTCTACAGTAACTCATTCTCGCGAAATCACAAAGCCGACGCCGTGCCCTAGCAGATCGCGAAATACCGTCGATCGCTGTCGCCGCTCGCAAGCTAATCGCCGCTGCTGATCTCAGAGGTTCTCTGATCTTCCGACGACAGTACCGAGGCAATCCTAGAGTCTCACGCTTCTCTCTCGAGATCTCTTGTCTCTCGATTCGTTGAACGAGGTTAGTTCTTCATTCCGAATCGATTGAGATGACTGATCCGATTGAAATCGTTAGTAGACCTTGCTTGCTTCGTCAAGAAGTTTGGATCTACAATGCATCGCCACCACAACCACTTGCCGCCGCCGATCTTAATAAGATCCTCTCCAAGAGAGTACTCCGATCGTAAACTCTTCGTCTCTTTCAGAAAAGCATCAACGAACGAAGAGCGACATCGGATTCTCCACAAGTTTGTTTGTATTTCTTGTACATTCAATTTTTGTTTTGTTGTAAAGGAATTTTTATTCCTAGTGGTAAGGGTTGGGTGCAACCCGTGGTGGAGGAGTAGTGACTCCTTTGGTTGGAAGGGTTCCTTCCGTAGTGTGAGGATTAGATTTCAATCCGGTTGGTGAAGTGATCGAGTCGTCCCTTGGTGGGAGATAGGTCAAAGGGGGAGAGTGAACGTACCCAAATCGGGGAACCGCTATAATTGCTTGTGTGCTTTTCTGTGCTGTGTTTGTTTATTTGTGCAGGTAATTTAAATTCCGCAAAAGACTGCACGACACCTATTCCCCCCCCCCATAGGTGGACTTAATCGAACACTAGAGACTTTCAAGTGGTATCAGAGGGAGGTTGCTCGTCAATAAGGTTAACACCTTGAGTAAGATCCTGTGTCTAGTGTCTAGAATAAAGAAGATCTCTGAAATGGACGGACTCAAGTATTCAGGAAAGATCCCAGTGTGCACCAAGCTGAACTTTCCTATCTGGAAGGAAAAAATCAGGTTTTACATGGAAGCAGTCGACCCCCGACTCTTCATGATAGTGGAGGAGGGACCTTATATTCCCACTAAGGCCTCCACCATTGATCCGACCAATATGGTGCCCAAGAAGCTCTCCGAAATGGATAAGGATGAGATGGTGCTTGTCGGTCTAGACAAGAAGGCTCAGAACATTCTTGTCAGCGCCGTCGATGACTCCATGATGCAGAACTTCAGCAACTGCAGGACTGCCAGGACATATGACACTGCCTGATCATTCTGATGGAAGGCACAGATGAAGTAAGGGATGATCGAAGATCCCTTCTGAACCAGAAGTATGAGGCATTCAGGCAAGGTCCCAAGGAAGAAATCGGAGTGACTTTCGAGAACTTCCTGAAGATCGTCAATACCCTGAAGGATTATGGCAGAGTGTTCACTGATGGCGAATTAAACGACAAATTCCTTAGATCCCTTACTAAGGAATGGGACACCAAGATCTGCGCCATCAGAGAATTTGGCAAGCTGGCAGAAACTGATCCCCAGATTCTGTTTAGGAAGCTTATGTCCTATGAGCTTCAGCTGAACACCAGAAAAGCTGAAGAAGAAGCCGATAAAGCCGCTGCCTGAGAAAACACTGTAGCCCTGAAAGCTAATCACTCAAGGAAAGGCAAGGGTGCAATCTCGTCCCGCTCTTGGAAAAAGGATGAGGAAGAAGACTCTGAGCCATGCTCTTCCGGCTCAGAGCTATCTGAAGAAGAATTCTCCCTCATCACTCGAGAGTTCAAGAAGTTCCTCAAGATGAGGAATCAAAGAAAGAGAGACGGCTCCTCCTCCAGACATCAGAAGAAGAATTACTCTTCTGACAGGTATGAACCTAAACAGAACAAACATCGCTCTTCTAACATTATTTTCTTTGGATGCAATAAGCCAGGTCACGTCATTGCTGACTGCCACCAAAGCAAGAGAGATAAGGGGAAGGGAGAGGAGCATAGGTCCTCTAGAGATAAGAAGAAGGAGAGGAGCTACATTGCCAAAAAGCAAAAGATGTTGAGTGAATCTGATTCGTCAGACTCCAGTGATGATGAGGAAGCCTACTTCGGGCTAATGGGTCGCTCTGAATCAGAAGGAGACTGCCCCCCATTTACTGGGAAGGTAAAAGATCGTACCCCCCTCTCTGACTCTGACTCTGAGTCTCCTGATAATGATCTCGAGGACAGCCCATCTGCCCGTGAAGCTGAGCTTCTCGAAAAGTATGAGCTTCTGCTCAATACCTTTGAGGAATGCCGCAAGAGGTTGAGGGCTCAGAAAAAGGAAGTCAAATTCCTTAAGGCTGAGGGTGTGTCTCTAAGAGAAGAGATCACTAGCTTGATCTCTCTCCGACAGGGACACCTGGACCTAACTTCTGAGCACTCAGAGTCTCTAAGGCTCCTTGACCAGAAACAGGAAGAAATCAACAAATTGAAAGAACAGCTTGCGGCAGAAAGGAAGATTGTCAAAAGCTTCTCCATGCCCAAGACCGTTCTTCCTCTGGTTGATGAATTCTCTGCTCAGGCTAAGGGGGCTGGCTTAGGGCATGTGGGTGTGCCTGGTAAATCATCTAGGAGAAATAGAAAACAGAGAAAAAATAAGGCTGCTAAGAAGGCCTCTGCTGCAGAAAAGGGAAAGGCCCCACTCGATCCTGTTTTATTCAGAAAGCTTCGCTTTCCTTGTAATGAGCAGGACTTTGAGTCAACCTATGGCCACTTATTCCGGCCCTCGGTTGAAAAGCCCAAGAGCCGGTATGATGGTTGGGCCTTCCCCGTAACTACGGTGAGAGTGTCTTCAAGGCACCTTATGAGGAAATCCAAGTGGAGAATTACGGCCACTTCTCTAGCGGCCATAATAGGAAGCATGCACCAAAGACCAAGTCTGTTATACTGAAGGAACAGGAAGTGAAGAAATCGTGTGATTGTCGTCATCATGATGCCTCCACCTCCAAATCCAAGACCCCGGCTGGACCCACCGTTCCAAGGGTGAAGCTGGAGCCTAGGAAGCGGTATAACAGGTTTGACTGTTGGTGTTGTGGCAAAGTTGGTCACTTTGCCGTGGATTGTTGGTTTAATCCAAGATTCAACGAGACTCCTCATGTTAGCAATGCGAGGCCGACCACTCGTAGGGTTAACCACCCGAGGGGGAGTGTGCTAACAAGGAATCTAGGACCCAAGTTCGATTGGGTTCCTAAGGGCAACTAATTCTGTTTTGCAGGTATGTCCAAAGGCCACAAAAACGCCAATCTGGTACTTGAACAGTGGTTCTCCCGGCATATGACCGGGACAAGAAGCCTGTTGCGTGATTACTCCCCAGTCAAAAATGGACCCAAAGTCATCTTTGGAGGATTTGATCGAGGAGTCACCAAGGGTTATGGTATGATTTCCAACGGTGTATTCTCTATCATTGACGTGGCTTATGTTGAAGGGTTAAACCATAACCTGATCAGCGTAAGCCAGTTGTATGATAAATGATACGACGTTAAGTTCTGCAAGGATAAGTGCTTGATAATATCATGTGCCTTTTCGGAGACGGTATTAACTGGCATTAGGAGCAGAAATATCTTTTGCTTAGATTTTATTAGCTTAGACTCTTCTACCCCCGTGTGCCTAGTAGCAAAAGGCAGTGCGTCTCTTTGTGAGCAATAGCACAAGAGATTAACACATATTAATTTCAAGACTATTAATATGTTGTTTTCTAAGAATTTAATAAGGGATGCCCCTACTATTAAGTGCATCAAAGATAGCCCTTGTCCTGCATGCCAGAAGGGCAAACAGACTCGGGCTACCTTTAAGGGCATTGCAGACAAAGACTCCTCCAGATGTCTTTATCTTCTACATATGGACTTGTTCGGTCCAGTGCAAGTTCATAGCTTAGGAGGCAAATCATATACGCTAGTGATTGTTGATGATCACTCTCGGTTTACGTGGGTTTTCTTCTTGAAACGAAAGTCAGATACGTTTGACATCCTCACAAATTTTATCAAGCAGATTCAAAACAAACTTAACTGCTCCGTGGTCAAAATCAGAAGTGACCATGGAATAGAATTCGAGTCTGGTGCTATGACAGAATTCTGTGAAGAACATGGTATATTTCATGAGTTTTCCTCCCCGCGTACTCCTCAGTAAAACGGAGTTGCGGAGAGGAGAAATAGAATGCTCATTGAAGCATGTACGACAATGTTGAATGACGCTTCTCTTCCAGAGTACTTCTAGGCAGAGGCTGTCAATACGGCTTGTCATGTGCAGAATTGGGCATTGATCAACAAGAATCATCGTAAGATGCCTTATGAGCTGCTGAAAGGCAGGAAACCGACCATGTCCTATTTAAGGATTTTTGGCTGCAGATGCTATGTACTCAATAATGGGAAGTACTCACGTACTAAATTCGGAGAAAAATGCTTCGAAGGCATCTTCATGGGCTATAGTAGCCATAGTCGGGCATATAGGGTCTTCAATAAGAAAACCCTAGTGGTAGAGGAGTCCATTAATGTTGTTTTTGATGAAGGAAGCTTGCTTCATGACAATTCTTCTAGTGGCATTCTTGAAGATGCAGGTGGAAGGCTTGAACAGCTAAGTCTCGATGAGACTACAAAAAGTGATACTTCCAAGTACGTCAAGGTTTCCACCTCAATGCCAACTAGAGAAGTTGACGATCAGGATGGAGAAAATCTCCCAGAAGAAGGAGAAGCCCGAGAAGCTGTCAGAGCTCCAGATGCCAGACTCCTAGAGCTCCGACACGTGAGGGATCATCCTAAAGATCAGATCGTAGGAGATCCTCGTGACGGTGTCAGAACTCGGAGAGGTACAATTAACGAGATTTTGCACCTTAGTTTTATGTCACAGGTTGAGCCAAAGAAGTTCGACGAAGCGAACAAAGATGCGTCATGGATATTGGCCATGAAAGACGAACTGTATCAATTCGAACGATACAACGTCTGGACACTTGCTCCCAGACCAAAGAACAAGAATGTGATCGACACTAAGTGGATCTTCAGAAATAAACTGGATGAACACGGTGTCATCATCAAGAACAAGGCCGGACTGGTGGCTCAAGGTTACAGACAGGAGGAGGGGATTCACTTCGACCAAACCTTTGCACCAGTTGCAAGGCTGGAGGCGATCAGATTATTTCTGGCATATGCCTCTCACAAAGGATTCATTGTCTATCAGATGGACGTGAAATCTGCGTTTCCAAATAGAAATTTGAAAGAGGAAGTATATGTCGCGCAACCCCCAAGTTTTGTTAATCCATCGCTCCCTAATCATGTCTATTTTCTTAATAAAACTTTATATGGCTTAAAACAAGCTCCTCGAGCTTGGTATGAGACTCTGTCTAGTTTTCTTCTTAAGAACAAGTTCTCGAGAGGAAAAATAGATAAGACATTGTTTCTTAGGGAAGTCAAAGGCAAGATTCTGTTGATGCAAATCTATGCCGATGACATAATATTCGGCTCAACGGACAACAATCTTTGCAAGAAGTTTTCTAAACTTATGCAAGAAAAGTTTGAAATGAGCAACATGGGAGAGCTAAAGTATTTCTTGGGACTTCAAGTGAAACAGTCTGAGGATGAAATTTTTATTTCTCAGACGAAGTTCACAAATGAACTCCTCAAGAAATTCAGAATGGAGAATGCAACCTCTATGAGGACTCCAATGGGATCCACTGTGTCTCTGGACAAGAATGAGAAAGGGAAACCTTTTGATGAAACCAAATATAGAAGCATAATTGGATCCTTGCTCTACCTTACTGCTAGTAGACCGGATATTATGTTTTCCACATGCGTTTGTGTCAGATATCAGGTGAACACTAAGGAATCTCATTATGTCACTGCAAAGCGAATTCTTAGATACCTTAAAGGTACGCCAAATCTTGGCTTGTGGTACCCAAGAAACAATGATGTCGAGCTGATAGGCTTTTCAGATGCTGACTTTGCAGGAAGCAGGGATGATAGGAAAAGCACTTCCGGGACGTGCCAATTCCTCGGAAGAAGTCTTATTTCATGGAATAGTAAAAAGCAGAACTGTGTCACAACCTCCACGGTTGAATCTGAGTACATCTCAGCAGGCAGCTGTTACGCACAACTTCTATGGATCAGAAATCAACTCGAAGATTATGACTTGCAGTGCAGAGAAGTTCCTATGTATTGCGACTCCTCGAGCGCAATAGCAATTGCGAAAAATCCTGTGTCGCACAGTAGAACAAAGCATATTGAAGTGCGCTACCACTTCATTCGGGAGCATGTGGAAAACAAAGATATCTCTCTCTACTATGTCCCCACAGATAAGCAGATTGCAGATATTTTCACAAAGCCCGTAGACGAGGCTAAGTTCAGTCTCTTCAAAACTGAACTCGACATGCTGAACTATGAAGATTGAAGACTGAAGGGCTCAAGGCTCTTGGATCTAGGGGAGCATCAGCAAAGAACTCAAGATCGAGCATGGATGCAAGAACTGAGGGGGAGCATTTGGCTCCAAGTGAAGTCCCAGATTTGCAGAAGCCGAAAAGGGGGAGATTATCCTGTCGGCTAAGGCTAAGGTGGCTGCCAATGTTAAGTATGCTCTCAGGAGAATGGTAATGAATTTCACTCTATAAACTGCATTTTCCTTTTATGATTTTCTTTCCCATCTGTTCTATTCACCTTAGCTTGTAAGGTTTAGGCTTCTTCAAATAGGGGGGATTGTTGGGTATTGTATCCACAATGTACCTGATTTGAAGAAGCCCCTGAACAAGCTAAGCTGAATTAACAATGTATTTGATGATTTTCTATCAAGTTGTGCTTGCAGCTATTTCATGCTAAGTACACACCAATGTTAGGGTGCAGTGGGTCAATATACACGGGTCTGCGCAACTTAATCCCTCGTTGAGCAGATCAGTGTGTTGACTTATGTGTGATCTCTCTATTGGAGTGTACTTATTTTCAAGTACAGGATCAAGGCAGATCAAGAGCAGAAGAAGGAGCAAATATAGGTCAAAGACCAAGTTCATAGGAAGGAAGAGAAAAATCGTCTAAGTCAAAATCGACGGGAATCATCAAGTCATTCCCGCCGACTTTGACGGGAGTCACTTGTGATTCTCGTCGATTCGGCGAGAATCAGTCTGCATTCCCGCCGACCTCTTCCGGATGATTGTTTTCCTACAGAAATTCTGCTAAGGCAGAATCGACGGAAATCATCAAGTGATTCTCGCCGACTTCGACGGGAATCGTTCTAATTCCCGCCGATTCGACGAGAATCAAGTTGCATTCCCGCCAATTCCCACCGGCTGACAAGCTTTACAACTGAAAATCGGCCAAGGCAGAATCGACGGGAATCGTGAGTGATTCCCGCCGACTTCGATGGGAATCACCAACGATTCTCGCTGATTTTGCTTTAGGCAATTTTCGTCTGTTCGCTGGACCGAACCAAGATGCGTTGCGCCGTTTCGGCCGGGGCTGGGGTTTTTCCTTGTGGGTCCCACAACGGTCGTTTAGGGTTGGCTCGGGTATATATACATACGTATTTCGAACTTCTACAGTAACTCATTCTCGCGAAATCACAAAGCCGACGTCGTGCCCTAGCAGATCGCGAAATACCGCTGATCGCTGTCGCCGCTCGCAAGCTAGTCGCCGCCACTGATCTTAGAGGTTCTCTGATCTTCCGACGATAGTACCGAGGCAAGCCTAGTGTCTCTTGCTTCTCTCTCGAGATCTCTTGTCTCTCGATTCGTTTAACGAGGTTAGTTCTTCATTCCGAATCAATTGAGACGACTGATCCGATTGAGATCGTTAGTAGACTTTGCTTGCTTCGTCAAGAAGTTTGGATCTACAAAGCATCGCTGCCACAACCACTTGCCGCCGCCGATCTTAACAAGATCCTCTCCAAGAGAGTACTCCGGTCGTGGACTCTTCGTCTCTTTCAAGAAAGCATACACGAACGAAGAGCGACATCGGATTCTCCACAAGTTTGTTTGTATTTCTTGTACATTCAATTTTTGTTTTGTTGTAAAGGAATTTATATTCCTAGTTGTAAGGGTTGGGTGCAACCCGTGGTGGAGGAGTAGTGACTCCTTTGGTTGGAAGGGTTCCTTCCGTAGTGTGAGGATTGGATTTCAATCTGGTTGGTTAAGTGACTGAGTCGTCCCTTGGTGGGAGATAGGTCGAAGGGGGAGAGTGGATGTACCCAAATCGGGAAACCACTATAATTGCTTGTGTGCTTTTCTGTGTTATGTTTGTTTATTTGTTCAGGTAATTTAAATTCTGCAAAAGACTGCACGACACCTATTCCCCCCCCCCCCTCATAGGTGGACTTAGTCGACACTAGAGACTTTTATACATAATAATCAGTTCAAATGAAGATGAACGATTCACTTACAATGCCACTCATTACCTTCAAAGATGAAGACACTCGGGGGGGCAGAAGTCTCCGAACAAGGTACTCGAGGGGGGGCAGAAGTCTCTATCACCTCAAGATTAGAATCACCTGTAGTAAGCTCATTGCACAGGGCCTCCTCAACCAGGTTCTCTCTTCGACTCGGCAAAGTCTGCAATCCCTCAGTTGTGTCACAACTATTCTTCAAAACAAGCTTTCTTTTGCAAACTGATGGCGCGGCGCACTCGGCCTCAACTGAAAGTCCATATTGGGACAAACACTTCTTTTCAACGAAAAAAGAAATGTTGAACAAGCGGTTTGCCAACTCCTGAAAATCAGAGAATCCCAGTATCAGCGAGAAGTCCTGCTCTCTCCCTCTCTGACATCAACAACGATCGGGCAAGAAATTCCAGAGCTCAGGCAGGCTCCAAGAATTTTTGACATATCCAAACAAGGTGTTTCCGTGACGATGATCTATCCGGGACTCAAAGTCAAGCCAACTCTTATTGTTGCGGATCTCAACACGGTCTCCACCCTCAACACGAACATCACACCAATTCCTGAACAACTTCAAAGAGAATATTGAGTCAAGCTCTTTGAAGAAAGCCACCAGTCCCATAAGGCGAGTAATTCCTAGTGGAGTGAACTGGGATATCGGGACTCCATAGAACTTCAGGATATCAATCACATCCTCGCATGGTGGAAAGCAGAAGCCGGACATTAAAGTCGTCTTGCAAATCGTCAACCAGCCCCTAAGAGGGTTCTGGACTCTCTCTTCAGAACGAGGTATCCATACCTCAAGATTAGTAGGTAACCCATACCTTTTCATCTAAACTATGACTTGCTAAGTAGTGAGCGTAGAACGTAGGCGCATGAGCCTTGCAGGATGCCCCAAAACCTGAAAATAAAAATCAAAGGTTAGACAAAATCAATTATGTGTCATGTGTTCAATTGAGCACCCCACATCTACAATCCCAATACAGGAGGACAAAACCGCACAAGTCGTACGCAAGCACGCGCACATAAGAACATGCACAATCCACGCACAAGATGCACACAACCAACGAACTGCCTACCCAAGAAGGGGGCGCGAGCACCCTTGCAACCAGAGGGGTGTGCAACGCACGCTTAACAGTATGCGCGAGCACAAGAGCGCGCGAGTAGCGCACGCGCAAGGAAGACCATGCTGGCGCGAACCTCGGAGGGGCGCGCCCGTGCTCACCCCAGCATAAGCGCTTGTGTGCACCTTGGGTGCGGGCCCGAGCACCCTCCCCGGGTGTACGCAGGTGAAGTTTTTTTTTGGGGGGGGGAGGGGGCGCTCGCCCGAGCATGCTTAGGAGTGTGCTCGTCCCCGCATGCCCGGGATGCGTTCCTGTCTCGGGGAGGTGTACGTCGGTGGTCGCTCCATCCGATGGACTTGTATTAGCATCGATGGGCTCCGCTCGCTAGCTTCTAATGTCTAGCTTTTCTCATCGTGCACTTTCTCCATTTTTCATCTTCTTTAGAACTAACCTTCGCTCACGAAGTGCAACTGTCTGCCTTCTTTGGCACCTCTCTGTTTGTCATCATCATAGTTGCAGCCAATTGAATCCTTTGTAAGAGGAGAAGAAATCCTCGTTCTTCTCACAAAAATGGTTTCTAACACCGAGGATTTCAGGGGGAAATTGATGGGGCCAAGTCCCTTTTATAATGCATTTGGGGTGTGATTAGCCCACTCCCCCATAATCCCCACCATTTAAATGGGAAAACTTTATACGCGTGATTTGCGCGTGCGGGATCACCTTCCCCGAACCTTCCCCTCCTTCCCGCCGTCGGCGGGCCGACTCAATCTGGCATGGAGTCTGGCTAGCCGGGAGCCGCACTATGCAGTCGTACACCCACTTCCGCAAGGTGTGGTGCTCCCCCTTGCCGAGGAAGGCTCGGTCCCCCCCCCCCCCGCTCAGGCCGGCTTCGGTCGATGCACATCCGGTGGCCAGGGCCGCTCTTAGCGCCCTCTGCCATGGCCTTCCCAACGCGCCGCCCGAGTGCAGCCGGCCACCGACCGCATCCTCGGCTCGGCCGAGAGAAATTCCGGGATGGGTGACCTCCTGGGAAGTCCTCGTAGGTCCTCTTAACTGGATTACTTCTCGTCAAAGTGAGGATTGCATTCTGTGGGACCTGGGACGAAAACACAGTAAGCAGGTGCGTTGTGGTCAGGGTCTTCGCGCTGCGGTTTCAAACAACCCGTCGTGGCCGAAGGGGATCGGAGAGGGGTTAGGGTTGCACGGACTGCAGCCCATGATGGGGACCTGGGACGAATACCAGCGCTAGTGAGCCAGGCTGGTCAAGGTCCTCACGGGGATCGCCCGCGGCTTAGTCGTGAGGGGGGCATGCCCCTACGATATCGTGTCGTAGGGAGGAGGGTTTGGTGAATAGCTTTTGTATTCAAACCTCTTGCGCAGTCTTACCTATTTTGCACGAGGATCGCTCGCGACTTAATTTGCACGGGGATCACCCATGACTTAATTTGCACAGGGATCGCCCGCGGCTTAATTTGCACGGGGATCGCCCGCGGCTTAATTTGCACGGGGATCACCCGCGGATTAATTTGCATTGGGATTGCCCGCGACTTAATTTGCACGGGGATCACCCGCGACTTAATTTGCACGGGGATCACCCACAGCTTAATTTGCACGGGGATCGCCCGCGGCTTAATTTTGCACGGGGATCGCCCATGGCTTAATTTATATGTTGATCGCCCGCCGCTTAATTTGCATGGGGATTGCCCGTGGCTTAACTTGCATGGGGATCACCCACGACTTAATTTTGCACGGGGATCGCCCGCGGCTTAACCTGCATTGGGATCACCCACGACTTAATTTTGCACGAGTTAATTTGCTTGAAACTGATGGAGCGTTGTTGAACAGGAAAACACAATACTTTGAATAACAGATTGTTCACGCACGTCTGGGCTGGCAGTTCTTACATATTGTTTTAGCAGATGAATAAGAACTGAAAATAAAGAGTTACGGTTTTTAGGAAAGAAAAAGGCAGGAGTGGGCTTAATAGACGTCCACGAGTGATTGTTGGAGTATTGCGGTGTGATCAGAGTCAACCTGGAGGACAAGGAATTGTACGTCGTAGGTTGCTCGCTCAAGATCTTTTCCAAGAGTGACTGGAAGGATGATGGTGCCTATGATTGGTACCGAAGTTCCCCCCGGGATACGCATGTTAGCGGATTCTAGCTTGAGGCTACCCGTAGTTAGTTTGAACTGGAGCAGTGTTGATAAGAACAACATTCACTATAATCCCCTCGTCTACCAGGACTTGGTCTAGCTTTATGGGCTCCTGGCCGATGTCGACGGCCATGGTTCTCGCATTTGGGGCGGGGGCTACTTTTCTTTTGATAAGAACTGATCGATCGCCCCCACGCCAGCGAGTCGCTGAATTTCTTCCTTTAGTACCGCTGTGCAGTGGGTATGGTCTTTGGAATCTTGAATGATGTTGGGAACTGCTTCCTACAGACAGCGCCAAATTTTTACGGTCTAACTCAACGTCCCGGTCGGACCAAAAAAACCTAGACCACCTTAGCACTCGGAATGGTCGAGCGCGCACACAGTCATTGAATGTCGGATGAAATGTATATGAGGATTTTAGCGTGGAAAAACCCCTCAGCTGTCTGTGACTGTCAAAGTCCACTATTTCGTTATTGTTACAGCTTTGTTGGTCGAATCGAGGGTGACAGACCGCTCCTCGTTACACTTTTGGAGGTGAGAGAAGGCGAGAACACTTTAAAACTTGGTGGACGACAGGCCGCCACACACAACGAGGAATGCTGACTTCTTAGGTGGTGTCGACTGTCGATCATGCAAGGTGGTGCTTAAGCTGGAATGCGATTGGTCGTGCACTTGGTGGCTAGGGGACTCGCTCTCTTGTGGACTTAGACGAATTATTGGATGTTTGACGGAATCCCGTAGGAGAATTCTTAGTGGAGGAGCGGTGGCTTGCTGGAAGAGCTCTGGCCTGAGGAAGAAGAAGATACCCAGAGAAAAGGTGAGAAATGAGGAGGTCTGAGACTCCTTTTATAGCCTCCAGGTGGTGGTTATGGTAGTTACGTGGCTATCCGCACACCATAACCACTATTATAAATATTTTTGTCATAGTTTAGGGGCACATATTAGGATATTAATTCCGCTATCTGGAGACCATTTAAATTAAAAATAGAAATTCCTCCATTAACCTGGCGGTTAGTGGCTGGTTACTTACGAATCAGACGACTCAAAACGACTCGGAATATTCGGACGACGAAGACGAATTACTACGGGCGGTCGGCGAACTTGTCGCCGCCCTTGACGGCGGCGAGGGAGGTCGGCGGCGGCGAAGGAGGTTATCAGCGACGGAGGAGGGGTGGCCGTGGTCGCGAGGAGCCAGCCGAGGAGGGGAGGCTGGCTCGGCCGCCCACTCGATCGCTTGCCGACGGCCAAGAATGGTGGGGGCGGCCGCTCCCTTGGTTGTATGTCGGTGGCCGAGGAGGGGCGGCCGACCCAGCCTCCCTTGGAAGCATATTGGCAGCCAAGAAAGGGGGGCGGTCGGCAGCCGCTCCCTTGGCCTCACGTTAGCGGCCGAGGAGGGGCGGCCGTCCCGGTCCGCCCTTGGTCGTACTCCGACGATCGAGAAAGGGGGCAGCCGGCGGCCGCTCTCTTTGGCCGCACGTCGGCAGCCGAGGAGGGGTGGCCATCCCGAGCTGCCTCTTGGCTGCATTTAGGCGACCGAGAGAGAGGGGCGCCCGACGACTGGTGGCCGGTGGGGCGACACCTGCGGAGGTTTAACCGCCATGTGAGATGGGATTGGCACGTGGGGGATCAGGCGTGGGGATCGTGTGTGCGGTCAAACCTATGATCCCACTCCTTTTGGGTGGAGATCATGAGGGGTGTGGCTATATGCCCCCTATCTCTTTATAAGAGGGGTCACATCCCCATCAATTCCCTCAAAGAAGTGACTAACCTAGCGCTTGTAAGTACTAGCTCTACATTTTTTTAAAATTCAAGCGGATTAATTAAAAGTGAATTTAGATTAATGACAAATAAAAGAGAGCAGTAATAAAACTAAATAACGTTAATTTAAAGAGTCTTTTATCAAGTTGGAGAAGTAGTTGCATACGTTGATTTCCTTTGCCTATTACGATGACTTCTTAGAGTGATCTTTCATGAAATGATTAATTATTATCTTGCAACGATTTGAAAGTGGAAATCATCTCTCGATCTCAGAAATCCGTTTACCCTAATTCCCCTAGTTATCTCTAACTTAGGTAGAACGAGAATAACATAAATCACTCAAATCAATGTTGTCGACATAAGATGAAATCTCTTTCTCTCTTTATGCTATGTTGAAATTTATGTTACACTTACGTCACTCCTCTCTTGAATCTTGCAACGCAGTATAAAGATAAAATTTTGGCTAAAGATTTACGTAACTCCTATCTTGAATCTCGCTGCGCAAAATAAAGGATTCAATCCTAAAATAACGTAACTTCTCTCTCGAATCTCGCTATGTAAGTTAGAAGAAGAATAATTGATCCAAAAATTCCACAAAATAGAACATAAATCCAACAAAGATACACTTTCAAATAATCATAAAAGAGAAATTACAATCACCACATCACAATAGTCAAAGTACTCTCAACATACAAGACCTAGAAATTTAGTTCATGCTTGAAGAATGAAACCACACAACAAGGAAGATCTTACTAGATATGCTTTGAGAAGTTTAAATGCTGCAGGAATTTGCGTTTAGATCTCGCTTTAGAGTTTTCTTCCTTCTTGCTGGTGCGTCCAAACCCTAATCGTTCTTCTCCTTCTCCAAGAGGATGGTTTTAGATCTCTCCCTCTCTAAAGAATTTTGGTCCCCCCATTAGGTATGAGATTTCTCTCTTAAACACGAGCAGTCTTCTCTCAATAGATGTCTCCTTTCATATTTGAGTTTGGCGCAAAATTTGAAATTCGAATTTTAAATCCGTCCAGAACTTGTTATAATAACTGAAATAGGTTTCTGTAACAACTGCACAACCAAAATATAAGTTCAGCTTTTACTTCTTTGTTTTTGTTTCCACAACATTTCTAGTAAGAAAAATATAAGCAAAATAGTTTAATTAACTCTAAATAAAATAAATATGAATTTATGTATATTTATACTCATTTAAATCATTTCATTTCATTTCATTTATGATCAATATTATATCAAAATAAAGAGCTAGATAACTTCTATTTGGGAAGTTATCACATCTCCACACTTGAATTTTTGCTAGTCTCAAGCCAAAATAATTCATATCAATAGGTTAGATGAAAAACTAATATTAAGATACAAATTCAAATGATCCTTCTTGAAAAATAAATTAATCAAAGCTTACACAAAAATTTGCTTTACTTAACTGATAGGCTTACCAATCAAACAACAAGAGTTTAATCATTCACAAATCCATTAGTTAGATAGAAGATAAAACTTAAGTAAGTTTCTTAGTGCAGTGCGTACTTTTCTTTAAAATTAGTTTACTCCCATGCAATTTCCCCATTGAACCTCCGCATTTATTGAAAAGGGAAAGAATAAGCTAAGCTTTCAATAGCCTCCTCATGAGTTAGTAGTTCAATTTAAAATATGATTTGGCTTGGTCAGGAATTTATGGATAACTTTGATAGTAGAATGATGTTCCCTAGTTAGTAATCTTAGTAATTTACCATATTATGGGGTTTATCAATATATATTTTTTAAAACATATTTTATTTATAGTAGAGATCATTCCAAGTATAAGTGTGCATACCCAAGACACATATCACTATGATGTGTAGAAACATAAGAAATTTAAGCATGGAATAATGTGTATGAACAAGTTCAAGCTCAACCATTCTAGTGGAGATCAAAATGGAATACTACCTAAGCTCATATCTAGGCTTACATCATTGATTTAGTTCTTGTTTACCCCTCCCGTTATTTGTAGAGATCAATATCAAAAGATTGCCTTAGAAGTAAACAAAATTTTGTGCATAAAAATAAAAATGCTTAAGTGAGCTTTATCACACAAATACTTACTAATTTCAAATTCATTAATTGAACTCTTTGGATTGTTCAGTCATACCAAATAATTATTTTTGAATATATCTAGAATAACCTATTAATTAATTGAAATAAGAATTAAGATCATTCAAATCGTGGTTCAATGAATTATTCTTTATCTAAATGGTAGGGGTTATAATACTCCCACCTCTACACTTAAGTCCTTTGCGAATCTCTAGCAAAGATATCTCTTTTTTTATCATGAAAATACTTTTTAAATATATTACTAATTGGCATATAAGCATATAAAATAAAGTAATTGAAATGTAAATAACTTTCTTGAATTTGGAATGCCAACAACTTTATCCACTTGTTCTCAATATAACCGCAGTTTCATAGAGTTTCATTCCCCTTTTCTTACTGAGCTTTACGAGTTCTACTTCCTTCATAATTTTATAAAATTTTGCCCGATTTTTTTCCTTTTTTTTCAGATTGTTCCACTCCTACAGATTATTAAGCACAGTAACTGGAGTCAAGTGGCTTCGCTCCCTCCAACATTTTTTCTAACGAAAACAAAAGATTTTTTTTTCATTTTTAATTATATATATCATATATATATATATTCTACGATACGATGGTTGCCTCCCACCAAGTGCCTCGTTTAGAACGTCTCGGCCGAACATTTTCCACATCAATGCTCATCGAAAGTTTATGACCATCGTCTCGCGATGATCATTGTTCTCATAATATTCCTTTAGCCTTTGTTCGTTCACTTTGAATTCAGACCCATCCTTCTGATTACCAATCATAACTACTTCATATGAATGCACCTCTTTCACTCAGAACGGTCCAGACCACCTAGACTTCAATTTCCCAGGGAATAATCTCAGTCTCAAATTAATTATATAAAAAGACCAGTTGTCCTACTTTGAACTCTCGTTTCCTTAATCTAGCGTCGTGTCATTTTTTCCTTCGTTCCTTATCCAGCTTAGCATTTTCGTATACAGTAAATCTAATATCCTCCAATTCATTAAGATGAAAAAGTCTATTCTTCCCCGCTTCCTGAAGGTTGAAATTTAATCTTTTAATTGCCCTGTAAGCTCTATGGTCTAGCTCTACAGGGAGATGACATGCTTTTCCATAAATCATTTTGTAAGGGGTTACGCCTATAGAAGTTTTGAATGCAGTCCTATATGCTCATAACGCATCGTTCAATTTTTGTGACCAATTCTTAGGAGTTGCAGTCACCGTTTTCTCTAAAATTGACTTTATCTCTCTATTCCAAATCTCGGTTAACCCATTAGTTTGAGGGTCTTAAGCAAGAGCAACTTTATGAGTTACTTCGTATTTTCTCAACAGTGAATTGAATTGTGAATTACAAAAATGTGTCCTGCCGTCACTTATTATAGCTCTCGGTGTACCGAATATAGTGAAAATGTTTGAATTAAGGAATTTAAGTACAACCTTGGCATCATTTTTCGGTGTTGCTATAGCTTCCACCCATCGAGAGCCATAATCTACAGCTAATAATATGAATAGTTTCCATTTGAATTTACAAATAGCCCCATGAAGTCGATCCCCCAAATGTCAAACACTTCCATTTCTAAGATATTATTTAAAGTCATGTCAGCCCCTCGATTCATATTACCTATTCTTTGACATTTATCACATTGCTTTGCAAAATTATGAGCATCCATAAACAATGTTGGCCAGGAAAAACCAGACTCTAATATCTTTATAGCGATTCTTTCTCCCCTTAAATATCCTATGTAAGGAGATGCATGATATTTCTCTAAGATACTATGAACCTCTAACTCCGGTACACATCTACGGATCACTTGATCAGCACAAATCCTAAACAAATACGGCTCATCCCAAAGGTAAAATCTCACCTGGTGGTGAAATCTTTTCCTTTGCTGATAGTCCATATCTGGGGGAAATATATTACTTGTAATGTAGTTCACAAAATTCGCATACCAAGGAATGCTAACCTTAGTGATAGCTAATATTCGTTCATCAGGAAAATTTTCACTGATCTCTATTTGTCTATTTTTTTCGCACTCTTGCTCTAAGCGTGATAAGTGATCTGCGATTGGGTTTTCAGCTCCCATACGGTCTTTGATCTCAAGATAAAATTTCTGTAGGAGGAGAACCCATCTAATAAGTCTAGGTTTCACATCCTTTTTGTCTACTAAGTACATAATTGCTGCATGATCAGTGTAAACTATAACCTTGGAATTTATCAAATAAGCATGGAACTTGTCAAAAGTAAAGACTACCGCTAGCAGTTCCTTTTTTGTACTTGTACAGTTTACTTAAGCATTCATAAGCGTTTTACTTGCATAGTATATATTGTGAAAGACCTTATTGTACATTTGCCCTAATATTGCTCCCAGTACATAATTACTAGTGTCACATATTAGAACAAATAGTATAGACCAATCAGATGCTTTAACAATAGGTGAGGACACTAAATTTCTCTTTAACGTTTGAAATGCCTCTAAACATTTATCGTCAAAAATATAGGGAGTGTCTTTTTCGAGTAAATTACATAATGGTTTAGATATTTTTGAAAAATCCCTTATAAACCGTCTATAAAATCCTGCATGATCCAAGAAATTACGAATACCCTTGGCATTCGTTGGTGGAGAGAGTTTCTCAATAACTTTAATCTTTGCTCGGTCGACTTCTAAACCCTTATTAGATATCTTATGGCCTAGGATAATTCCTTTTCGTACCATGATATGATATTTTTCCCAGTTTAAAACCAAGTTAGTCTGGACACACCTATCCAAAACCTTCTTCAATACCTCTAAACAATCATTAAATGATCGGCCAAACATACAAAAATCATTCATAAATATTTTAATTCCTTCATCCATTAAATTAGTGAAAATAAAAATCATACAATGTTGAAATATAGCAGGGGCATTACATAATCCAAATGACATTTTTTCAGAATGCAAAAGTTTCATATGAGTATGTAAAAGTAGTCTTTTCTTAGTCGTTTGGTGCAACCATAATCTAATGGATATCTAAGAAACAGAAATATTTGCTCTCTGCTAACCTATCTAGCACTTGGTCAAGGAATGGTAATGGAAAGTGATCTTTTTTAGTTGATTTATTCAATTTTCTATAGTCCATACAGATCCTCCACCCCATTATCGTCTTAGTAGGTATTAATTCATAATTGTCATTTTTCACAATGGTTATACCTCCTTTCTTTGGTACACATTGAACCGGGCTTACCCACTTACTATCCAAAATAGGATAGATAATACTCGTGTCTAGCCATTTAATTATTTCTTTCATTACTACTTCTTTCATAGGAGAACTAAGCCAACGTTAATGTTCAATATATCCATTTGCTTCGTCTTAAAGTAATATCTTATGCATACAAATGGTTGGGCTAATCCCTCTAATATAGATAAGCGTCCATCTCATAGCCCCCTTAAATTCTCGTAAGACTTCAAGTAATTTTTGTTCATTTTCATGATCCAATGAAGCGTCAATGATGACCGGTAGAGTGTTATCTTCCTCTAGAAAGACATATTTTAAATGTTCGGGTATGGGTTTTTATTTCAATATTGGAGGATCAAGGATAGATGATTTAATGACTTTAGGTTCACTTGTCCTACTTATTGGTTCAAATCTCTTATCAAATGGTAACCTCCCATAAGAATCAAGAGGCTTGACACATTCATCCATCTCTAAATCTTCCTCTCATTCTTCATATGTTAAAATGTTTAAAAGTTTTAATTCTAGATCTCCCTTATCATGCATCATTTGGGTAGACACCTCTACTTCTTCAATAGAATTACATTCATCTTTATCGTTTGGAAATTTCATTTCTTTGAGAATGTTAAATGTAACTTCTTCATTGATAACTCTCATTTTTCGACGTCTATAAGTGTTCTCCCCGTGGCTAAGAATGGTCTTCCTAGAATAATTGATACATCCTTATCTTCATCCATGTCTAGGACTACAAAATCGGCCAGAAAAATGAATTTTTCTACCTTAACCAACACGTCTTCAACAATTCTCTTAGGAAATGCTAAAGATCTATCGGCCAATTGAAGAGTGAGAGATGTTGGTGCAATCTCTCAAAGACCCAATTTTATATAAATAGATAATGACATTGAGTTAATACTAGCCCCCAAATCACATAACGCTCTTCCGAAAAAATTTAACTTCTATCAAACATGGTATTGTAAAGCTCCCGGAATCTTTTAGTTTTGGTGGTACTTTCTTTTGTAAGATCGCGCTACATTCTTCCGTTAACGCTACTATTTCTTTGTCTACAAACTTTCTTTTTTTTTGATAAGATATCTTTCATAAACTTAACATAACTTGGCATTTGTTCTAATATTTCGGCAAATGGAATGTTTATAGTTAATTTCTTGAAGATATCCATAAATTTCTGAAATTTTTTATCAAGTTTTGTTTTTGCTAACTTAGATGAAAACGGTGCGGAGGATAAATAATTTCTTTATTTTTATTAATTGGTTGTTCAATTTCAACTACCTCCGGCTCTTTAATCTCTAAAGGCTTTTCTTCTTGTGATTCACTTGTTTTCTCTCTTTTCTCCTCCTCCCTGACTTTTTCTAACAACTCATCCCCACTTAAAATTTCTACTCCACTCCTTAAGGCAATAGCTTTTCAATGGTTATTTTGCTCATCTCTTATGAGATTAGTTGTAGTGTTAGAATGTAATGATCCCAGTTATCTTTGACTTAATGAATTTGTTAGTTGACCCAAGGTAGTTTCTAAAGATCTTAAGGAAGATTCAAAGCCTACCATTATAGATTCATTCTTTTGAAATATTCTTAAAATATATTCATCAATCAATTTTCTAGGATTCCCTTGGTTATTAGGAGGATTACTTTGAATTGAGTTTGAATTTTGGTTAAATTCTGATGGTTGATTCATTTCTTGATTATTTTACCATAAGAAATTTGGATGATTTCCCCACTCAGGATGATAATGATTTGAGAAACCCGATAAAACTTATCTTTATTGTCCCCCCACATAATTTGCTTCCTCAGTGATTTGATTAAGTTGTTCTACAGTGAGTGGGGCACTTAGTGTAGGGGTAGATAAAGAATCTAATCTCTTATTTATCAAGTTAAATTGAGAAGTTATTTGAGCTGCCAAAGATGTGATTTGGTCCACTTGATGGACTCCAACCAAATTACTACTTGTTGGATACATTGGGAATTGTGTACCTGATTTGGAGAAGCTCTTTCAACTCAATGATATATAGAAATTTGTATTTGATGTATGTTGAGTTTACTTGTGCAGTGTCTATGTTGAAGAAGAAGAAAATAAACTAAGTACAAAGTGTCGAGACACTAGACAAGTGTCGACACCTTTGTAAAAGCAGTGCTGAGACAAGGAATCAAGTTGTGTCGACACTCAAGACTAGTGTCGACACCCTTATTCAAGTAGTGTTGAGACAGGAAGCAAGATGTGTCGACACCCAGGACTTGGGTTGACACCATTAGTCAAAGAACCAGCTATGTCAACACTCAGGACTAGTGTCGATACATTTTACACAAGTTATGTCGAGACTGGAAGAAAGCCGTGTCGACACTCAGGACTAGTGTCGACATATTTTAACAAGTTGTGTTGAGACAAGAAGCTAGCAGTATCGACACACTCGATTGATATCGACACCCCTATAAGAGAAGTGTCGACACCCAGGACTGGTGTCGATAGAATCTAAGTACAGAAGTGTCAACACTCAGAACGGGTGTCAACACGTTCATGCAGAAGCTCTCAAGTCAGAAATTCTTCTAAGTCTAGAATTTGAAGCCTGAAGTTCTGACAACCGTCAGAACTGTCAGATGTCAGTGGATTAATTGGGGCAGCCGGTCACTCTTGTCAAAGACCTATATAAGGAGACCAACACAACAGAAACAGAGAGCAATCATTCATATTCTTCTCGTCTAAGTTTGTCAGAGCAATTCAATAAAATTCTGAAGGTGGAGAGAAGGCAGATCGTGGATCAACTTCAAACTTCTCCAACCAAGTTCAACCATACCTTCTCCTTCAAGAAGCTTTGAAAAACTTAAGAAGGGTTGGACCTCTTTTTCTTCACAGACAAGATTAAGGGAGAAGATTTCACATCAAGATTTGATCAAGAAGAAGTCACCAGTCTCTTTCTTCCTGGGTAACACTTCAAAACTCAAAATTTTTCCGTTATATCAATTTTGTAAGATCTATAAGTAGATCTGAGTTGTAAGAGATTGACTTCTCTGAGCTGTAAGCCTAAATTATAAAGGTTGAGGTAGGGTTGTGAGCCTGAGATAGGAGAAGTGGCTATTTCTCTGAGTTGTAGGAACTGGAAGGTTCTGAGGTTGTAGGGCAAGGGTTGCCTGAGGAGTAGGAGTGGAGGATCACTCTGAGGTAGGGTTAAATCTTGAAGTGGAACCTGAGTTGTAAGATCTTGAGGATCTGAGGTAGGGTATTGCTTTGTCGGAGTTATAGGAGCCAGCTGGGCTCTAAGGTGTAAGATCTGAGGATCTGAGGAAAAGTGAGAAATTTGGCCGAATCTGGTTCATTGCTAGATAGGAGAAAGGGAGAAAGTTGATGTATCCATAAATTGGAGAACCACTATAAAACTACTGTGTGATGTGATGTGATTGCTATAATTAGATTTGTGATGTATTTAGTAGATCAAATGTAGTCTTGAATACTGTGGTTGGGTTAATAAACACACTAAGAAATCTCTGTGATTTAAAAGTAGTCATGATTTAAATTGGACCTATTCACCCCCCCCCCCTCTAGGTCATTCTCTATCCTAAACAAACACTTTACACTACTCCCTTATCTTTCATAAGCTTGATAGTTATTTGATATAAGGTCTTCTAATATAACATATGCGTCTTCAGTGTTAAAACCGGAGAACCGGTCTCTGTGGAGTTCACCTTCAGGGAAGGGGTGACTGCACAAAAAATTCTCTCACGCGAGCCCAAGATACTAAGGAAAAAGAACTAGGGACGGACCTAAGGCTCCAGCACGGAGGTCCCTCCACACACTCGGAAGATCTTAGAGCGCTTCCCCTCCTTAGCCAGGTGCTGAAGCTAAGGTCCTCAGAAAGCGCTAGAAAACCCGAAAACTAGTAAGCATGCCCTTCTGAGTTACCCATTGGGTCCTATTTATAGGAAACTGAAAACGGCCTGCAAATAGCCAATCTTCGTTGTTTTGAAAGGATATATGCAGCTCACGTCGGTCTGCCAACAGCGTAACTCCGCTGTTCCGAGGAGCTAGGGGCAGACCAATGGTGGGCAGAATGGTAAAACACACCTCTAAACACTGGGCAAGCTCGCCTGATGCTACCTCCTGAAATATCCACTCGCCAAAAAGAAAAAGGAGGGGGGATGGACTCGCACTCGCCTGACCCTTGGCCTGGGGCGAGCACGAGTTCGCGCCCTGCTCCTACGGACTCGCCGAGCCGGTCGTTGGGCTCAGCTCCAGGAACTTCGAACTCGGCCCGACGATTGCCGAGCTCGGACTCGGCATGAACCCAGCTCGGGTTGTGGGGCAGTCTTGACCGGCCGGTCTGGATTCTGTCAGCCCACTCGCCGGATACGGGGTTGTACATTCAAGATATTTCTTCATTAAGGAACCTTTCACGACTGCATCAACTAAAATTATAGTTGCAGTTTGTAAGCCATTATAAAAAGTAGAAACTTGTTTGTGTTGGGCATCATAAAGAGTTTTCCCATGATTTTGCATAAATATAATTATATCCCTAATCAGTTTAGCAGTCTTAGAGGGTGAGAAATATTTATTTAAGAATTTATCAATTAGTTGTTCTCATGTAGTGATAGAGTCATATGGTAATTAGTCTAATCAGTCCTTTGCTCGTTCCTCTAATGAGAATGAAAATAACCTTAGTAGAATAGCTTCTTCAGACGCTCTGTTAACCTTGAACATGTCACATATTGCTAAGAAGGTCCGTAAGTGATAATTAGCATCTTCATGATTGAGACCCCCAAACTTATTATATTGTACTTGTTACATAATTAATGAGTCCATTTTAAAACTGTTGGCTTCGATAGCAGGTCGAGCTATATTTGAATGCAAACCTCCTCTAAAAGGTGTGTTATAGTCCTGACATGTCATTCGTGGTGCAGCATGTTCATTAATTTGATCAACATGACCCTCATTATCGTCCATGTTATCTTGTGTGTTATTATTCATCTTAGGATGAATAATATTGAGCGTTCTAAAAGTTGTTCGATTTTGTTTGCAAGTACGTTCAATTTTAGAATTTAAAGGTACTAATTCAATATTCTGATATCTGTACATACACTAAACAGAATTTCAATTAAAGAGAAAATAAAAATAAAACAGAAACTTGATCTCTAAATACTCGGGATTCACTAATATTGCAAGAAATAAACATTAAATTTGTAGCAACTCCCCGGCAAAGGCGCTAAAAACTTGATACGCTTGAAATAGATTTACGTAATAACGCAAGTGCACGTGCCGAATCAAGTAATATAAAGTTAGAAAAGATCGTTCCCTTAGAGAAATGACTAACCTAGCGCTTGCAAGTACTAGCTCTACCTTTTTTTTTAATTCAAGCGGATTAATTAAAAGCGAATTTAGATTAATGCATGACAGATAAAAGAGAGCAATAATAAAACTAAATAACGTTTATTTAAAAAGTATTTTATCAGGTTGGAGAAGTAATCTCATGCGTTGATTTCTTTTGTCTATTGTGATGAGTTCTTAGAGTGATCTTTCATGAAATGATTAATTATTATCTTGCAATGATTTGAAAGTGAAAGTCATCATTTCTCGATCTCAGAAATCTGTTTATCCTAATTCCCCTAGTTATCTCTAACTTAGGTTGAACGAGAATAACATAAAGCACTTAAATCAATGTTGTTAACACAAGATGAAATCTCTTTCTCTCTTTATGCTATATTGAAATTTATGATACACTTACATCACTCCTCTCTCGAATCTTACAGTGCAGTATAAAAATGGAATTTTGGCTAAAGATTTACGCGACTTCTCTCTTGAATCTCGCAGCGCAAAATAAAGGATTCAACTCTAAAATAGCTTACGTCCTCTCTCGAATCTCGTCACGTAAGTTAGAAGAAGAATACTTGATCCAAAAATTCCACAAAATAGAACATAAATCCAATAAAGATAGGTTTTCAAACAATCATAAAAGAGAAATTACAATCACCACATCACAATAAGTCAAAGTACTCTCAACATACAAGACCTAGAAATTTAGTTCATGCTTGAAGGATGAAATCACACAACAAGGAAGATCTTATTAGACATGTTTTGAGAAGTTTAAACGCTGCAGGAATTTGCATTCAGATCTCGCTTTAGAGTCTTTCTTCCTTCTTGTCCGTACGTTTAAACCCTAGTCATTCTTCTCCTTCTCCAAAATGATGGCTCTTAGATCTCTCCGTCTCTAAAGAATTTTGGTCCCCCCATTAGGTATGAGATTCCTCTCTTAAAAACGAGCAGCCCTCTCTCAATAGATGTTTTCTTCCATATTTGAGTTTGGCGCAAAATTCGAAATTCGAAATTTAAATCCGTCCAGAACTTGTTATACCAACTGAAATAGGTTTCTGTAACAACTGCACAGCCAAAATATAAGTCCAACTTTTACTTTTTTGATTCGGTTTCCACGAAATTTTTAGTAAGAAAAATATAAGCAAAATAGTTTAATTAACTCTAAATAAAATAAATATGAATTTATATATATTTATACTCATTTAAATCATTTCACTTTATTTATGATCAATATTATATCAAAATAAAGAGCTAGATAACTTCTATTTGGGAAGTTATCACACCTCACGCGGTTTATAAAATTTCAAAATCACGTTGCACCTACACTATGCGGTGCGGTTTAAAAAAGCGGTGTGATTTTTGCAGTGCGGTTTTAAAAGCGGTGCGGTTTTTGCGAATTACAGTTTTTTGTGCTTACCCCTAAAGATAATGAAATTATCATGGTGCACCTTAGAAAAACTATAAAAATGCTCATAGGCATTTATTTGAAGACAAGCACCCAATGAGAGAAAAGAGAGCTGAATTTTTTCGACGAATACTTGGAACTACGCTTACTCTCTTGCCTAAGTGTTCAAGGGTTCACTTCGCTCAAGTGTTTGCTTTGCACACCCTTTCACTCCCTCGTTCAAGTGTGAACTTCGCTCTCCACAGTGGCTTCTCTCCAGCGTATGCTCTTGAAGCCGCTCCCACGAGCGACAAAAAAGACTTTTGCTTCGTTTTCACCCTTCAGGTAATTGTAATCGGAATGGTGACTTGTCATCCTTTCAAAGATTCTAACATTTGTAACCACAAACAAATTAGTTTATTTGGTTGGCACTGAACCGACCCCGTGTTTTCTTTCCACATAAAAATTCTTGTCATCCCCATGGTTGGTTCTCTTTTAAATGTTTACGCGTTTGACTCACTCTCAAGCTAAGGTTGTTCGATTCTTCGGGCTAGGAGAGCACTAAGCGACCCGCAACAAGTATATTGAAAAAGATAAGCATATCATCATACTCAACAAAATAAAATAAAAAAGATAAACGACACGCAAAAATTGTCCAAATCTAAAAAGGTCAGGGATCGTCTCCATTTGGCACCCTAAATGAAGGTCCATTTCAAGATCTAGATTTATTCTCACCAGACCTATTGATGTAAACTTTTTTGAATAAACAAAAATATATAAAGATGGGATTAGTGAACCCGTCGAATCAGCCCCAAAAAGATCTTGACCGTGAAATGGATACAATCCATTTCAGAATCCCGATACATCTAAAAGCCTTATCCCAACAGCCAAATAAAAAAGACAACTCTATCGCCTTCAAACCTGTGGTAGTACAACATAAGACAAAGATGGGAATTGGGACCGAGGGCTCGCGAATCAGATACTTTTTTTCGCCTTAAAAGGTGACAAACATGAAACCATTATTCTACTATTCCCATATCCTCTCCAAGTGCCCATCCGGCTGTCACCAGAGGAACTAACAGACTCTCTTTTTCTCCTTCTCACTCCTTCACAAAAACCCACAGAAAAACCAATCATCCATATTCATCAATGGGTAGAGCCGGGTGATATTGCACATGAAGGCTCTGTTTGATAGGACTTATTTTTACCGGTTGAGCCGTTACGACCGCATGTACCGGACCTTAATCCCTTAATTAAGGTACGCTACTTACGGTCGTAATCGCTCGACTGGTGAAAATAAGTCCCACCAAACGGAGCCGAAATTTATAAGGAACGCTATGGGAGAAAGCAGGAAACAGTGGGAGAGAAAGGAGAAGTGACTTATCCCCGGACATATGGGCTTGTAGGGTCAGGATAACTTAAGTGGGCCGACATGTGCCTAACTGGCGTTCCGCCCATTTAAAACATTAATAGGCTTCTGTACAGGTACACAAGAATTTTGCTGCAGGCGGGATTGCGTGTTCCCAGAGTTCCCTTTGCTTGAGCTCCGTTTGGGAGGACTTATTTTCTCCGGTCAAGCGGTCATGACCGCATGAATCGGGAGTTAAATAAATTCTGATTCATGCGATCATGACCGCTTGACCGGAGAAAATAAGTCCTCCCAAACAGAGCCTTAGTCCGGACGCATTTCGTCTCAAAAATGACGTTTTAGCTTAAATGACTTTCCCAACAAGCACGTGTAACTAATCCATCAAAATCTTAATATTAAATGCTACTCATAATATATATATAAGTAAATTTAACATGATTATACCTCCAAAAAAAATACTTTTGATGTTTTTTGTCTAATTGGCATTATGGGCCCGTTTGGCACGGTGATTAGGAGCAGACTCACATAGGACTCAGTATGAACGGCCATTCATAGGTTTTTAAAAATACTATTTATCAATAGTAAAATAGATAGTTTATATATTTGATAGATATAAAATAAATATAAATATTCATGAATAAATTTAAGTAAGTCTCTAAATCAAGTTGGGGCAGTATTTGATATCTAATTAATATGATTATGGGTTCAAGTTTTATGTATGCTATTTATTTCCTACATATTTATTTATCATTTTATTTCCTAACAAATTTATTCATCATTTTTCCTATATATTTATTTATCATTTTATTTTCTATGTATGTAACTGTTAGAATATGACACCTCATCGCGCCCGGATCGTTAGGATCGCGCCATGTCATCGATCCGTGGGAGGCCTCGATTCCTAATCCGGGCTAAACCTATTTAGGAATAACATTTAGGAAGATCATTAATAGGAGAATATATAAATATTGGATTATGACACCTCATCAATCTGTGTGCCTCAATAATTCCTAATTTTGGAGGAGTCCTATATTTGGGATATCTTTATGAGGAGAAATAAGACAATCTCTTAAATAGGAGATCATCTTCCTAATTTGATATTGGATCTTGATCCTATAAATAGGTGTCCGCCCCAGTCGTTTCATTGAAGCAAGAATCAGAGAGGAATCCAGTTTATTTTTCGGCCATCAGTGAGGAGTGTGAGAGCAGGTTCTATGGAGGAGGTTTCCGGCGGCGGCGGCACATGCAGACCTCGTCAGTGCAGGAGGATCAGAGGCGGCGGCCACGCGCTGCAGCGGCGATCTTCAGGCAGTCACCGAGAGGCGTTCAGGCGGCGGCAGGGGCGACGGCTCCAGTACAGTTCAGGCGCGGCTGCGGCAGCAGGCGTGCTGCGTAAGGCGGCGGCGCATCAGTTCACCTCAGGCGGAGGCGGCGCATCAGTTCACCTCAGGCGGAGGCGGCGCATCAGTTCACCTCAGGCGGAGGCGGCTCTGTCCAGCGGCGGCAGGCGGCTCCAGGAGGCGGTGGTAGTAGGCAGATTCAGGTGGAGGCGGCACTGTCCAGCGGCGGCAGGCAGCTTCAGGCGGCAACAACAGGTGTAGGAAGCGGCGGATCCAGCGGGAAGAAGAACAGGGCTTGTCGCTCGGCGACATCGATACCGCCCGGCGGTATCAGTTCTTCAGCATTTTAGGATATTTGCTTTTCCTTTGTTGTTCGACCGAGTTTTGTTGGTCTCTGGTTGTATCTGTGTAACCTCATCAAGATTATAGTGGATCTTTCTGGCGCGCTCTCCCCGTGGACGTAGGAGCCCATCTCCAAACCACGTATATCTTTTGTCGTCTGCGTGTTTGAAATCTCCGTTATTTTATTTTGCTGATTGTTTTGCTCATTTTAATTCCGTTGCGCTACTGCGGTACTCGGTCCGATTGCACAACAATTGGTATCAGAGCGAGGTTCCGCGGAGGTGATCAATTGTACGTTCCGTCTTAGATTTGGGTCAACGGTAGGTGACGACCATCGGTCCGCTTCCTATATCTTCTCAGATCTGATCTGTGAACCTATTTGGATTACCTAGTAGCCCTGCGAGCAAAACAATGGCAGCGAAATTTGAGATTTCAAAGCACGACGGCAAAATTGATTTCGGGCTATGGCAAAAACGGATCAAGGCTGTTCTCGTTCAGCAAGGTCTCCACAAGGCGCTCCTCGGCAAGGAGAAGTCCGGAAAGAAGGATGACGAGTGGGAAGAACTGGATCTGAAGGCCATCAGCACGATTCAGCTGAGTCTAGCCGATGAGGTCATGTATAACGTAGTCGACGCTGAGACTATAGAAGACATATGGAAGAGATTGGAGGTGCTATACATGTTGAAGTCTCTCACAAATAAGCTCTACATGAAGAGACAGTTGTATAGCCTGAGGATGTCCGAGAGTAATCAGCTATTAGAGCACATGAATGCATTCAACAAGCTTATATCCCAGCTGCGGAGCATGGACGTGAAGGTTGAAGAGGAAGACCGGGCTCTTCTCTTACTATCTTCGTTGCCCAAGTCCTTCGATCATCTGGTCACCACGATTCTGTATGGGAAGGACACCTTGAAGATGGAAGAAGTGATGACAACGCTGCTCTCGAACGAAACGAGAAGCAAGTCAAGCCCTAGAGCCGACGAGGGCCTATTCATTAAGAGCAAAGACCCCACCCGGGGTAGATCGAGAGGAAAAGGGAAGGAGTAAGACCGACCTAGGTTTAAGTCCGGGGGCAGGAATACGAAGTGTCACTACTGCAAGGAGGAGGGGCACTGGAAGAATGAGTGCCCGAAGAGGAAGTTTAAGGTGCAGACGCATAAGCCACATCAGGCTACGGTGGCATCCGAGGATGAGAACGACGCCGACGTTCTTCATGTTTCACCCAGTCTTGAGACCACAGGTTCCTGGATCATGGATACAGGATGTTCGTACCACATGTGCCCAAACATGGGATGGTTCTCTAGCTTTAGGCAGTGTGAGGGTGGTCGTGTTCGTATGGGGAATGAATCAGAGTGTGAGGTGTTGGGAGTTGGTAACATCAGGATTGAGATGTTCGACGGAGTGATCGGGACACTCACCAACGTTCGGTATGTGCCCAAGTTGAGAAAGAGCTTGATTTCTCTAGGCACTCTGGAGGCCGCCGGGTACTCTTATACTGGCAACGGCGGATGTTTGAAGGTCAGAAGAGGCGCGCAAGTAGTCATGGTAGGAGAGCGTTCTAGTACTCTCTACAGACTGATCGGTACCACAATTGCGAGTGGAAGGGCGAGGGGAGAGGTCATATTGCCTCCCAGACTACATGACACGATAGTGTGTGCCTTTCATGCTAGTTCCTCAGGAAAAGCTTTAGAGAGCAGAGACAGCTCTCAGGGAAAAGCTAGGAAGGATAAGTGGAGGAGCGAGGCAAGATTCGTGGCGAAGGGGTTTGCGCAGAGGAAGGGCCTTGGCGAAGATAAAATCTTCGCAGCCGTGGAGAAGGTGGGCAGAGTGTCTCAGAAGTGCCCAGGTACCGCAAGGGGAGCCATCTGGCTCAGGAGTCCCACCAAGGAACTCAGGTGTACTCAGAATAAGGTGGAGCTGCACAGTGGTGTGCGCCACCAAGAGTCGAGGGAGTTCGCAAGGGGTAGAGGTATGGTGTTGCGGAAGGTCTCTACGAAGGATATCAGTGCGGGCATGCGGGAGAAATCAGTGACAGGAGTCAAGTTCAAGAGCGATCTTGATTTGACTCATTCTGATGCATGATCGAGGGTTTGACCACAGGGAGAGGGGGTTTGCAGTCGCCAGTCGGAGAGATCCAGGTTGGAGGTACAGGTACGTTTGTTAGGCTTCGAGGTGGAGTCTGTCGCGTGAGGCGTCAAGGTGGAAATTGTTAGATTATGACACCACATCGCGCCCGGATCGTTAGGATCGCGCCATGTCATCGATCCGTGGGAGGCCTCGATTCCTAATCTGGGCTAAACCTATTTAGGAATAACATTTAGTAAGATCATTAATAGGAAAATATATAAATATTGGATTATGACACCTCATCAATCCGTATGCCTCAATAACTCCTAATTTTGGAAGAGTCCTATATTTGGGATATATTTATGAGGAGAAATAAGACAATCTCTTAAATATGAGATCATCTTCCTAATTTGATATTGGATCTTGATCCTATAAATAGGTGTCCGCCCCAGTCGTTTCATTGAAGCAAGAATCAGAGAGGAATCCAGTTTATTTTTCGGCCACCAGTGAGGAGTGTGAGAGCGGGTTCTGTGGAGGAGGTTTCCGGCGGCGGCGGCACAGGCAGACCTCGTCAGTGCAGGAGGATCAGAGGCGGCGGCCACGGGCTGCAGCGGCGATCTTCAGGCAGTCACCGAGAGGCGTTCAGGCGGCGGCAGGGGCGACGGCTCCAGTACAGTTCAGGCGCGGTTGCGGCAGCAGGCGTGCTGCGCAAGGCGGCGGCGCATCAGTTCACCTCAGGCGGAGACGGCGCATCAGTTCACCTCAGGCGGAGGCGGCTCTGTCCAGCGGCGGCAGGCAGCTCCAGGAGGTGGTGGTAGTAGGCGGATTCAGGTGGAGGCGGCACTGTCCAGCGGCGGCAGGCAGCTTCAGGCGGCGACAACAGGTGCAGGAAGCGGCGGATCCAACGGGAAGAAGAATAGGGCTTGCCGCTCGGCGACATCGATACCGCCCGGCGGTATCAGTTCTTCAGCATTTTGGGATATTTGTTTTTCCTTTGTTGTTCGACCGAGTTTTGTTGGTCTCTGGTTGTATCTGTGTAACCTCATCAGGATTATAGTGGATCTTTCTGGCGCGCTCTCCCCGTGGACGTAGGAGCCCATCTCCGAACCACGTATATCTTTTGTCGTCTGCGTGTTTGAAATCTCCGTTATTTTATTTTGCTGATTGTTTTGCTCATTTTAATTCCGTTGCGCTACCGCGGTACTCGGTCCGATTGCACAACATGTAACATTTACTTATCATATTTTAGATATAATTCAAAGTAGTAATATTCTCATTTTATTTTTTTGATATTTTTATACACCGTCCACACAGAAAAATCTTTTTGTCTGTCAGTGACCGTGATTGTGATCGTAAATATTGTAATTATGAGTCATCGTTCTTAAAGAATTGACCGTACCCAAAGAACTTCATCTATTTTATGTTTAAATTAGTTTTCTTTTCACAGGGGCGGTCATAATCATTGTCATGTCAAACATATATTTCAAGACAATAACGTTTTTTCCAAATTCAGCGGATCAAGACACTACATCAAACGGATGATAGTTCATAATCACCACATTCATGACGGTCACCATCGTGCCAAACGAACCCAAACACCCGACCTCACTTAAGGAATTTCATCTACATTCTATGTCCGTGGCAGTTCTATGAAAAAATAGTGTACAAAGAAATTGTTTACGCCGTCTTTTTTGCCGAATGGGGCAGGCTATTGGTATTTTCTAGAAAAGATTACGTGCACCAACAAATCCGAGTCCAAAATCCGAAGAAAATGATTTCGTGCGGGAGTAAAGAACTCTCGGCATGCGGCGGGACCGCCCGGCCCCATGAGTCGGCTCAAAATGAGGAATGAGCACATAAAAAAAACTCTCATTAATTGAAGCAGGTGTTGGGAGGCTATCGTGCATATATGCACTAGCGTCCCTGAGCAAGTAGCAATGAAGCTGCGATGCTGATTGGCTCAATTATTTTGCAGCTTAAATCCTCGTGGCAGCTTCTGTTTCCTTTTAACCCTAAATCTCTCCTTTTAGTGCTTTCATTGGCTCAATTATTTTGCACCAGCATTAAATCCATTTGGCGCCTTCATTTTCATCTCATTTAATTTGGAGATAAAGTATTTAGGGTTGTTGAGTTTGCGCTTCAGAGTTGGATCGGGTGCGCAAACAGTTAATGAAATTCCAGTAGTAATGGCGAGAGGCTTTTTTTACAGTGGAAATTCCGAAAATGGTGAAAAATCACGTGGCTGAATCTGTGTTGGGTAAAATCCACTATTTAGCTTTGAGTACAAGTATCAAGAGTCTCCTTGGAGGAATGGGGGGTAACAGACTACTCTCTCTGTTACTTGCTTTGAATACAAAAAGAGCGGAAGAAAAAATAAAGTCCATGACGTTTGTATGAGTGCATCCACAAAGTTTGAATGAGTGCGCTCACGAAGCTTGGGTTGGAGCGTCCACGAAGCTTGGGTTGGAGCGTCCACGAAACTTGGGTTTGAGCGTCCGTGAAGCTTGGATGAGAGCGTCCGTGAAGCTTGGATGAGAGCGTCCACGAAGCTTGGATGAGAACGTCCTTGTGGAGAAAAATGTAAAGTCCTTGAAGCCTTGGAGTGTCTTCACGCGAGCATCCGCGTGAGCGCTTTCAAATGTCTTCTCCTGAACTCACAAAAGCCTTCAAGTGAGTGTCGGGGGTTGTGTACACTAGAGAGGGAGCAGAGCGAGTTTCAAGCGGAGAAACGATTTAAGTCTCACGTTGTTGCCGGAAAACCTTAGAGCTCTCTCTAGTCTCTGGAGTTGTCTTTCCTCAAATGAATGTTTGGGGGATTTTTTATAGTTTTTTGGAGGGTTGCACCGGTAATTATGTCTGGTCGAATCTTGAGTTGGTGAATGGCATCGCTCCGTTCCGGTCACTTGAATCATCAATTTTAATGAAATGATAGAAGTGCCCTCCGGCAGTCCGGGCAACCCGAACAAAAGGTGCCCGATGACGGTTCTGAAGGCGATGACGGTGGCCGCTGACGCGCGCCTGAGAGCGGGGGGGGGGGGGGGGCGTACCGGCAGCGCGCGCTCGAGCGCATGTGCGCCGGCTGTGCGTCCCCGCGTCGACGCGCTGCCCGTGCGCATGCACCGCTCGCGCAATCGCCCGCGCGACTGCTCGGGAGCACGCACGCTTGGCCTCGCTCCCCTTTCGGGGCATTTTTGAGCCTTTGGGACGAGCGCAGCTTGGTGTGTGCAACTCGTTTGGTCGGGTTGACTCGCCTCCACCCCTGGTCAAAATCTTCCATGTTTGAATTAGAAAATTTAGGGGGGGGTGAGGATCACATCAGTCCAGTTTTCAGAGAAATCTAGACTGAAATCAGTCCAGATTTCACAGAAATCTGAACTAATTTCACATTGAAGAAGATGACTGATTTCACAGCAGAAGAAGAAGAGTACTGATTTCACAGAAGAGGACTTATTTCACAGAAGAAGAAGAAGACTGATTTCACAGAAGAAAAATAGGACTGATTTCACAGAAGAAGAAGAAGTACCAACGGCCACGGGATGGTAGCCGCGACGGGAGCCGGAGCCGGAGCAGGTAGCGGCGAAGGGAGCCGGAGCCGGAGTAGGGAGCGGCGACGGGATCGGGAGCCGGGAGCGGTGATGGGATCGGGAGCAGGAGGAGCAGGGACTGGGATGAAATGAAACCTAATTTAGCGATAAAAAAACCGATCGGGCACGTGTCCTACTGTACCCAGGGTGATGGGATAGTCAATAATTGCAGGAGAAATCACGAACGGAAACAATGACAATTTATAATATAATTTATAAATCAATTGCAATGGAGAAACAAGTGAAGAAATTACCGTCCGGTGAAAAGCACGCGGATGCGCCGGACACGCACGATCCGCAGGAAATGGAAGATCTGGGACTGCAATCCGACTAACAGACGCACAAGGTTCACCGAACCTTCAACGTCAACTTCCGACGTTCAACCGCAACCACCGCCACCACCGGAGAGAAACTTCAAGTTCGGACCCGGACCTTGTCATGAACGAGTAGCCCGTCCTCAACACAAACTTTTTCTCTCCACAGCCCCCACAAATAGCCGGGTTAAAACAGCCCCGTCTTCGTCTTCCTTCCACGGCAACGGCCGACTGGACTCAGACGGCGACGGCGATGGCGGGCTGCCCTCCTCTTCACGTCAGCGACGGCAAACACCGGCGGCTGCCTTCCTCCAGCGGCGACTCCGGCAAGAGATCCCAAGGCAGCAGCTTCCTGCACCAAGCCGAGAGAGAGAGAGAGGGGAGGGTGGCTCGGGTTCGGTTCTCTTTAGGAGAGGGCTGCAACGGCGGTTTTATAATGCGAGAGAGGAGGGCTGCGGTTACCATTCATGGGAGAGAGAGAAAGGAATATAATAATGGATATATTATATTCTCATTACCACCTCCCAAATAAAACCACCGGGCCACATTCCAAACTGAAAACTGTTTTATTTGGACAGATTTCAAAAATAGTTTTAATTTGGACAGATTTCAAAAACAGCACAAAAAAGGTTGCAACCTCAAATACTGCGTTGCAACCTGTTTTCTGCTCCTAATGCGTCCGGCCCATTTGAACCGGGTATGAGTCAAACCCAACAAACACCACCTTGGCTCATATCCTGGTTCTGCCACCACCTGCACGAAGCATCATCTGCACTGGGCACCAACTGCGCGAAGCAACCGTTCTGCACGAAGCACCAGTCTGCACGAAGCACCAGTCTGCACGAAGAACCACCTCAAGAACTTGAGGCGTCAGCCGACCTGCTCCAGTCGACTCATCCCTGCTCGGGCTCAACTCCTGAATGTCAACGCAACTGGATCGCTGAATCTGACTCGCCTAGTCAGACTACTAGAAGGGCGATCCCCTGCACCACCTCGACCATCCACACCGTCGGCCGTAGAAATGATGGGCGCACCACCTCGCATCGTGGTCCCCATCAGCCGGTACAGACTACCGCGCTGTATAGCTTGCATGAGCACGGTGCGCCCTCGCCTCACCGTTAGAACTCCACCTCTCGATGCAAACCTGCACCCACCGGTGTCCAATCTGCCCAACGAAATCAGATTCCTGCGTAACTTCGGTACCAGGTGTACCTGCTCAAGTCTACGCACAGCTCCACCATGCATCCGCAAGTTCACCGACCCAATCTCTATGACCTCATATGCTGAGCCGTCACCTAGAAAGACTGACCCAGACGTCACCTCCAGTGAATTAACATCGCCGCATCTGAGCAAATGTGCTGCGAGGCACCAGAATCCAAAATCCAGCTATCAGAGTCACTCTGACTCTCAGTGACATAATAAAATCCGTCATCTCCTTCCAGGTTGAGTGTCACCATGCCCGCATCTTGGACATCCTTCGAAGTTCCAGAACTTCCTGCCCGATGCGGACAATTTCTCCTAATGTGACCAACCTATTTGCAGTGGTAACACGTCACTGCCTCCTTCGACACCGACCGAGCTCGTGCACTGCTCGATCCTCTGTCAAAACTCCTCTCGCGTTCATGCGCTACCAAGATCTGGTCACCCCTAGGAGTGGAGTCCTTTAACATCTGACTGGATAACAGCGCCGACGTGACATCTTCCAGCCCCACCGTATCCTTCTCATACAGGAGCGTAGTCACCATGTGCTTGTATGAAGCTGGGAGCGAGGTAAGAAGCAAGAGGGCTTTGTCTTCTTCCTCTACCTTCGAGCCAACCACATGCAATTGGCTCAGAAGACCGTTGAACACATTGAAGTGTTCCTGCAGGTTATCACCTTCCTGCATCTTCAGCGCATAGAGGGGCTGCTTCAGCAACAATCTTGTCATCACGGATTTTGCCAAGTACAGTCGCTCAAGCTTTTCCCAAAGATCGACTGTTGTCTCTTCAGTCCCAATGTTGAAGAGCATCTGGTCAGCAACACACATCCTGATTGTGCTCGTGGCCTTTTCGTCAAGATCCTTCCATTCCTCATCTTTCACTGCCGTGGATAATTTATCGCGCCCCCGCAAGACTCGAATCAAACCTTGTTGAACCAACATATCCTTAACTCGAATCTGCCATAGGCTAAAATTCCCACTACCATCGAACTTCTCCACTGAAAATCTATCCAAAACTGCGTTCTTCCCTGCCATGACTGTCCCCGACAAACTAGAAGACCTGATTTGTTCAAAGGTCGGATCTGAAAGAGTGGGAAGAGGACCTAGTCGTTCACAACCGCAGTCAAACCCTTCCTAAAACGTCCAATCACGGTCGTCTACCGAACCTCTCTCTGATACCACTTGATGAGAAAGCCAATAATTGCAGGAGAAATCACGAATGCAAACAATGACAATTTATAATATAATTTATAAATCAATTACAATGGAGAAACAAGTGAAGAAATAACCGTCCGGTGAAAAGCACGCGGATGCGCCGGACACGCACGATCCGCAGGAAATGGAAGATCTGGGACTGCAATCCGACTAACAGACGCACAAGGTTCACCGAACCTTCAACGTCAACTTCCGACGTTCAACCGCAACCACCGCCACCACCGGAGAGAAAATCCAAGTTCGGACTCGGACCTTGCCACGAACGAGTAGCCCGTCCTCAATACAAACTTTTTCTCTCCACAACCCCCACAAATAGTCGGGTTAAAACAGCACCGTCTCCGTCTTCCTTCCACGGCAACGGCCGACTGGACTCAAACGGCGACGACGATGGCGGGCTGCCCTCCTCTTCACGTCAGCGACGGCAAACACCGGCGGCTGCCTTCCTCCAGCGGCGACTCCGGCAAGAGATCCCAAGGCAGCAGCTTCCTGCACCAAGCCGAGAGAGAGAGGGGCGGGTGGCTCGGGTTCGGTTCTCTTTAGGAGAGGGCTGCAGCGGCGGTTTTATAATGCGAGAGAGGGGGGCTGCGGTTACCATTCATGGGAGAGAGAGAAAGGAATATAATAATGGGTATATTATATTCCCATTACCACCTCCCAAATAAAATCACCGGGCCACATTCTAAATTGTAAAATGTTTTATTTGGACAGATTTCAAAAACAGTTTTAATTTGAACAGATTTCAAAAACAGCACAAAAAAGTTGCAACCTCAAATACTGCGTTGCAACCTGTTTTCTGCTCCTAATGTGCCCGGCCCATTTGAACCGGATATGAGCCAAACCCAACACAGGGGTAGTTCCGTCCATGTCCGGGGAGCAACCACCGGAAGCAAGGGAGAGTTTGTCATTCTTGTAGGCGGAGTGAGAAGTTGTTCTCACTGTAAGTGTCTGTAAACTCATATTTTTTTTGTAATACAAGTAAAATAGGTGAAAGAAGAGAGGATGTATCACGGTATTGATTGACCTCTCTAAATCTGATTTTTGTTTGTTTTTGCTCCTCTTCTAACTTCTAAGCATATTTTTCTTTTACACTCACACCCCTCCAAATTCGGATCCGGATGCTTTCCATTTCTGAATAAATCTAATGGACAAGACAACTCTGAAAGATATCTTAGCGGCGAAGATTTTTTTTAATTAAAAAAATTATAAAAGGATGAGAAATGATGAACCCGTCGGATTAGCAAGCTTTCCATCTGAAACATGAAATAGATTCCCTCCATTTTGTCAGAAATGAAGAGAATCCTGATCGTCCAATTCCCCCCCCCCCCCCCAACATCAACAGTCTTGCACCGATCCGATCAAATCTGTGACAACCATCATTTTATATGACAACCATCATGTTTTTTAACCCTCACAAGGGAAAACCCCGGTTTAAAATGAGGGACTTTTTTTTTAATTCTCACAAGAATTAAGTCGCCCAAGGCCCCAAGTCCCCAGTTTGCACATTCCTCAATAGAACAAGATGCTTTTCTGAACTTCCAAAGCAATTAACCTACATATTCTGAAATTCCTAACCACTCCTTGTTATGCACCAATTTGTTCCTCATTCCGTACATTTCAAAGGGAGAAACTATCTGTATCTATATCGAATTTGGAGAAATTGAGCTTTTGCCGCCACTCAACTCTCTCGTCAGACTCAGTAAAGCATGACCGTCTTAGCTTGAGAGGGAGAACTTGAGCGGTCAAATGAGACCAGCAACAAAGATTTTTACATGGAACACCCCCAGAGGGATATAAAATCACGCGATCAATTCAGGCCAATCCCTAGCGGGACTGGCCTACGCAGGCCAATCTCGCAGATTGGTATGTACGTGCCAAAGCGGGCTTTCGAATTCCCTATCCAAAGAGGCTTTGTATATCAATTCATACTAAGAAGTTCTCATTACACAATTCTCTTCATCTGACCTTGCACAAATAATGAGTTTGATTTGCTTCTTTCTTAAACATCAATTATCTGTGTTAATTAAGATTAATAATAGAGCTACATGATAATTAATATACTTTTCTCACCTTCTAAACCATTTTAACCCCCACCAAATTCCAAAGCATTCCTCTTCACCAACATACCCACACCAGTACCCTTGAAAAAACAAAAATTCAAAGTGTCATCTTCCTCCACCGCCGGTCCACCCTCCCCTGCATCTTCCTCCGGCTCCAAAAAATGGAGAAAACTCCTCCCTTTCTCCTCTTCCTCACTTTCCTCTGCGCCTTCTCCCCAGCAAGTAAGCAGCCAGTTACCAGTCATCAATCTGTTTCGCCGGAAAACCTCTGTTACTAACTAATTTCTTCTTGCTCTGCCTCCAGGCTCTCAGCCATTTCTCGGCGTCAACTACGGCGAAGTCGCCGACAACCTCCCACCGCCTTCAGCCACCGCGCGTCTCCTCCAATCCACCACCATCACAAAGCTCCGCCTTTACGACGCCGACGCCTCAGTTATATCCGCCTTCTCCGGCACCGGCATCTCCCTTCTCCTCGGCGTCCACAACGCCGACATCTTTTCCCTCGCCTCCTCCCCCAACGCCGCCGCCTCCTGGGTCTCCGCCAACCTTCTCCCCTTCCTCCCCGCCACCTCCGTCTCTGCTGTGTCCGTCGGCAACGAGGTGCTCAACTCCGGCGATCCCTCCCTCTCCTCTGCTCTCCTCCCCGCGATGCAGAGCCTCCGCGCCGCCCTCGACGCCTCCGCTGTCACCGCCGGCGTCAAGGTCTCCACCGTCCACTCCATGGCGGTTCTCTCCCAGTCCGACCCACCGTCCGCCGGAGCATTCCACGCCGACCTCGCCGGAATCCTGGAGCCCATCCTCCAGTTCCTCCGCGACAACGGCTCCCCTTTTATGATCAATCCGTACCCATACTTCGCGTTCAGAAGCGACCCGCGGCCCGAGACCCTGGCCTTCTGCCTCTTTCAGCCCGGCCCGTCTCGGGTCGACCCGGCCTCCGGGATACCCTACTCCAACATGTTTGATGCTCAGGTAAGACCAACCGAACCGGTCTTTGGTTTTAGTTAGAATCGACCCGGTTTGAATTCGAATGTGAATTACTATTCGAGCCACACATTTTTTTACTCTAGTGAACAAAAAGTAGTCTTAAAAGATGTATGGTCAACCCTCATACAATTAAAAAGATAATAAAACATTATAATTAAACAAAAATAAATTGTACATTAAAATTGCACCACCATGTTTAATGACGCAAAATAAAAAGGAAATAATATTTAAAATTGCATCACCATGTTTAACCGTACAGTAAAAATTAATTTTTTTTTCTTAATGACATTCATAATCAAGATTTTAAGAACCGGATCGGAGGATGAATCGGTGAGTTCAAAGATTCAAGATCTGATCGGTTGGATTGATTGGACCGGGGTTGAACCGCAATGTTAGATAATAACATATTTTATAATATTAGTTATAAATGTATAACATATTATATATCGCGTAAATATCAAATTGAGCTCAAATATCACTAAATAATATAATTATAATATATATATAATAGAAATCATACGCATTAATAAATATTGTAACAAAATTTAAATGATATTAAAAAAATTGAAATTTTTTATTTTTATTTAACCTAAATAATAATATTGTAACTAAATTTTAATTAATTAATAATCATATTTATTTTATACTTAATTTAATAATATATATTTTATTTATATTCTAATTTATATTTTTTATAAAAATATGTTATTATGTATATATATATAATAGGTTCTTTTTGAACAACTAGAAGTAGTTGGTGGAGTGGTCATGATCACTTCATTAATAGGATAGGTCCTAGGTTCAAATTCTAGCACTGCGCTTTTATTTTTATAAAAAAAAATTCTGAAAACACTTGTGTTTGACCCGGTTTCTGGTTAACCGGTCCAACCGTCCGGTTAACCGGTTCCTGGCCGGTTCTTGGCTGAGGAGGTTTACAAGACAAGACCGTACCGCCCGGTGAACCGGTCGGTGGTCCGGTCCGGTTTTTTAAACATGGGTCATAACCATTGTCATGACAAATAGCATTGATGAGGTTCCCTTAACTGGTCTGGTCGAACCATGGGTCCAAAAAGCGCAACCCCGCCCACGCACACAGAACCGCTTCCTACAAGCACCGCCGCGCGGTCGTAAGGACGCACATACCCTCTCCCGCCAATGCAGGACTGTAAGGAAATGTGCTCGAAACATACGGAGGAGGGTCAAAGTGGAACCCCCTCCCCGTTGCTCCCAGCTAGGTATTTATAGAGTAAACCTAGGGTTAAGATCCGCAAAGCCCCCGAACCCGTTATTTGTCCTAAAATATACTTACAATCTCCTCATATATTCGTGACAAATAACAGTGATGTTTCGGGGTGCTGGAGTGTAGACATAATAATAATCCAAACTAAGCAAAACAAACAGGAAAGATCATACTAATAAATCAAAACAAGGTTTTGCCTATACGGCAAACCAGCACACAGATACTATCCCAAACATAGTCTGAATAATTATTACAAAACAAAACAAAACATGAATCAAGCGTTTGATGATTCTACTCATCTAGTAGATCATCGTCATCCATGTCCAGGTCTACAGCTCCTCCAAAATCTCCATCGTAGCCTGCAAGGAATTTCATGAGTCAGACTCAATGAATTCATAAACATATGCAGTAACGTTTAAAGTAAACTAGCTCTTACTAAATGAGCTTTGCACTTCTAGCAACGGTGAAGTAACTCTGTCAGCATCTCATCCAGTCTAACTAGGACTAGTCACGTTATCTTACTCATTACGGATCACTATGTGCATCACCAACACATGTGGGCACACATCACGTGCAACATTATCAAATGTGGAATAATGTGTTGTGACCAATAATGTTTAGATTAACATATACAACGACTTTCAATTCCCAGTTGAATAACTCTTGAATCAACTTACAATGGGAGGATGTTAGGTCATCAAATGTGGAATAACCCGCATCCAACCATCTTGGGTTTTCATCGAGGAATTATTTAGGGTTTTCAGTCTGTCACTTATTAGATGCTTGAATGTTGGCAGCTATAGGCTCGTGCATATCAAAACATAAACGTTGGAGGAAAGTTTCATATTTCTATGAACTTTAATCTCATTTCCCCCGATGTTTTGATTGTGAGAGCTCTATTTAATCCTTTAGTAAGGCCGTCTGCAATATTATCTTTCGATCTCACATCAACCAGGGTCATGATCCCTTGAATTGTGAGAGAGGTCAACCAGGTCTGTTTCATCCTGAGTTGTCTTCTTTTGCCATTGAACAAAGTGTTCGTGGCAACCGTTTTAGTAGCCTGATTATCGCAGTAAACTGCAACAGAACTCAGTTTCAGGCCCGACAATGGAATGTCCATCACCAAATCTCTTAACCACTCTGCTTCTTCACCAGCCGAAGCTAGAGCATAGAGTTCGGATTCCATAGATGAGAGTGCAATGCACGACTGTCACTTGGACTTCCAGGCTACAGCTGTTCCTCCTAGTGTAAAGAGGAATCCACAAGTGGACTTATTGTCGTTTATTTCTGAGCACCATGATGCATCAGAATATCCTTCCAGAACGGGAGGATGACCACTATAACATAAAGCATACTTTCGGGTGTGTTTTAAGTAACGCATCAGCCTATCGAGGGCATCCCAATGGTCTTGGCCAGGATTGCTAGTGAACCTACTTAACATGCCGACCGT
Organism: Platanthera zijinensis; assembly: GCA_039513925.1. Lineage (NCBI taxonomy): Eukaryota > Viridiplantae > Streptophyta > Magnoliopsida > Asparagales > Orchidaceae > Platanthera > Platanthera zijinensis. Next base: position 18,471,336 of record CM077087.1, read on the forward strand.
GAAGGCTATGTCAGGTCTCGTACAGACCATAGCGTACATGAGGCTACCAAGCAGTTTAGAATAATCTAACTGTCGAACCGCAGCCCCTTTATTGGGCTTTAAGCGGTTAGAATAGTCGTATGGTGTCTCAGCCGCTTTTCGTTCACTGTATCCCCACGTGTCCAACAAGGACTGGATGTAGTGGCTTTGACTTAGGGAAATGTCATGTTTCTCAAAGCTCATTTGCATGTCTAGTATAGTGTCAGCTATACCTAGGTCCGTCACGCTAAATTTTTTAATTAGACCTGACTTTACGTCATCCACTTCGGATTGATCAGATCCAAGAATAAGCATATCATTCACATACAAGCATATTATGACGACGTTGTCTGATCTATGACGTATGTAAAGACATTTATCCGAGAGACTCGACATGAATCTCATGTTCTTTACAGTATAGTCAAACTTCTCATGCCATAATTTTGGCGCTTGCTTCAATCTGTATATCGACTTTAAAAGCTTACAGACCTTGTTTTTGTGACCGTCTACAATGAAACCTTCAGGTTGACTCATGTAGATCTCTTTGGTCAGATCTCCGTTCAAGAATGCAGTCTTAACATCCATTTGATGAACAACAAAGTTCTCAATGGCCGAAATAGCAAGAAGAACCCTAATGGTTGCTAAGTGACACACAGGTGAGTATACGTCGAAATAGTCTACTCCGCTTACTTGTGTGAAACCTTTAGCCACCAGGCGTGCTTTATACTTAGCTACGCTACCATCGGGATTTTACTTCCTTTTCAGAACCCACTTGCACCCTACAGTTTTAGCCCCTATTGGCTTATCAACTAACGTCCAGGTGTCGTTCTGAAGGAGAGAGTTCATCTCATCCTCAATTGCTTCTTTCCAGAGTAGGGAATCCCTTGATCTCATCACTTCCTTTAAATTAGATGGATCGGCCTCGACGTGGTAAGTGACAAAATCACTACCGAAGGTTCTAGGGGTTCTCTCTCTCACTGAAGTCCTCCTAGACTCTAGGCCAGAGGTATCTACCGGAACGGAATAGGAGGTGCTCGGTACTGATTCAGGATATTCCTCAGTAATAGTTATTTGCATACTTGGGATTGTTAAGTGCTTATCTTTGAGGAATTTATCCTCGAAGAACACTGCATCCCTAGATTCAATAATTATATTATTAGACAGGTCTAAGAATCTATCTGCAGCAATATCTTCAGCACAACCTAAGTAGACACATGTATTGGTCCTAAGTCCAACCTTAAACCGTCTAGGGCCAGGAACCCTGACATAGGCTATACAGCCTCAGGTCTTAAGTCTAGTTAAAGACGGCGGTCGCTTAAACCAAAGCTCGTAGGGTGTAACCTCTAACTTAGTATGGGGAACTCTATTCAGAATGTGATTCGCAGTCAAGACTGCTTCTCCCCAATAAGCGGAAGCCATGTCTGCAGTAAGGAGCATAGAGTTCAACATCTCTGTTAACGTTCTATTCTTGCGCTCGGCTATGTCATTAGATTGGGGGAAGTAAGGAGCAGTGGTTTTTGCTATGATGCCCTGTGAAGCAAGGAAACATCTGAACTCACTGGACATATATTCTCCTCCTCTATCACTTCTAAACCTCTTAATTTTCATGCTTAACTGGTTTTCTACCCTGGTTTTGAAAAGGCAAAACTTTTCAAACGCTTCATCTTTAGTTTTAAGCAACGAAATGTGACAAAATCTTATACAGTCATCTATGAACGTGATCATATACTTCCTCTCACCTCTTGTGACAAAACTTTTAAAGTCACAAATATCGGAATGTATAAGCTCAAGAGGTGTTATGCTTCTAGTAACCGTACCAAAAGGTTTCCTAGTGATCTTGGTCTGAGCACACACTTCACATTTTCCAAAAGGAGACTTAGTGTTTAGTGTGATCTTATGATTTCTAGCTACTTGGAACGTTTTCCTATAGTTTACGTGTCCTAGTCTCTCATGTAGAGTCCTAGGGCTAACTAAGTTCAATTAAACTTGTTGCACTACCTCATTTGCTAGACTCAAACGGTACATCCTATTCTTGATGTAAGCACATCCAAAGTAATGTGAGTTGACTGACAGAGTCACTCTACCGCTACAGAAGTTAATGGACATACTAGCATCACACAATAAATTAAATAGACACTAAGTTAGCATATAAAGAAGGAATGAATTTTACGTTCTTTAAAATTAAAGACTTACCTGAGGAGAGCATCAGAGTTGCGTTCCCCACCTTCAGTACGTCAGATGTGCCGTCATCTGCTACAGTTACTGATTCCTTTGTGTCCTTCAGCTCTGTCAGAAGGTTAGCGTTGTTGCAAACATGACACGTTGCCTCAGAATCTAGGAACCACTCTGTGCTGGCCTGCGCGTGTCCGACCATGACAACAAAGTCGGATGGCTCAGCGTGGCTAACCAGATGAGCTTGGTTGCCTTCTTGCGGTGTTCTAGTTCTTTCTTTTCTCGGTACCTTGCAGTCAGATACACAGTGTCCCCACTTGTTGCAGTTAAAACATTTACCCTTAAACTTTTTAGAGGGTCTACTTGGTCCTGCAACCTGAGGGCTACTACGAGACGTTTTGGTCTTATGAGGGGGAGGAGCGCGCTTGGAGCTTGTAATCATGTTGGCAGCAGCCTTCTGCTTGCCAACAGCTTCCAAAGTGTGCTTCGTCCGATTCTCGTCCTCAATGCGTATGAAGCGCTTGAGGTCGTTCAGACCAACTTGCATCTTCTTGCGATACATTTCCGTTTTGAAATTGTACCACGAGGAGGGCAACTTATACACAATTGTGCCGGCAACAAAACTTTCGGGCAGGCTAATGGACTCACTATGCAGAGAATCAACCAAATTTTCAAAATCTGATACCTGAGGGAGAATGACTTTCTCCTCGTCGAAGCGGAAGGAGTGGAACTTGTCCACCAGATGAGCTTTAGAGAGGTCCTCCTCCTGTCTGAAGTGCTCCTCCAGGGCCTCCCATATCTCCTTCGCAGACTGCATCTTGATGTAGTTCTTGGCCAGGCTTGAGGAGAGACAATTCAGCAGGTAGTCCCTACAAAAATCCTCATCTTCGACCCACTGAGCTTCATCTTCTGTCCCAGCAACATCAGCACGAACAGATTTGACAGTGTAGAAGACATTCAGGTATTTCATCTCGAACTGCGTATTCAACTTACAGTCGTTGAACTCGGAGGCCGTGAACTTATCAAGCTTGATCATTGGCACCGGAGAGGACAAGGAAGAGTTCATCATTGCTCTTCTTGCTGAAAAACCCTAACACAGGAACAGAGGCTGGATCGGCTGAGACAACAACTGGATCAGCTCCCAGGAAAACGTCGAGCAAAGAAGTCGACGATCGTCGATCGTCGAGCCGGGGCAGATCGGCGAAGGGGCGGGGCGGATCGTCGAGCGCTGCGGGAAGATCGACTACCGTCGATCGTCGAACGAAAACAAACGTCGAGCTGAGCAGATCGTCGACCGAAGCGGCGAAGCAGATCGTCGAGAGCTGCGGGAACGTCGAGCTGAGCGATCGTCGATCGAAGCGGCGGAGCAGATCGTCGAGCGCTGCGGGAACGTTGAGCTGAGCGATCGTCGATCGAAAAAGATCCGCACGGATCGTCGAACGGGGATCGTCGACCGGAACGTCGATCGTCAAACGCGACGGTGAGCCCTAGATCCGCGAACGGGAGGGCTCCAACGACGGGGACGAACGCCGGGAGACGAGGCTCCACTTGTCCTAGCAGGCAAACGGGAGACCAGCGAGTGGCGGGAGGCGGGGCTCCTCTAATCCTCAATCGGCCACGGGAAAGCAATCGCTTGCCCTAGTTCGCGAAAGGCGACTAGCACCGGTAAGCAGGGCTAGCCCTAGATCCGCGATGGGGACGAGCACGAGAGAAAGGGGGCTGCGCTGGTCGTCGATCGACCACGGGAGAACGAGCGACGGCTTGCCCTAGCAGGCAGACGGCGTCGGGAACGAGCACGAGCACCGGGGAGAGAAAGGCTGTTTCGAGAATGTAAGGAAAGATGCTTGAAACATACGAAGGAGGGTCAAAGTGGAACCCCCTCCACATTGCCCCCAGCTAGGTATTTATAGAGTCAACCTAGGCTTAAGATCTGCAAAACCCCCAAACCCGTTATTCGTCCGAATATACACTTACAATGACTTCCAGCCGCCCGCGAGTGCGCGAGAAGGCCCCGCTAGATCGCGCACAAGCCTGCGCGCGGCCGACCGCACGCGTGTGCGCATGGCCTAAGCCACGCGTACCTGCACGTGGTCTGGGACCGCGCGCACCTGCGCGCAGTGGCGGATCCAGAGGGGGCAAGGGGGGCCGCCCCCCCCCCCCCCCAAGGATTTTGAAGTTTATGTAGGTTTAATTTTTATTAATTATAAAATATAAGTTATGTATGTGAAAGACTTATTTCAAGAGCCTAGACATCTAGAGGGGGTGAATAGGTTATAATTTTCTTTAATAATTTAGACAATTAACTAGTTCTTACTTAGCACAAAAAATGCAAATCACAGTACAAAAAATACAACACAACATACACCAGATTTATAGTGGTTCCCCAAGGTATGGGTACATCCACTTTCTCTCTTTGCCTATCCAGCAGAGAACTGGATTCAGCCCAACTTCCTTCCACTTGCTCAGATCCACAGATCTTACAACTCAGAATCAGTTTGGTCCCTACAGCTCAGACTTATACAAGTCTTACCTCAGATTCTTCCCAAGAATCCTACCTCAGGCCTCAGCCTTTATCACTAGGCTTACAACTCAGACTATTACAAGTCCTACAATTCAGGCACTCAGCCCTACCTCAGTCTTTATAATTACAGGCTTACAACTCAGATCTTACAAAAGATCATACAAGAAATTAATTGTTTAAGAGATATGAAGATATCACCAGATAGAACTCTCTATATGTGAGAGCTTCTTGATCAGTTCTTGAATAAACTGAATCTTCAGATTCAACCTGACTTAGCTGTTTCAAAGCTTCTTGATAGAACAAAATAAGGTTGAACTTTACTTGATGTAGAAGTTGATCTCCTGTCAGCTCCTTTCTTGAATTCAGAACAAGATTTGAATCTTCTCTTGCAAACTGTTCAGAATCTGCCTCCTTAAGGCTCTCCCCTTTTCTTGTTGTCAGAATCTCTTTCCCGTAATAGTTTGATTACTTCCTTAGTTATGTTGTTTTTCTGGTTGTCAAGTATCAGTCCCGTATATAGAGTTTCCTCATGATTACCGGCTGATCCGATTTGTAACAATCTTCTGACAGTTCTGACAAAGGTGTCAGACCTGTTGGTTATGACAGCTATCGAGTCACCAGTCATGATAGCTGATTCCTTAAAGACTTTACAACTCAGCATGAACCACTCAGTAAACTGCTTCACATGTATCGACACAAATAGATTAAGTGTCGACACAAGTCTTGATGATGTCGACACAACACTTCATGTGTTGACACAGTCATTCTTCTATTACTCGACACAGTTTCTGTTTGTATGTGTCGACACAAGTCCTGTGTGTCGACACAACTTCTCCTGATCTCGACATAACTGATGCTGGTAGATGGCGTTGAGTGTATGTCCAGCTGTCATTGAGTGTGTGTCGAGACGTCGTTGAGTGTGTGTCGACACAAGTCATGTGTGCCGACACAAGTCTTCAGACTCAGTATAGTTGTTGCTGTTAGATGGCGTTGAGTGTCATCCAGATGTCGTTGAGTGTGTGTCGACACAACTGCTTCTGGTCTTGATATAGCTGATGTAGACAAATGACGTTGAGTGTGTGTCGACACAAGTCCTATATGTCGACACAAACCTTCTTCAGGTGTCGACACAATTCCTGAGTGTCGACACATGCCTTTCTTCTGGTGTCGACATAACTCCTGGGTGTCGACACAACTTCTGCTTTAGGTGTCGACACAATTCCTGTCTTAGGTGTCGACACAATTTTGGGTGTCAACACAACTTTTTCTTCAGGTGTCGACACAATGTCTGGGTGTCGACACAGACCTTGCTTCTAGTGTCGACACAACTTCTGGGTGTCGACATAATTCTTCACAAGTGTCGACACTTGTACTTAGAAAAATTTCTTGCAAACCTTACACCTGCACAGTGAAACTCAAACATCCATCAAATACAAATTGATGTATATCATTGAGTAAGATGAGGCTTCTCTAAATCTGGTACATATTTTTTAGTGTACCCAACAGTATGTAATATAAGTGATGAAATTTATAAATTATAAAATATAAATTATGTATATAATATAAATATGTATATGTATATACAGTTAATAACTCACATGAACTTATTTTCAGATCCAATTTCTCTGTCCTAGATAGAAAGAGATCGTCTCTCTCGCTTCTCTCGTCTGAGTCGTCTCTCTCTCCCCTTTCCGCTAGGGCTCCCTGAGAGCCTCCTAGGAAGAGCTATTCCCTGATAGTGGCCACCGGTTGACAATCTAATTCAGCTAATTTTGGCAAGCCAATTCGGCTAATTTTGACACTTCTGGTGTCAACAGTGACTACAGAACGGTCATTTTTTGCTATGAAACTTATTAAAACAAAACTGCGCAATAAAATGGAGGATGAATTTATGGCAAATTGTATGACTCTCTACGTAGAACCAGAAATAGCAGAGAAGATCGAAAAAGATGTGATCATTGATGAATTCGGTGAGTTGAAAAAATGGCGTGCACAACTAAAATAAGTTAACATACATATTGTAATTTTTCTTTTATTGTTAATGCTAAAATTTCAAATTAGAAAAATTTTGCTTATTATATTTTGATTCACACTTTTTTTGGGCTCCCCCTTACTTTGAATCCTGTATCCGCCCCTGCCTGCGCGTGGCCTGTGTGCGGCCGCACGCAGTCCGCGTCTTCTTTGGGAAGGAGGGTGACTTCTAGTCATCGTCCCCTTGGTCGTCTGGATCCGACGGCCTCCTAGCCGACTGTATCCAGGCGGCCCCCTTTCGCTACAGAGGGCAGGGCGTCGTCCGGCCCTCGGGCCGCCTGGATCTAGGCGGAGTTTCCTGGAAGCGGGCGGCCCCCTGGCTACCCCGCCTCTCTGGCCACTCGGATCCGGCGACCTCTTGGCCGCCCAGATCCGGGTGGTCCTGTTGGCCAAAGGGGCAGGAGGCCTCCAAGCCATCCCGCCCTCTAGCCGCTCGGATTGGGCAACCAAGTTCACTTGGTCTCCCATATCCGAGCACGCCTTCGGAACCCGGCCGCCGCCGCCATCGCCCCTCTCTTTCATGCATGTCACCGTCGTCGCTCCTCTCTTCCACGCACACCACCATCATCGCTCCTCTCTTCTACGAACGTCGCCTCCCAACACCACGTTTGTCGCCACTGTCGCCTCTTGACGGGCAACAATGTGTTTACCATCGCCGGCCTCCTCCCCCTCGTCTCTCGGCCGGCCTCCTCCTCCATTCAGTCGGCCTCCGCCGCCAACCGAATTTCGTTGTTGACGGCCCCTGCCGACCGGATTCTTGCTCGTCGTAAATTCTCCACCGTCCGATTGCACTCCCGCAATCATCGTTGTCAGTTACGTGGGTAACCATCCACGTAACCGCCTGCATGATCTCCCGTATCGGAGAAAGTGTGTTGTCAAATATAGGACCGATCTGTATTTAATAAAATTAATACACATATTGAACCATAGTGTCGGTCTGTATTTAATAGGACCGGTTACGTGGGTCTCTCTCCTCTCACATTTTTCCTATGGATTTTCTCTCTACTTTATCATTCTTCCTATGATTTCTCATTTTCTCCTCCAAAGTGTGCACGTCCCTCCGTGCACACGTTCCTACTTATGTGTGCCCCTTCTCCAAAGTGTGCACGTCCCTCTGTGTGCACGTTCCTCCTTGCTCGCGCTCCTCCTTGTACGCTTCTCTTCTCCAAAGTACGCATGTCCCTCCGTGCGCACGTTTCTCCTTGCACGTGTCTCTTCTCCAAAGTACGCATGTTCCCCCGTGTGCACGTTCTTCCTTGCATGCGACTCTCCTTCAGCATACGCATGTTTCCCTATGTGCATGATCCTCCTTGCGCGCGCTCCCCCTTGCGTGCTCCTCTTCAAGTGCGTCGGTGTGCGCTTCGCCCCCATGATTGCTATAAACGCTTATTGTTCTTCAATCCACAAAAGATAAGGCGCGCAGAACGCGCCGCCTATGCTTCCAAGCCGCCAAAATCCGGACAAGCCAAATAAGCTACTCCCGCTTTCAAGCAACGGTCAAATACTCTAAATCATTCAAAGCATCCAAAGTGTGAAGCTCCCTATTGTAGCAAGAAAAAAATTAGCTCTGGCCGGAGAGGTGGCTTGTCACCCTCCGAGCCCAGTATTCTCTCTCTAATAATTGTGACGAGTAGCAGTCTGTTGCCCTTGCTTCCCTCAAAATCCCTGTAACACGACAATATATAGTGGTAGTTTTGTAGGCACAAATCCGGTCACGTGGTTTTTCACCCAATTGACGGGTTTTTCACGTTAAAAAATTTTCTAGTCAACTTTCTATTTTTTGTGATTGTTTGCGCTTACGACCGCTCCAAGAGCTAAATCGGCCTAGTTTAGTCCGGTCAACTAGAAGGATTGGATTGGCCGCAGCAAGCACTAGTCATTATTATGCTTATTTTGTTGAGCTCAAAAGTATTTATAATTTAATACGTAAATAAATTAGTTGATTTATTTAATTAAAATTCATTTTTAACGTATTGAAATATATAAGACATGAAAATGTTTCCAATAAATTTAGCTAGGAGAATTGATGGGGTTTTTCCTGAAATTTTCAAGTTGAATCGGAGAGGGTTTCGTTCAAAGACACGGGGGCAGGCAAATCCGGCCAGAAGAGTCACGCGCAAAAAATCGCGCTCACCCAAGAGCCCCAAATACACCCAGGAAGGGTACAAAACCACGCGCACCCCTGCCGAAGCGTTGGGACAACGAGCGCGGAGTAGCACGCGGCCTGCTCGCGCACGGCTACGCAAGACCGTGCAACCGCGCAAGGCCACGCGACCCCGCACCGCACGGCTGAACTGCGCAAAGCCGCGCACCGCGGGGCCACGCAAGGCCACGCGGCCGCCCAGAGCCGCGCACAAAGCGACGGCACCGCCGCGCTCCGCTCCCCGTGTGGGCTGGTGGAGGCGGCTGCCCGGAGGGCACTCCTGTCATTTCGACGAAATTGGTGATTCATGTGATCGAAACGAAGCGATGTCATTCACCAACACAAATTATTCTCCGACGCAATTACCACCATAACCCTCCAAAAAACTATAAATAGCTCTCAGACCTTCATATGACAGCAAGCAACTTCAGAGGCAAGAAATAGCTCTGAGGTTTTTCGGCGAGATCGTGGACTTAGGCTGATTCTCCGCTCAGGAATTCTCTTAACTCTCCTCTTTCTGCTAAGGCTTCAACACGCCCCAAGCCACGTCAAACGGCTCTGCGAGAGCACTCCCATCAAGGCTCCGCATCAACGAGATCGCTCCCGCCAGAAGGTCCATTGACTTAGAAAATTTTTCAGCTAGAACGCTCACTCAAGTTCTGCGAGCTCAGCAACATTGCAAGGCCGGAGCGCTTCCATCGAGGCTCCGGGGACTTAGCCGCTTTTTCTCATTTCCTATATTTTGCACTTGTAATGGAGTAGCGGGTTGTCGCCCTTCGAGATCAAATTAATATTTGTAAAACTCCGAGAAACTAGTGGATTTTGACTCGGCACGGCTCCAGCCATGCGGTTTTTCACCCTTTCCGGGTTTTTCACGTCAAAAATGCTTCATGTCATTTGTTGCGATTCATTTTGACACTTTGCGCGCTCAGTCCAATTTCAAGCTAAGCCGGTCTGATTTCTCCGGACCGGAAAAAGATCGGACGACCCGCAGCAACAAGTATTATATTAATAACAGCATTTAAATTGTGTGTTATACATTTGGATATTTAAAAAAAAATTATACATTGTTTCAGTAAAATAGTGTTTTAATGTTGTTGTAATTATGATCTTCAAATTTTCTATTTAGGTTCTGTTTGATGACATTTTTGCTCCTCTCAGTTTGAACAAAAACGCCACATAGGAGAATGTATGTTTGGCATGGCAATGGTTATAATCGTCATCAAAAAATGAAAACTAAATTTGAACATAAAAGTGATTGAAGTTTCTTAGGTTAGGTAGGGTGTTTAGGAACGACAGTTCATAACCACCGCCCTGTTTACTATCGTCACTGTCTTTCCAAACGGAGCCAAAAAAAATATTATAAGCGATACTTAAATTTAGTTGTATCCAATGATTGATTGCTTGGATTAGTTTCCCTACGCGCTTGAATGCAGGTGGATGCGATCAAAACCGCATTGCGGTCCAGTGGGTTCCCTGGGCAGGAGGTGGTGGTGGCGGAGACAGGATGGCCGTATAAAGGCGACAACAATGAGGTCGGTGCGAGCGTAGAGAATGCTAAGGCCTATAATGGGAACCTCATGGCTCATCTTGGGTCCATAACAGATCCTGTGGAGACATATATATTTGCTATGTATGACGAGGACCTAAAACCCGGCCCGACATCAGAGCGATCATTCGGGCTTTTTCAACCCGACCTAACTCCCACATATGACATAGGCCTGCTAAACTCCGGGTCACAGACGGCTGTGTCGTCCAGCCCAGCCGTTCCGGCAGAAATGTCAAAGCCGACAGACCAATGCGCCGCCGGAGATGGCGGATCTCCGTGCAGCCGACCACTGGTGGAGTACCTTCCGAGCGCCTCCGCACGGAGCAGTGCTGGGGTCCGCAGGTGGCTGAGCTGGAAGGGTGTGACTGGAATGTTGGCATTGGGGTCTATTTTTGTGTGGTGAAGCTGAATTGAAGTGGCTGACATGGAAAAAAGATCAGTATTACACTATAACTGTATCAGGGAAGTTGCTGTATGAACTTTTATCTTTTGGGTATTTTATTTTTCTAATTATATTGTGTTCATATAATGTGAAAATCTGATGAAATTATTTACTCATTTTTCTTTGAGCAGAAAATAATTTGTTTTTTTACGTGGTGCAATAAATAAAAATGTCTTCTATTGTTTTTTTGGGGGTGGGTAAAGCACCATCTTCTAGTGTGCTGTAACTTTTTTTTTGCAATAAATCACTGTTTATCATTCATATTTTTAAATCCCAACTTTTGAAACAAAAAAAAATTAGAGAATGTGAATTACCGTATTTTTTTGCAATAAATCACTGTTTATCATTTAAATTTTTGAAGTTGCAGCCCGGCCACCTCCTGAATCCTGATGCAGCCGTACCCCTTCATCTTCCAAATGACCCACCACCATTTCTTTTCCCTAATCAATACATCTCATATTCTCATTTAATACTGCACTATTTTTAGGGGTGCAAATTGAGTTGAGCCGGCTCAAAAACTCGATGAGCCGGCTAGAAAAAAGCACGACTCGAGCTCGAGCCTGTGGAGCTCGGGCTCGATTACGAGTCGAACTCGACGAGCTCGAACTCGAATATTATTGTTCATGAGCTCGCGAGCCGGCTTGCGAGCTTTTTATTCAAAATTTTTTAAAAAAAAAATTAAAAATATAAAGAAAATCGGGCTCATGAGCTAAAAAACTCGTGAGCAGTTCGAGCTCGACTCGAGCTTGCGAGCTCGAAGCTCGAGCTCGGGCTCGATAAGCAGGCATTGAGCTCGGGCTCGAGCCAGTACAAAATGAGCTCGAGCTCGAAAATTTTGTCAAACTCGACTCAAGCTCGACTCGTTTGCACCCCTAACTATTTCATGCAATTACAGCCCGGCCGCCCAAAAACGCCACCTCCCATGAATTCATGTCCAAATTCGCACCTCCTATATATTTCCATGCAATCAACCTCATTCAAGTTGCTACATGTCGCATCCTCTTCCTTGTACAAATAATCTGACCATGCACCATTTTCCTCCACTATTCACATGAAATTCTATGCATTTTCCTCTCCATTCTCTCATTTAAAATGCCACCATCTCTTGAAATTTCATTTAATATTGACTCCCCATATTCCTCTCCCTCATAATGTGGCCCTCCAACACTTCTCCTACCCCTCCACCTTCACCCTCTTTGCCTATATAAGATCATCCCGAGCTATGGTTAGAGACTGCTGATTTAGATTTTGGAGAAATTTTTAGAGAGATTTTTAGAGCTTTTGTTGTCACCCCTCCACCTTCACCCTCTTCTTAAACTTCCTTATATAAGATCCCTTCAACGATAAGTGATCCAGTTAAGCGCCCCTACGAGAAATTCCCAGGAGGTCACCCATCCCGATAGTGGCAGACCCAGAATTTTCGGTCGACCCAGGCACCAAGCAAAAGATTCAATTTTTTTTATATAATTTTTAAAACATAAATATTATCAAAATGATAAGTGATTAACAACAATACATTAGTAATTAACAAACATAGCTTTCAATGTAAGTGATTAACATAAATAATCAGTTACAAAAAAGTCAAGAAGGTAAATACATAATGAACAATGCTCACCCTTTTAAATTTAATAACAACTACTGTGACCCTTGTAAGCTCAAAACCTTGAGGCAGTTATACACTATCAAACATTAAAAAAAAATAAGGATCAATTTCTCATGCTATTTCTAATAACCAAGGAGAAATTACAAAAAACCAAGGATCTGGTTTGGAGAAATTATAGATCCATTAACACAAGAGGAAACAAACAATCTATTGAGGTCATTGAAGTCACAAATTCTAAGTAATGATTCTCTTGATAGATGAACAAACCACAACCCGACATCCAAAGCACAATTACAACAACACTCAAGCTTTTATCCTACTATAGTGGGGTCGACTATATGGATCATTTGTCGCTATTGTGCCCTATCTTTTGTCATAATCTCACTAATGCCCAAGTACATCATGTCTTTCCTTACAGTTTCATTCCACGTCTTTATTGGTCTACCCCTCCCTCGTTTTACATGTCTAGTGACTAGACTCTCACAACGCCGAACAGGTGCCTCTAATGGTCTCCTTTGTACATGTCCAAACCATCTTAGACGAGTTTCTCGCATCTTCTCTGCAATTGGTGCTACTCCTGTCTTATCCCTAATACTTTCATTCCTAATTTTATCCAATCTCCTGTGTCCGCACATCCACCTAAGTATTATCATCTCCGCAACTCCCATTTTTTGCTCATGTACACAATTCACTGCCCAACACTCAGAACCATAGAGCATCGCGGGTCTAATTGCAGTACGGTAAAACTTGCCCTTAAGTTTTAGTGGTACTTTACGATCACATAGGATCCCTGACGCGCCTCTCCACTTCAACCAACCCGCTTGGATTTTATGTGTCACATCTTTATCAATACATCCGTCGTTTTGAACTCTCGATTTAAGATATTTAAAACACTCACTACGGGAAATATCTTGATCACCCAACTTAATAACGAAGTCATCGTCCTTCTTGTATCGCTAAATTTAAGCTTCGTATACTCCGACTTTGCCCCGCTAAACCTAAAACCATTCTTTTCTAAAGTATCTCGTCAAGATTAAAGTTTTGCGTTAACACCATCATGTGTCTCATCAATCAAAACGATATCATCCGCAAACAATAAACACCAGGGTATTGCTTGTTGCATATGTCTGGTGAGCTCATCTAAGAGCTCATCAGACATATGCAACAAGCAATACCTTGGTGTTTATTGTTTCCGGCATCTATAAATAATTTTTTTGTTATATAACAAAGCTTGATCTATTATATAAACAAGCAATATAAGTTGCAAAAGACTCTGGTTTGGAGAAACTACAGATCCATTGAATACACAATTTGAATCCACATGAAAACATAGTGAAATCCTATGGAATCCGTATGGAGAAACATCAAGCTGCAAACTCTAAAATGCATAACAAAAAAAAACTCTAAAATGCATAACAATAAAGCATTCAGTCAAAAAAGGACGGGTTTACTATCAGGTAAAAAAAATTAGGGCAGGAAATCATGAATCGGGATCCAGGGACCAGGAGAGGAATTATGAATGGATGGAATCAGGCGGCCTCTCTGGCGACACTGCGCGGAAATACAATGCAGGAATCGCCAAAAACTTTTTCTACACACACCTATGTAAGATTATGACACGTGGCGGGCCCACCAAAAACTTGGAATACACCGGTGAATCATCCTAAAATCCCTAAAAAAACAATCGCGTAGACAGCCGCCCCTCCTCTTTCTCTCTTGTTCGCGGAGACAGCCGCCGGCCCCTCCTCTTTCTCTCTTGTTCGCGGAGACAGCCGCCGGCCCCTCCTCTTTCTCTCTTGTTCGCGGAGACAGCCGCCGGCCCCTCCTCCTTCTCTCTTGTTCGCGGAGACAGCCGCCGGCTCCCCCTCCTTCTCCCGCTCTCCTTCTCCTTCCTCTTCCGATGGCGCAGGTGAACCCTAATTTTTTTTCGGGAATTAAATATCTGCAATGAGCATGATGGTTGTTTAGTTCTGCATTATCACTCATGTCTTCCAAACATTACTGCAAAATACTGATGGAATGCTCACAGATTCACTTTTTTTTACTCGTTATTACTGCAAAATACTGATGAAATACTCACAGATATACACTCTCTTTGTTAAGCAAGATTGATTTTCTTTTTCTTGTTTACACTCTTCCAGATGTCTTCTTGCATATCAGTGAATTACATTTGATGGGGTTGCTGAATCATTAAGGTTGATACAAACTTGATTTCCTAGCTTCGGCGGTGCTTTGCCACGTAAAGTTTCTTTTTTCAATGGAAGATATTACATTAGAAAATGATATGTCACAAAATCTTGAAGAGATTGATAAAGAAGTGCCTGAAGACTTCCAAACACAATTAGATGAACCCAAAGTTGGAATGACTTTTCTTTTAGAGGCAGATGCTTATACATTTTACAACAACTATGCGAGGAGAAAAGGATTTAGTGTTTGAAAAGATCGACTAAATCACAGAGTAGATGGTTCTATTTTGTCACGTAAAATTGTATGTAGTTATGCTGGTCAACGTTCTGAACATCCAACACATGTTACACAAAATCCACAATGCTCACAAAGAACATCATGCAATTGTCGTGTTGATTTTAGAGTTAGTAGGGATGATACATGGACTATTTCTCATGTCAATAATGACCACGATCATAATCTTGTTAGTCCAAACAAAACATTTATGCTTCGTTCTCACAGAAAAATTTTGTCTGACACACTCAATATCATTCAACAGTTGGACAAAGCTGGCATTTCACCTTCAAAAGCATATGATTTTTTTGTTGAGGGAGCATCAGGTTCACGGAATGTTGGTTTTTTGCGTATGGATCACAAAAATGCGTTGCATTCTAATAAGATGAGAAACTTCGAAAGGAATGATGCACAAAACCTTTTGGATCACTTTAGAAGAAAACAAATTGTTGATCCAGCCTTCTTCTACGCTGTCCAGCTTAACGATGAAGGACAAATTTCAAATGTCATATGGGCTGATGGAAAATCTTTGACAGATTACTCTTTTTTTGGCGACGTTATTTGCTTTGATACCACTTTTAAAACCAACAGATACGATTTGTCATTTGCTCCAATATTAGGAGTAAATCACCACAAGCAAACAGTGATATTTGGTGCTGCTCTACTGAATGATGAAACAACTGAATCATTTGTTTGGTAATTTGAAACATTTTTGCGTGTTGTTTCTTCAAAGCATCCAAAGACAATATTTACTGATCGATGTGCTACAATGGCTAAAGATATTTCTTTGGTGTTTCCATCCACGGCTCATCGGTTATGTTTGTGGCATATATTTGAGAATGCTGCAAAAAATTTGGTTCAAATATTTGCTAAAAATCCAGGTTTTGCAAATGATTTTAAAAAATCAATATATGAATCAAGATCGGAGGAACTACTACAAGAAACATGGCAACAAATGATCACAACATATTCTTTGGAGGAAAATATTTGGTTAGAAGAACTTTGGAAGGTGCGAGAAAAGTGATCGGCATTCCATAGGGCAAGCTCTTTCTGTGCAAACATGACAACTACACAGCGCAGCGAATCTATGAATAATCAGTTTAAGAGACACTTTCGTAGAAAGTTAACCTTTTTAAAATTTATTGAAGAATTTGAACTTGTTGTCAATAAATTCAGGGAGAAAGAGTTGTATGAAGATCATAAATCAAAAAATTTTACACCAAACGTTCGCGTGCAGAGCATGCCTATGCTGATGGATGCAGTTCAATAGTACACACGAACAATTTATGCAGATTTTGAGGAAGAATGTCTAAGTCAAATATCTTGCATTTGTGAACTTGTTACTTCCAATGAGGATAGTCATTTCTACAGAGTTAGCCCACCCGAAGAATTTAAAGTGGCATATGTCACTTACAATGTTAGTGATTATAGTTTGGAATGCTCTTGTAGGAAATTTGAAACTTTTGGTATTTTATGCATGCATGGTGGCATGAAGGTGTTAACATATAACAAAGTTTTAATGTTATCTAGCCGATATATTCAGAAGCGATGGTCTAAATTTGCAAAGGATGGTTTACCTTACCAAACACAAAATTATAATTATGAGGATGTTTCTTTGCAATATGATAGAGTATCTCGAAATGCATTAGCTTTGGCCATGAAGTGCTCAAGTTCCAAACAGGCTTTGGACATGTTGGAACGAGGCATAGAACAGATGAGTGTACAAGCAAATGATATAATGCAGGCAAATTATATCGCTAACATGGGTATGAATGTTAATTCCTCGAAGATAGGGACTGCTGAACATTGTGTACAAATAAAACCTCCTCCAATAAAGAGTGGTGGTCAAAGGAGAAGGATTAAAAGCGTCCTAGAACGAGCTACTAAAAAAAGATCATATAAAAATAACAGAAATTTTACTTCATCATCTGCAGTTATCGAGCAAGATATTCATGGAGTTGAAACACAACCTGAACCAGTGCTACATCAAATGGGCTTTATGGGTTTATTGAATCAAGTATCTTTTGATTCACAAGACGTTTCAAGAAGACTAAATTTTTAATATTATTTCTGAGTTTAAGTTAGAGATGTTACTGTTTGTGTTTTTACTGTTTTATGTTTGTGTTGAGTCTTGCAATTAGAGATGTTACTGTTTTAAGTTGGTGATTTTACTGTTTTAAGTTTGTGTTCTTAGTGTTTTATGTTTGTATTGGGCAAATTATGTTACTGTATGTAGTTATGCTGATTTTGCGTCCTGTTTTATGTTTGCAAATTATATAGCTGTCTCCGCGATATTTTAGGGATTTTAGGATGATTCACTGGTGTATTCCAAGTTTTTGGTGGGCCCGCCACGTTTCATAATCTTACATAGGTGTATATAGAAAAATCTATACACACCTGTGTATAACAACCGCGTTCCAAGACAACGCCTTCTTTCTCGGCGCGACGACTTTGTCGTCAAAATGGAACCGGTCGCGGTTTTGTTCTCCAGAAACTCGTGAGGAATTAGGGCAGCAACAGTGCGGCACTGCGGCGTAGTGGCCTCTCTGCGCGAGGCTTTGCAAAAATTTTTTACCGATTGTAACATTCTACGATTTTTTGGACACATGCTCGGGTGTGCCCATATATGGATCCACCCTTGATCCCGGTACTATTCTCGTTCAAGCACGTTTAACTATTAAATTCCTTCACTTCTCATCCCTCAATTGGTGATGAGAAGTTGAAAAACTCCATAATTAAACGTATTCGAGCTGGAGTAGCACTGGAATGAGTGACCTTCTTGGAATTCCTCGTGCTACATGTTTAATCGGAGAGTTTCGCTCATCAAAGGGAGGTTGTGACCACCAACAACCCGCCAATGAATGGAGAGGGGCTGGGGTGCTTGGGCTGCAGCCCACCGACGTGATAACGACCCTAGCCGATCCAACGTGACAACGTCATGGCTCCGCTCTAGGCGACGTTGTCGGGCTGCAACCCAAGCACCCCATACCATCTTCATCTACTGGCGGGTTGTTGGTGGCTACAACCTCTCTTTGATGATCGAACTTGATAGTTAAGTTAGGCCGTACAGAGACTTCCCAAGAGGCCACCCATCTCAGTTCTACTCTCGTTCAAGCACGTTTAACTATCGACTACTTTCACTTCTCATCATCAATTGAGCTAGGGTAATACTGGGATGAGTGACCTCTTGGAAAGTTCCCGTACGATCCAACTTAGCTATCGAGTTCGTTCGTCAAAGGGAGCCTGTGGCCACCAACAACCCGTCAATGGGCTGGAAAGGGGTTGTGGTGCTTGAGCTGCAGACCGGTAACGTCACCTATAGCGGAGTCGTGGCGTTGTCACGTTGGATCGGCTAGAGTCATTACACGTACCCCGCACGGGCGCGCTGCGCAGCTGCGCCCCACTTGCTCTCCCCCCACCACGTGCGCGCCAATGGCCCTCGCCATCTCCGACCTCCTTCGCCACCGGGGGCCTCCTCCGACCTTTGCCGCCTCTGAGCACCTCGCCCGGGCCGCCAAAACCGTCCGGGGGGCACTTCCATCATTTTGCTAAAATTGGTGATCTAGGTGATCAAAATGGAGCGACGGCATTCGCCAACACAAATTCCTCTCCGACGTAATTACCAACGTATCCCTCCAGAAAACTATAAATAGGTCATCTGACCTTCATTTAAAGACAAGCGACTCTAGAGGCAAGAGAGAGCTCTGAGGTTTTTCCGGTGAGATCGTGGACTTAAGCCGAATTTCCGCTTAAGAATTCGCTTCGTTTCTCTCTTTGCGCTAAAGTTTCAACAAGGTCCAAGTCACGCCAACCACCTCCGCGAGAGCGCTCCCATCAAGACTCCGCTTCAGCGAGAGTGCTCCCTCCAAAAGCTTCGTGGACTTAGAGAATTTTTCAGTCGGAACGCTCTCATCAAGGTCCCGTGAGCTCGACAACATTCCAAAGCCGGAGTGCTTCCATCGAGACTCTGATGACCTAGCCAATTTTCCTTATTTTCTGTACTTTGCACTTGTAACGGAGTAGTGACATGTCTCCCTCCAAGATCAAATCCCTATCTTTGTAATTTTTAGGGAACTGGTGTATTTTGGCTCAGCACAGATTCAGACACGTGTTTTTTCACCCTTTCCATGTTTTTTACGTCAAAAAAATCTCTTGTCATTTGCTATAGTTTACTTTGACCGTTTGCGCGTCCGGCCCGATTCAGAGCTAAGCCGATCCGATTTCTCCGGACCAGTGAAGGACCAGGTGATCCGCAACAGGTCTAATTCTCATTTTAGCATTCGTCGAATAAACATAATAAGAAAATATTTTGAAATTGATTAATTTTATTGCTTATTTGTTAGATAAAATTCAATCTAAGTTTTTTGTTAACATTGATAATGAAGAACCAAATATCTCCTCACATATATTATAAAAAACATAACATTAACTTACATATATTATGATAAACCTAACATTATCTCGTATATATTGTCATTAATAATAAAACAATGCATTTAATAAGAACATGTTGAGGACTAACTCGACGTCCCGGTCGGACCGTAATTTTTGGACCGTCTTAACTCTCGGAACGGTCGAGCGCACACACAGTCAATGAAAATGGAAAGTTGACAAGGTAATTTTTTTTGACGTGAAAACCCCCGGAAAGAGGTGAAAAACCACGTGGTCGGATCTGTGTCGACCAAACCTCCACTAGATTTGAGTGTTATTACAGGGTTTTTTCAAGAACTCGAGGGTGACATGCCGCCTCTCGTTACAATTATTGGGGGGAGAGAG
Organism: Platanthera zijinensis; assembly: GCA_039513925.1. Lineage (NCBI taxonomy): Eukaryota > Viridiplantae > Streptophyta > Magnoliopsida > Asparagales > Orchidaceae > Platanthera > Platanthera zijinensis. The sequence continues at coordinate 18,491,051 of CM077087.1, forward strand.
AGAATTTGAAGGGTGATAGACCACCACTCACAGAGCTAATTACTTCTTCGAGTGTCGCGGGGAGCGATGCGCTCGTTGTATTCTGGAGTCTTCTAATAATTCTTGAAGACAAGAGTAGCTTGTTGTAGGCATTCTAATGTCTGGAGCTTTGATGCTCGGAGGCGCGCCTTACCCTCCGCTTCTTGTCTCTGATTGTCTTTTAAAGAAGCGTTGTTTGGTTATCTTATCGGTAGATGGAGCGCTTGTTCTTGAGCGTGTAGGGCGCTTGTTGGCAAAGAACGTGTCAGGCGCTTGTTGGAGGAGAGCGCGCGGAGCGCTTGTTGGAGGAGAGCACGTTGGGCGCTTGATGGAGAAGAGACCCGTGCAAGGGAGCAAGTTGTGTGATAACGCGCGGGAGCGTGCAGGGGAGAGACGGGCGTGATAACGTGCAAGGAGGCGGCGCGCGCGGACGCGCGCAAGGAGGTGGTGCACGCGGGAGCGCGCAAGGAGGCGACGCGTACGGGAGCGCGCAAGGAGGCGACGCGTACGGGAGCGCGCAAGGGAGAAATGCGCGCGAGAGCGTGCAAGGAGGCGGCCAACGCGCGACGACGGCCAACGCGCGGGCACGTGCGAACCAAGTTGCGTGGGGCGCACATCTGGTCGTTCACGCCCTTGACAGCTCGCAACAGTGCACGCACAATAGTTCGCGCGGCAACACTGCACGTGCACTGTGTGCGCATCAACACTGTGTGTAGTTTGGCGCCGTCTGTGGGAAACGAGTTCCCAGCATCCTCAAAAGACAGTACCCTCAATACAACGGCACTCGTGACTAGAGACAATGGCAGGAGAAGCTGCCCACACTCCAGAAAGGATTACACTCGGGGGGCAGGTTGGCCCAGTTCCCCCTTGTTTGCCTATAAACTTACCCGAAAGAGAGCTCCCCCTGTGCGAATGTCCAAGGCTGTAGAGCTCATTTAGACAGGATCCGAAGTTCAAAATCACTACAATCACCTAGAAACAGCAGACGTCGGCCTAGTTGAAGATGAAAGTCTCACATGCAAAGAGGTCCTCAACTTAGTCGCAGAGGAGCACGAACGTATCAAGTAGTGCGCCACTTTGGCTGGCCGCCCTCTCCATCATTACTCTCCATTTACACCTGAGGTTCGTGCACACCCAATCCCTCAAGGTTTCAAGCTCCCAAAGATCGAGACATATGATGGTGTCAGTGACCCGTCAAAGCACGTCAGGCACTTCGCAATCCTGATGCAACTTTGCAATGCCTCAGATCAACTATTGTGTCCCAATCCACCAAGATTTCAAGCTCCCAAAGATCGAGACATATGATAGTGCAAGTGACCCGTCAGAGCACGTCAGATACTTCGCAATCCTGATGCAACTTTGCAATGTCTCAGATCAACTATTGTGTCAAGCTTTCCCAGCAACTTTGAAAGGACAAGCTCGCACCTGGTTCATGTTCCTAAAGGAAGGAGAAATCAAAGATTTAGCAGAACTAACGCAACAATTCACGGATCAGTTTATCGCCAGCCGCCGGATATTAGACGATCCTTCCCACCTGTCCAGTATCTGTCAAAGTGAAGGGGAAACTCTTACAGATTTCTTCCGTCGTTTCACCGCTGAAGTACGACGAATCCCTGGAATAAAATCGGAGCTACTACGTGGATTTCTTCTTGGAGGGCTTCGCCCTGGGGGCTTCCACTCTGCACTAGTACGAGAGACTATACCCAGCTATTCTGATCTTTTTCAACGGATCGATGCCTAGATCGCCGCTGACGGTGCAATCGAAACACACCGCCAACAATTCAAAAACAATTCAAAGAGAAAGCGAGAGTAAGGCTTGACACCAGTGTCGGTTCCCAAAAAGAGCAACTCGCGTCGCATCAACTCTCGACGGGCTGGGGGGCATCACCAACATCAATCCTTCACTACCTTCAACACTTCGCGAGCGAAAGTGTTGTTCACCATACACAACCATCCGTCTCTCCAAAGGCCAAGGGCTCTTACTCTAAATTCAGAGGACCAATATAAGTATTGCAACTTCCATCAAGGTCACGGGCACAAGACAGAAGATTGTTCAAGACTGAAGACGAAAATTGAACGATTCGTTCGCCTTAGGTACCTCGAGAGTTCTCTCAAAAACAATGGCTTTGAATCAACATGTCAAGAATGATCTGACACTGAGACGATCCTCAGGATGAACATCTCAAAGAAGAGTTTTCTTCCTGCCAAATGAGCATCCAGAGCTCCATCATCACTGTTTGTATTTTGTATTTTTAACATTCATGAGACAAACAATAAATGTTATTTCCAATCTTGTTGATGACTGCATTACAGAGTGTTCAGTGTTCCTAACAAGGGACTCTGACCTCTCCTCTTACAGAGTGTTCAATGCTCCCAACAAGGGACTCTGACATCTCCTCTTACAGAGTGTTCAGTGCTCCCAACAAGGGACCCTGACCTATCTTCTTACAAAGTGTTCAGTGTTCTCCACAAAGGAGACTCTGGCATTTACTTTACAGAGTGTTAAGATCCCAACAAGGGACTCCGGCCTTTACCTTACAGAGTGTTCAGGTCTTCACAAAAGGCATTCTGGCCTCTTTGGCTCATAGCCAACTAAGCCGTGAGCCAGACTCATGCAAACTCCCCGTGGGGGCCTGCAGCCCTCACGACGAAGCCACGAGCAACCCTCGTGCAAACTAAGCCGCGAGCAACCATCGTGCAAACTAAGCCGCGAGCAACCCTCCTGCAAACTAAGCCGCGAGCAACCCTCGTGCAAACTAAACCGCGAGCAACCCTCCTGCAAACTAAGCCGCGAGCAACCCTCCTGCAAACTAAGCCTCGAGCAACCGTCGTGCAAATCAAGTCGCGAGCCAGCCTCGTGCAAGCAAAGACGTGAGCCAGCCTCGTGCAAGCAAAGTCACGGGCCAGTCTCGGACGAGCAAAAGTCACGAGCCAATCTCGTACGAGCAAGAGTCATGAGTCAGTCTCGCGCAGAACGAAGTTGCACGCCAAACTTACGTAAAACAAGATGAATCTCGTCAACTGAGGTATCATTCAGCTCCGATAAGAATGGAGGCGCCGTATCTATATCCCTGTATCACGCCACAACAAGTCTGTCCTTCCAACCATGTACAAGAGCTACCCCGGTGACACACTTGGGGGCACCAAAAACTCCGTATCTCAGCGACCTCTTCCCTTCCACAAATGAGCGCTCAAAGCGCTTTACATATTATACCTTGCGCATATCACGTGTGCAGCGTTCATCGTGCACACGACACCCGTTATGCATCATGCACATCACATGTTGTGCATATCGCACCTCGTGTACATGTCACATGTCAGGCACTTTGTGCACACACAAGACACGATTGTGCATATCACGTCGTGCGCACAAGAAGTCCAAATGTGCACCTCGCGCGCACTACGCCCACCACACGTATCAACGCATAACACTCACTATTCATATTCTATCCTTCACATCTCACGTCTTACCATGTGCACGCCACCGTCAACTATTACACACCAGAACGAACTTTCGAGTAAAAGTCCCATGAATGGGTTCGACTGAACCGTGGGTCCGGTGAGATCAACCGCGGTAATCTTCCGCAAAGAGAGACCCCATGACACGGCCTCCGGAGCCGCTCCGTCGAGGCTTCCCGCGCGGCAATAGTCCTACACAGCAAAGGTCGCGCATGGGAGTTTCCCTCCTGTCACAACCCGCATTTTCACCGCAAATAATAACATATCAGAGTAAGGGAAAATGCGCGTCATGATGCCACGTCAGCAGGGGATAACTGCGGACGCTCAGGCAGACACCTACTTAATCATAAAGAGAAATTGTTTAAGTTAATTTTAAGGAAAGAAAAAGATTTGTTATGTGCAATAGATAGCCGTATCCCTCGGCTTAGTGGCTCATTTAGTCCATGAATCAAAATATAATTATACGCTGCGGAAAAATACTTATTTAGATTGACTCCAACATTCTACATGAGTATAAACGTCCCCGAAGGACAACCCATGTTATGCAATACTCTAAATTTATAATAGTAATAAGGATAGCCTTTACGGTCGCTAAATATAACAAGTTAGAGTTTTTAAAATTATGCAGTGCATGAAGTAATAGTAATAGATTTTATTCTTAAAAATACCTAACATGCATTCCTAGCATAAATCCTCCCAGAGAGCAAGTAATCTGCATCCACATAGAGGGAAATAAGCAGCTAGCAAGTATCAAACAATAACAAACTGTGAGCGCCAATAACTGACATGAACCCACTTACAGAATAGTAAGTCTGAACCAGAAACAAAAGGAAAACAACAAACTACCTCGCTACGGCGAGGGGAAAAGCCACAGCCAACACTGCTGCTTCAAGAACTCCAAATCCAGCTTCACTACCTGCTGACGTGGCATCATGACGCGCATTTTCCCTTACTCTGATATGTTATTATTTGCGGTGAAAATGCGGGTTGTGATAGTTGCACTTTTTGTAAAGACCCTGACCCATTTAGATCAGGCGTCGCCGGCCTACCAGCGACCGGGTTTAGAGCTCAGAGGCCCACCAATAGTGCGGCTTGTCTCGCCCCATGACCCACTGGTAGTAAGCCTAAACATCAAGGCCTGCAGGCCCAGTACACCCCAACGCCATCTCCGCGCCTATTTTTCAGCGTGGTAGGTTGTTGCCGGGGATCGAACCCACGACCTTGATAAGAGAGTTTTAATACACTCCCTCATCACCAACTGAGCTCTCTTATCAAGGTCGTGGGTTCGATCCCCGACAACAACCTACCGCGCTGAAAAATAAGCGCGGAGATGGCGTTGGGGTCTACTGGGCCTGCAGGCCTTGATGTTTAGGCTTACTACCAGTGGGCCGTGGGGCGAGACAAGCCGCACTATTGGTGGGCCTCTGAGCTCTAAACCCGGTCACTGGTAGGCCGGCGACTCCTGGTCTAAATGGGCCAGGGTCATTACACCTCATGAGCACGGGATTAATCCCGGGCACCGTGCACATGCAAGATTAATCTCGGGCATCGTGGGCATGCATGATTGATCCCGCGCAGTGCTTGCGGGATTAACCCCGCGCAGTGCTTGCGGGATTAACCCCGCGCAGTGCTTGCGGGATTAATCCCGCCAGCGGGATGGCGGAATTAATCCCGCCAGCGGGATGGTGGAATTAATCCCGCGCGGGATTATTCCCGCTTTGCCGAGATTAATCCTGCGCGGGATTAATCCCTCCTGGCCGGGATTAATCCCGCCTGCGTGGGATTAAATCTCGCGCAGTACTGTAGCGCGCGAGATTAAATCCCGCGGAGTACGCGCACAGTGCGTGCGCAGTGTTGATGCGTGCCTAGTGCGTGCACAGTGTTGTCGCGCGCACTGCTGCGCGTGCAGTGTTGCGATTAGTCAAGGGCGTGCACGACCGGATGTGCGTTCCACGCAACTTGGTTCACACGTGCCCGCGCGTTGGCCGTCGTCGCGCCATCCGACCGTGGCCACGTCGTCCCCCCTCTCCCGCAAAGATTCTTTAGCATGTCGTTACCTGGGCTAATCGGGCGCCACGCGCAGACGTTTCTGGCCTGTCGCTGGACGCCGTCATAGTCGAAGAGTCTAGCTCGTACCAACCTGCGATAATAAAGGATTTGAGGGGCAATTGATGGGAATGAAACACCATTTAAGGCTTGGGTGTGCACTTAACCATCTCCTCCATGATCCCTTCTATTGTGGAGATCATGGGTTTGACTGGTCAACCCACTCCCCCATGATCTCCACCACAATAGGATAGATCATGGTGGCCTCATACTGAACAACTATCGTCGGTCGCCGCCCGCCGCCCGCCACCGCTGCTACCGCCCGCCGCCCAGCGCCGACCACTGCCGCCGCCGTTATTTCCCGACTCCACGACAGTCGTCGTCGTCGTCGTTCGTTTCTCCCGCGGCCGCGGCCGCGGCCGCCTCCCAACGCCGCGGCCACCGCCGCCGTTATTTCCCAACTCCACGACCGCCGTCGTCGTCTATTTCTCCCGCAGCCACCGCCGCCGCCGTCTCCCAACACCGCGGCCCCCACCGCCATTATTTCCCAACTCCACGATCGCCGTCGTCGTCGTCTGTTTCTCCCGTGGTCACCGCCGTCTCCCAACGTCGCCGCCGCCGCCGTTATTTCCCGACTCCACAACCGTCGTCATCGTCTGTTTCTCCCGCGGCCGCCGCCGTCTCCCAACGTCGCGGCCGCGGCCGCCGCCGTCTCCCAACGTCGCGGTCGCGGCCGCCGTCGTCTCCCAATGCCGCGGCCGTCTCCCAACGTCGCGGCCGACGTCTCCCAATGTCACGGGCGCCGCCACCGTTATTTCCCGACTACATGACCGCCGCCATCGTCGTCCGCCGCCGCCGTCGTCGTCTGCCGCCGTCGTCGTCCGTCGCCATCCGTCATGACTTTCCTCCGTTGTCCGACTGCACTCCCGCGATCACCGTCATCGATTACATGGATAACCACCTATGTAACTACCCCCACGATCTTTTGTAGTGGGAAAATGCGCGGCTAAAAATAGACTGGCCTGCGGTTAGTATAATTGCATTACCCGTAATTTGTCGAGAACAAAAGTACCCCAGCAGACGGCTGTTCGCAGACCATTGAGCGAGCTTGGCCGAGCAGAGGCGAGCTTGGGCGAGCAGAGGCGAGCTTGAGCGAGCAGAGGCGAGCTGTGGCGAGCAGAGGCGAGCTTGGACGAGCAGAGGCGAGCGGTGGCGAGCAGAGGCGAGCAGTGGCGAGCAGAGGCGAGCTTGGGCAAATAGAGGTGAGCTGTGGAGAGCAGAGGAAAGCTTGGCCGAGCTGTGGCGAGCAGAGGCGAGTTTGGGCGAGTACCTTGCGAGTATGGGCGAGTAGCCCTTGATACTCGCCTATACCCCCAGGATTTCTCTATAAATAGCCCCCTAGGGGTACTGGAAATTACACTTTTGGAAGAAGCGAGGTCCCCCCAAGTAGATACTCGCCAAGTCCAGCCTGCCCAGTACCTCGCCCAGCCTTTTGGTTGCGGAGGGGAAGCTTCTTCTAAGCTTCCGGGTACGTGGTGGGACCTCCCTGCTGGAGCATTTGGGGTGTGCTTATAGATAGTTTCCTCTCTCTCTCGCTAGCCATTTCAATTGTGACGTCGGATCGTAGAATCAGTAACCTTAGGCTGTCATGATCCTATTTTTGAGGTTGAGAATTTTCCTAGCTTCAACAATAATTATTAAGTATTATATGTGCATATTATGTCATGAGTGGAGCTATTAATAACACTCATGGTGGTTATAGGCTGCAAATAGCCGCATGACCTCCATAATCACCCATGAAGCCTATAAATATGACCCATCTTCGCCCTTTTATTGATTCTCTCCTTCCTCGGGAAATCCTCCTACGGATTTTCTCTCTCCTTCCTCATTTATCTCCTCCTTCCTCGAAGGCCTTCAAACGCTGCTTGAAGATCTCTTTCGTCTTCGACACCTCCTTCGAAGATCTTCATCTTCTTCGTCCGGGAAATCCTCCTACGGATTTTATCTCTCCTCCATTTCTCTTCACTATGCGCTCCCGCACGCGCCGCCTCCTTGCGTGCTCTCGCGCGCATTTCTCCCTTACGTGCTCCCCCGCGCGCCTAGTCCTTGCGCGCATGCGCGCGCCGCCTCCTTGCACGCTCTCACGCGCATTTCTCCCTTGCACGCTCCCGTACGCGCCGCCTCCTTTCGCGCTCCCGCGCGCACCGCCTCCTTACGCGCTCTCGCGCGTGCCGCCTCCTTGCACGTTATCACGCCCGTCTCTCCCCTGCACGCTTCCGCACGTTATCACACAACTTGCTCCCATGCACGGGTCTCTTCTCCATCAAGCGCCCAACATGCTCTCCTTCAACAAGAGCCCCACGCGCTCTCCTCCAGCAAGCGCCCGACGCGTTCTTTGCTAACAAGCGCCCTACGTGCTCAAGAACAAGCGTTCCATCTACCGATAAAATAACCAAACGACGCTTCTTCAAAAGACAATCAGAGACAAGAAGCGGAGGGTAAGACGCGCTAAGCGCGCCTCCGAGCATCAAAGCTCCAGACATCAGAACGCGTACAACAAGCTACTCTTGTCTTTAGGAATTATTAGAAGACTTCAGAATACAACGAGCGCATCGCTCCCCGCGACACTCGAAGAAGTAATTAGCTATGTGAGTGGTGGTCTGTCATCCTCCAGGTTCTCTCTCTCTCCTCAATAATTATAACGAGAGGCGGTATGTCGTTCTCGAGTTATTGAAAAAGCCTTGTAACAACACTCAGATCTAGTAGAGGTTTGATCGGCACAGATCCGACCACGTGGTTTTTCACCTCTTTCCGGGGTTTTTCACGTTAAAAAAAATTACCTTGTCAACTTTTCATTTTCATTGGTTGTGTGCGCGCTCGACTGTTCCAAGAGCTAAGACGGTCCAAGAATTGCGGTCCGACCGGGACGTCAAGTTAGTCTGCAACAGAACATAATATTTTCCACGGGTCGAAAAAGGTGCGCCTGGTCAAAATATATGCGTCCGGTCAAAAAACATGCGGCTGGGTCAAAAACGGGCACCTGTGCGTAAAACGCGCATTCAAGGGAAAAACGCACTTCCGAGCGAAAGAATGTAATCCTGAGAGAAAAGCACGCATGGGTAAAAAAGCACGCCATAGCGAAAAAACATGCACATGTGTAAAAAAAATGCACGCTCGGGCAAAATACGTGCGCCCAGGAGAAAAAGTGTGTGTCTGGGCGAAAAATGTCTGCCCAGTCATGCTCGAGCGAAAAATGTGCCCCCGCGTTTGTGCGAAAAAATGTATGTTATGACAAATATGTGTGCCTGGAAAAAAAACGCTCGCATGTGTAAAAATCACTCGCCTGGGAGAAAATGTCCCCCCGAACGCAAAATGCGTTCCCACCAGAATTATCAAATTCTTATACAAATTAGAAAGAAAAGACTAGATAGAACGCTCAAACACACAAATAAAAACATTAAAAATGGAATTAGACTCTGAATTTCAATTTCAATTTCAATTTTGTCCGAACGGCGGCGACTGCGGCTACGTCTAGAACCGGCGATGTCTGGAACCGGCAGCTGGGAACCGAGCGCTAGGACCGGAGGTGGGATTAAAGGCGGAAGAGTGAGAGGTATTTTGCGAAGATGACGCGGGAGCAAACACCACCGCGTGCCCCAAACGAAACGGACTCGAGGGAAGTAAAGTGCACCCCCGCACTTTATGATAAAGTACGGATATCCAACGACCCGCATGAATGTCCGCACTTTACCGTAAAACGCAGCGAGTGCAATTTACCTCCCATAATCCAAACAAAATCTCTACTGATTAGGAGTAGAAATGTAAAATATAATACTTACAATATAGAAGTAAAATTTGGTAGCCGGTATCCGATCCCAATTCCCATCCCGTCTTTATCCTGCTATATTTTCCTCCCCCCATTTTCCCTCGAACAACTCATAGAATCTAACTGGTTTAGGGTTTTCTCGCGTTACGAGCTCTGCGCTTCCCCCGCTTCCGACGATGTCCGGCCTGACCAATGCTGATCCCTTCCACCCCCTCACTGTTGACCCTTCACCGCCTCCGATCCCCAAAGGTTTCTACTCTCCGAACCATCCCTTCCCGAGTTTATCGTTTCTTTTTCGCGAAGCGTCTACATACCCTAATCTATGCTTCTGGACCCTGTAATTGTATTTTACTTTTGATTCCTGGCTATACGTTTCTTAAGATCACATCATACTCATGAATTTTTTTTTCTAGGGTTTACATTTAAGTTATGGATTACTTCATCGACACGACTTTCCTTGATCTGAAGTCATTTTTCTCTCGCTGACGCAGTCTGACTGTCGATTTGCTCGTGTATCATAGTTATTTGTAGATACTGCACTCTTCATTCCTAGACCGCCTGATTTGTTTGTTTTATAAGGGTCTTATTCAGGATCTTACGGTGTAATCTCAGGGTGCAGAGCTGAAATGAGAAGACACATGAGTATTAAGAAAGATTAATTTAGATCGCAACTTGAAAAATACAGGATGCGTTGACATTATTCATACTCCTCCATATAACTGTTTAGACCATGACAGCTTTGAATCATTTGACACTACAGACCAATTTCAAATTATAGTTGCAGGCACGAAGCTGCATTACTCAATGACTTATTAGTGTATTTAGGTGTTCCAGGCATTTGGATACACCTTTTTTCACTACTTCAATGTATTTATCTAAATTTCATTGCTGGTATTTACAAATTGTGGCAGTTAAATATGTTTGCCGTCTTTAAGAACTTTCATACTTTGAAACTACCATGCCTTGCATTTAAAAAAGAAACTAACAGCAAAAATTAACTGCACGGATTTGGATTTTTAAACAAAAATTATACTTTTTATTCGAAGGGACTGATTAGTTTTTTGTTGTTCTTTTTCTCCTTTATAATTTTAACATTGACCAACATTCTGTGTTGTCTACTTGTTTCAACCTAAGGCTAACTCAACAAACAGCTGTGAGCCCATAAATGTTGGGCTTATTGGCTGTGGCTAGCTTGTGTTCACCAAGTAATGACATTAATGCATGGACTTTTAGAAACCTACTACAAATATCTGATTTTATGCCATCATAATTGACTTATAAAATACTGCCATATATTAACTTTTTCTCAAAAGTGAGAAAACTACAATGCTTTGCCTTTAAAAGTTTTTAAAAAAACTGATCTTTGATATACATGGAACCTATTAAGAGTTTCTTTTGTCATGCTTCCATGCATAGAAGCGTCACCTTATAGATAACTTGTGGTTATTGCCATTTGTTTTGATAGGTGAAGTGTCTGTTTTTTCATATACTGGTGATTTTTGTTTCAATGCTCTTCAATAGTGTTGATAGTTTACAAATAAAATTTGCATCTTTAATTTGAACCAAGGATGATTTCAAATAAGCCCCTTAATCTTAAACACCCTCTTATTGCATTCTTTCATGTTATCCACTGATATTACCGTTAGTCAAATATCTCCAATGTTTTTTAACAGAAGTTGCTTCCTAAGAGATCATAAATAGTGAATGGAGTTCCAATCTTGAATAAATAACAAATCTTATGAGCCTTTAGAACATATAAGATTTCTATTAGAACCACTTTAGTTTTGAATTTTTCCTGCTTTGAGTCTAGCATATGATTATTTTTAGTCTAGGATGTGAAATGTTCAAGTTTGTTTCTGATATTTTCAATAGGTAGCATTCAAAGTTTTGTTGTTTTTATCCAAAATACAATTTGAGTGTTTTAAAAAAAGTATTGTTAGTTTTGCTGAATCTATAAATGTTCGTTAGCATATTTCAATCTTAAAAGAGTCCAATGCATCAGGGAAATCAGTCTGTTTATGAATTTATGATTTATTTACCTTTGTAATAGAAAATATTGGATCACAACATTTCATTCAAATCAAACCTATTTGGAAGTTGACCATTATGATTACCTTACTTACTTTTGGGATCTCTCATTTCCTTTTTTTCCATCTGTGAAGTTATACAAGTTCTTGTGGGGTTAAGCTTCTCCTTAACATCTTGTTCTTTAAGTACTTCAGTGTTGTTGTACCTTGGTTCCTACAATATTGTTGTTTAAGAAGAAGATTATAATCATTTTTATAAGTTTCATTATCAATGTAACATCTTTAGCCTTATCTTAATATTTGTTTACTGGCTGTATGAGTCCTTGTTAGAATTCGCGTGGTGTTGATTCCTATTCAGCCGAGTGCGTTTGATCAACTTTTTAAGAAACACGCTTTCGATATTACGGGCTGTGATGAAGCTTGGTTCACAAGTTGTTTTTTTTCCTTTTCTTTTTTGTTCTTTTCAATCAGATCAAATCAACTCCCAAATAATGAAATTCAAGGATGGCCACCAAACAGTGGCTTGAATAAAAAAATGAAATAGAAAATTAGGATCCATACACCAAATATGACAACCATGCTTCTGAATAATCTAGAGAGTTGTCACAAGGGATACGCCACTAATGATCCTCCAAATTTAAGTGCTCCTCCTTAAGTTTTTCCGTTTTCTCCTTCTTGTCCACAAGTGATATTGTTCTATTTAAACACCTATTGTATTTTGTGTAAAAGCTGTTTAAGGAGATTTTATTTGATTAATTGATTTCTCCTTTTGGGTTGCAAATGTGCTCACTTTTCCAAGATGGCAACACCAGTCGATATTCTGTATATCAAGACCAAATGATTTTCAAACTTTCAAGACTAGTTTATATTCAGTGTAGATGTTGAAAGCTTCATTATGTGATTTTTCAACATGAAAATCTTTCTTGCTATTGAGTCCCTTGCTCTTATCCTAAGTCTGATCAGGGTTTTTTGGATTTGCAGACATGCAGGGCCCTGATAGTTCTTTTCCACTTTCTCCTCAATGGCTACTGCCAAAGTTGGGAGATAATAAGCTTGTGCAAGCAACTGGGGTAAATTCTTTTAGCATTTTTTTGTCAAATTTTTACGGTATGTGTAATTAGATGCACATTTATTATTTTTTCTGCCTGAATTGTACAGTTTGGTTTTGTATTATTGGCGTTCCCCTCTGCTTAAAAAAGTTCCGTGTGATAAGGAACGGTTTACTGAATGGTGGTAATGCTCTAGTGACTCAGAAACTTCTATTGCAGGAAAATAACACTGATCCTCTGAAGTCTCTGGGGAATGTCGAAGACCATAATGTGGTAGAAAAGAGAAAGGATGTTTTCAGACCATCCTTCCATGACACGGAGAAAGTACGCCATGACAGTTGGGCTGATGAAGAAAGGGACGCAAACTCTGCCATTCGCCGTGATCTTCAGAAGGAGGGAGAGGAGTTTGTCGATTCTCGTAAATTAGAACGGTGGTCAAACAACTCTTCTAGGTATCCCAATGAATCGCGCCATTTTCAATCTGAGAGGTGGAGTGGTTCTGGGAGCAGGGAAAGTGCTTATGAACCACGTCGGGAGAGTAAGTGGAACACTCGTTGGGGACCTGATGATAAGGTGTCAGAAAATTGGCGTGAGAAGTGTCCTGGCAAAGATGGTGACTCATCTTTTAATAAAGGTGCTCAACATCAGACTGTCCATGCAAAGGACATAAAAAGTCAAGGGAAAGATACTGATAAGGAGGGAGAACATTCCTCACGTTCATGGAGGTCTTCAATGGCTGTAAATCGTGGAAGGGGGGAAGCTGGTACCTACCTTCCATCAATTACAAATAAGCCAGCCTCTATGTTTGGCTATGGCAGAGGGAAGGGGGATACTGGTGCTTTTGCTTTCTCTGCTGACCGTAGCAGGGTTGGCTCGAGTACTAATAACACTAGTGGTGGTCCTACACGGCAGTTTCCTGTAGGTACTACCGCCGATAGGTTGAACGGTAGCCATAGAGACCCTCCTGGTCTAAGATATAACAGGATAAAGTTGTTTGATATTTTCCGGATGACTGATCTAAAAGGCTATGGGAAGACGTTTGAGTTCCATGAATTCCCCTCTCTGATACAAGCAGACCACTTAGTGCCTCTGGCACTTACTGCACCTATTGCTGAAGAATTGGTAATTGTTTGTTTAATTAATACTAAAATTGTGTTATATGTTAAAACACGATGCTTGCTGCAATACTTGTTTAAAAATGGAATTTGTATAAATTTGGTGCATAGGTTATTTTGGAGGCAATAGAAAAAGGAGAAATTTTGAGTAGTGGGATCCCTCAGGCTTTGAAAGATGGCTCCATTGGGAAGAATTCTGTGGATTCAGGGTTATTACCTTTGACTACATCAGGTCCCTTCTCATCTACTGTTTGTTCTTTATATTGATGTTGGGTTACCTTTTCTGATAACTAATAATGCCTTAACAGGGATTGGAGAAGATGTAGCACCTGTTGTGAGTGGTTATAGAGATGAAAAAACTAACCATGGGAAGAAAGGTTGTGCTCCTTATGCAGACAGTGCTGTATTTGCCAAATCTTCACGGTTGTTTGATTTAAAGGTTCCCGAAAGCCTTGGCCAATTTCAAGAGGCCAAGTTAAGAGCGGAAGGTACTTCATTTTTAATGTAACTAAAATTTATGTAAAACTAAGTAACCTTTTCTCGCTAATTTTTTTTTCTTGTCCCTAATTATGATCTTTTCTTTGAGGTGATTACTTAGGTCAATTTAGCATTAATTACAATTTTTTGTAGTTACTTTAGTATGAGAATATGACACAAGATAGGGCACAATGACGACAAAGGATCCATATAGCCGACCCCACTATAGTGGGATAAAGGCTTGAGTGTTGTTGTTGTACTTTAGTATGAAAGTTTCATAGGGATCCATTTCTTTAGCACACAGGTTTTTGTTCAATAATCTCCTATTCACACCTACGCACACATCTACCCACAAACATGCGGCACACACATTTAATTCCCTTCAAATGGGTTGATGCATTTTTTATGGTAATATTGGAGCACTATGAGGATAAGTAAATTTGATGATTTTGACTTTGTATATGACAGAAATAGGGGTGTGTAGGAAAGCCAAAAACCGCACCAAACCGACAAACCGCACCGCACCACATTTCAAACCGAACCACTCAGTTGCGGTGCGGTTCGGTTTTGTATGTGTGAAAACCGACCCCCGATCGGTGCGGTGCGGTTTATAACTCCATAAAACCGAGAAAACCGCACCGCACCGTGACTTAGATTTTAATTTTTAAAATTTTATGTCAAGAAAGAAAAGCACACACACCGTAATTCGTAACTGGGTTTAACGGTCTTGCTGGGCCAATCTTTCATGAGATTTCAATATAACTATATAATATATAAAATATAAATATTTCATATAACATATATAATATAATTTAATACATCATTACATATTTAGGCTCTGTTTGACTCGTTGGTGGCGGTCGTAAATGCATGGGCTAAACGGTCATTAGTTAAGTATCATCTAACAAATATCATGTGTTTCAACATAAAATTGGATGAATTTCCTTAGGTGGTGTTAATGTATGACAATTTAACCCCCATATTCATGACCGCCACCATCGTGCCAAACGGAACCTTAGTGAATGCATGACTAAATGAGGATTTGCATATAGATAAGAATTAGGAAGATCTGTTATTTAAAATTGTCACCCTAATCAAAGCAAAAGAGGAGAGGGAAGTACTTTAGAAAATTTCCTAACCAGCTAACCTTTTAGTTGCATAATCTTATCTTTATTGTAAAATGAAACTCATCGTCCAAATAAGAATTAGCAAAGAGCACTAGTACGAATGAAAGAAAAGCATTCATAACCAATATAGCAAATGATCTGAATGTACGATTGAATGACTGAACATTAGAAATTATAGCTGATGGTTAAACTCGATTGTTACAAGGAAAGGAATCAATTTTCAACTTTTCGTAGAAGAGCCTTGCCTAAATTAAAGAAGGGACAAAAAAACTGCCAAAAACCTAAACCGCACCGCAAAAGCTGACCCAAAATCGCATCGAATTGAAACCGCACCGCACGGTTTCGGTGCGGTGCGGTTTTGGCCGGTAAGAAACCGCACCCCTGCGGTGCGGTTTCAGTTTGGGCCCAAACCGCACCGTTCGCAGGCCTAGACATAAATCTTGTAAATGGTTCTAAGGCTTTTTTCCAAAGCGCCTGGGATATTCTCAAAATTAGAGAAGCCAAAGCTTCCGGTTTTGATGGTAGTTACTTGTTACAGACTGCAATTAACCTTTA
Organism: Platanthera zijinensis; assembly: GCA_039513925.1. Classification (NCBI taxonomy): domain Eukaryota; kingdom Viridiplantae; phylum Streptophyta; class Magnoliopsida; order Asparagales; family Orchidaceae; genus Platanthera; species Platanthera zijinensis. Next base: position 18,506,750 of record CM077087.1, read on the forward strand.
ACAACTTCAGTTTTGTTATGAACTTTTTTTGGCGTTTACGACATATTCTGATATTTAGGTAATCTGGATGAATGAATCGTATATAATCACAAGCATTACAGTTTAACAAAATCAATATGCATGTTGAGCTTTTTATCTGTTTTTTGAATTTTATGATTTTTATAGATTACATCGGACACTCTGAAATCTCATTATTCTCATTTTCCCTCTTTTCAGTAGATCCTGAATTTCATTGTTTTATGGTTTTATTTTGCAGCAATTAAGTTTGAAGACACACCTAACAGCACACATGATTCAAACAACAGAGTTATCAAACTTGAAAACACACTTCCTTGGAGATCCCAATCTGTTGGTGGAAGGTCTCTTTCTTCATCTAATGATTTGCGTGATTTGGCCGACGATGGATCCAGATCATCTGATATAGGCTGGTTAAATACACGGGAAGAGATGGGGATTGAACTGAGGAGTAGAGGCGCTGATTCCTCGTCTTATATTGGAGGTGATGCACAGCACCAAGACCCCGATAATCTTCGACCCGGTATGAGAATTGATTCGCTAATTAGAAAGCAGCCATCTAGCAGCATTGATCATGGCTTTGCAGATCCATCTATTCTTAGAGAGAAGTTAACAGATAGAAAACCTCAGCAATATCCGTCTCCTGAACACCTTAGTCTATTTTATAAAGATCCACACGGTCAAGTTCAAGGTCCTTTTTCTGGCAGTAATCTGATCGAATGGTTTGATGCCGGGTATTTTGGCATCGACTTACTTGTACGCTTTGCCAGTGCACCTGCCAATACTCCTTTCTTAATGCTTGGTGATGTTATACCACAATTGCGAACAAGAGTGAGGCCTCCACCTGGATTTGGCTCATCAAGGCCAAACGACATTGTGGAAGTGTCAAATAGGGGGAAAATTGTTGGCGCTGACGGGGTTCATGTTGGTTTATCTGATGTAGTGCTAAAGAAGAATGACCAAGTACTTGGAAATGAATCAAAAGTTGAAGCAGAAAATAAATTTCTAGAATCTCTGATGGCTGGTAGAATCAGCAGTGCATTGTCCGAGAGTTTCTTATTATCTGAAGGTTTTTTTTCTTATGACCGAAGATTTAAACGCACATGCATATTATTTTCATTAAGTATTGTTAATGAAAGCTTTAATTTAGAAAAAATGAATAAAATAACATTCTATGTTTTGCTTGATTTGCCCATGAAGATTTTACATTTGTCTCACCACTTACCAGTGCTGCTTTCCTCTTTTAGGGACCAATTTGGTTTGAATTATAGTTGAGGTTATTATGATTAAATGTATTCATTATGATTTTTTTTTTGCATTGTATGTTCTCTCTCTTGTAAAAAAAAGGTGTGCATACATATACAAGTACATTTGAATACATGTGTATATGTGTACAAGTGACAGTGTACAGGGAGCCCCCTGTGTGGCCGTATCAGTACCTTTGCCGCTCGCCGTCCCAATGGACAGTGCAACTTTGACGGTGCTGGATTGTCGCTCGACGTCCCATGACACAATATATCACAACAAAAAAACCTGTTCTTTGCTCGACATCCCACGTTACTTGCAGTCCACATGAATTTAATTGATTTCATAGTGGACTGCAAGAAGCGGCTGTATTATCATGGCCGCATGGGAGTCCCTGTGCATTGTCACTTGTATATATAAAACTAATTACGAACCGACTCTCTTTTAAGATGTATAGATAATAGTTAATAAAGAAGTATTTACTATATTTTACTAATAAATGTATTTTCATTTAATAACAGAACTGAAAAAATAATTATAAATACTTTCTGTCAGCATTATCTATCTATTAATCAATTAAAAACAAATAACGGCTAAATCTTTTGTTCATCGAATCATCGTCCTCCTATGTTTGCATGTCAAAGCTCTGCATCGCCGGTCATGCGTACCTCTTGATAACTATATCATTCCCCATCTACATCAACAGATCTTTCGCTGCCAATGGTCTGGAAGTGAGGTGATATCATCTCCTTTGGTGGTATCTCTCTCTCCCTCCCGCTCCCCCTCTCGCACGCCCCCTAAGTGTCTGGACCTCTTTCAGTCCTCCATAATTGTTGCGGAGTGTGGTCTCCTCTCTCTTTTTCTCACTCTCCCACACACCTGGAGATGTACTGGCACAAGCCACCTTGCCACTGCATTTTCTGTCGCCAATTTTATCATCGCTGGAGCCAGTCCAGCCGTCCACATTTCCTTAGTCTACTGCTTTTTTATTGAATTCTTACAAAGCAGTAAGATCTCTGTTGAGGAAGGAAGAGGTGCAGGAGTTTGGCTAAACTTTGGAGTTATCAGCGAGTTTTACGAAGCTGCCACGAAGGGTAATATCAAAATCGTAAAAGAAAGCCAAAAACACTTTCTTCTACGCACACGTCGACAACCCTACTGTTCATCTGAATAACTTACTTTTATAATAATATAAATATGCATGTGTAAATAATTTTTAATTACGTCATACCTCAATGTATCGTCCCTAGCACCGTGCCGGTGCTTGATAGTTGAGGACATATATGAGATTTACCCCTTATCTACAATTGCTATTTGAGGTTGCTTCTCTGATTTTGTAGTATTTGTGAATACACAAATATTAAATTAATCTGGTAATTAACTGTCCTATAATTTTGCAGGTATGCAGGGGTACACTGGTCTTGCAGGTAGACCCTCGTTAGAATTAGATAATTTATCTGATATGAAGTACATACTCCAGAAAATGTCACTGGAGCAGCAAAATTTTTCAACTCCATTTCGACCAGGAAGCGATCCGTTATCCATCAAGGCGGATAGTTTTCGAGAGGTCCCAATCCCTCCAAAATGTCTACCTCAGATTGGAGAAATTCCACATCAGCAGCACTTGGACCTACTCTCTATTCTACAATCTGCAACTAACAAAACAACACCACCCCCCATTAATTCTGCTTGGCCTAACTTCTCTGAGATTCAAGATGCGTCAAACAGTCATGGAAGCATTAATATCATGAAGGATGCATTGGGGTTGCATCCGAATCAGCAGATTCCCCAAACTAGATTTGGAGCTCCACCAAATATGTTGCAGACTCAGTTTCAGCATTCCCTACCAAATCAAACACCATTTTTTGGTCTTCCTTCAGGAGTTATACCATTGGAGAAATCGGTTTCTCCTGAGTATGGTCAAGATGTGCATATGGCTAATTTGTTGCAACAACAGTATATGCTTACTCAGAATATACATTCCCAAGTTCCTAATCCCACCCAACTTAATCAAATGGAACTCTTGTTACTCTTGCAGCGCCAAAAATTGGAGCAGCAGCAGCAGCAACTTCAGCAACAACAATATCAGCAACAACAGCATCAACTTCTTTCTCATGCATTTTCTGGCCGTCACTTGCACAATAACTATGATGACAAATCATTTGGACCTTTAAAGACTGAAGTAGATAATGCAAATGCGGCTGTGAAGAGTCCAATTCTGCAAATGCATGAGGTTGCTCGAAGTAATAATCCAGTGAATGTTTTTGACTCTAATAATAGTCATGTATTGGGCCTCTCCGATTTACATTTGCATGGGGCTCAGGATACCAGGATTGCAGATGGTACTGAACACTCATCTCTAAGCTTGCCCGATCAAGTCATTGACCTTGCCATCCGTTCAAATGAAAAGGGTTTTCCTCCTTTATTGGATGTAGAGCCTATTCAAATGTCTATCCCCAAACAAATGGTTTCAATATCTGATGATTCTGCGGTATCACAAGGACTGCCTCAAACTAATGAAAATGTGACCGTTACTTCTAATGCTGTAAAAGATACCTTCTCGTTAGAGAAAGATAAAATCGGTCATTATTTAGATCCGACTGGTTCAGAGATGATTGAGCGTGTAAAAGTTTCTTTTCCTCCCACTTCCAAACAAGCATGCGGTGAAACGCCTGGAGCAAAAGTAGTAGATGATGCAGAGCTTTGTGAGGTGAAGAAGTCCTCAGAGAAGAAGTCCAGAAAGCACAAGAACTTTCAGTTACTGAAGCTGGCACCTGGTCTGAAGTCAAAACCTACTTTAGAAACTGGAGTAGAAAAACATATAACCATGGAAGCAGCAGAACCTCTTCAGAGAACAGAGCTTAAACCTCTAATGGAGTCTTTAGATTCTCATGGTACTCACTTGTCATCTGAAGTTGCTTTAGATAAGGAAACTAAAGTTGATGAAGCTAAAGTCAAAGAGGTTGAATCTGTTCCATCCTCATCAAATAATCCGGCATGGAAGCCCGCTCCAGGCCAGAAGGTGAAGTCACTTTTAGAGATTCAAGTGGAGGAACAAAATAAGGCTCAGAAACAATTATTTGCTGTGGGTATGATGCACAACAATATACTGCCAAATGTTTATACCCCTTCAGAGCAGAAACTTGCTGTAGATACTGTTCAATATGACAATTTTCCACAATCTGTCTCTGAGAATCCCTGGGGAAGTAGAAGCCAACTACATGATGTTTTAGCTGAAGAGGTTTTACCTAAAGTATCAGAAGGAAATAGTGAAGAAAAAGGTACATATTTATCTCCCATACCTGACCAAAACGAGGTGGCTGTAGATCATGATTTTATTGAGGCAAAAGATACGAGGAAAGCCCGCAAAAAGGCCACGAAGAGTAAGGTCATTGCAATCAAGTCTTCATCGCCAGGTAATGCAGCTGCACTCTCAATTTCTGCCAATATTGTTGAACAGACAAAAGCCACTCTTCAACCACAGCAGGATAAAGAGTTGTTGCCTAGTCCACCTTCTGCCCCATCCTTGGGAGATTTTGTCTTCTGGAAAGGTGAGGAGGCAAGTACAGTTCCACCTCCTGTATGGTCTACAGATTCAGTTAAGATTCAGAGACCTGCACTTTTAAAGGATATTTTTAGGGAACAAGATAAGACCACCAAATCAGTTAGACTACAAATTCCATCGCAATCACTTACAAAGGTTCAGCCCAGTAAGGGAAATGGAGGAGGCAGTTCTTTGGTCCAGGTATCTGGTTCTCCTCCATCTAAGGGTCAGCTCGCTTCTCCATTAAAAACGAGTTTCCTTTCTTCGGGACAACAAAAACCGGGAGCGGAAGATGATCTCTTCTGGGGCCCCATCAATCAAACCAAACAAAGCAGCAGGTAATGTGATCTTTTGGTTTTTCTCAAGTTTTCTCAGAAACCCTACTGTTATCTGGTTTAAGCATTTTTGTTTTGGTTCTTATTGTCTATTATGTCATCCATTTTGAACAGTAATCAAGTACATTGTGCAAATGCATACAGAAACACAATGGTATGAAGATTAATGGAAAATTGTCTCCCAAAATAGAAAATTAGTTATAGTAAAATTTATCTAAATTTATTGCAAGCTAAAAGAAATAATATACTTGAAATTAAATAAAGTATAAAGCTAATTAAAACATTGACGTAAAAATTAATTGGAAATTCTCTCTCAAATATCAAATTAGTTATAGTAAATTTTATCTAAATTTACTGCAAATTAAAATCATAAAATAATTTAAATTATATACACAAGATAAAGATACGTATTTAATGGTATATTGATTCATATACCGACACTTGAGAGGCACTAGGAAGAAGATTCTTATGTGTTTACTCAAACCGACCACACAACAAGGCATCACATTAAGGGCACAATCACACAATTTTATTATTCTGCACTTGTATTTCTATTTTTGTGTCACACTTGTATTTGTGAGTGAGAGACCTCAAGTATATTAGGGATGGGAGACCTCCTATGGTATCTTTATATTTCATCACTTTTAATATTATCAAGAATTGACTAGGAATTCTTGAAGGACCCCTTGTCCTTTGAGGTATTGAATCTCCTGAGATTCACGAGTCTTCTTCAATCCTTCTCTCCCAATAGTAGGAGCTATCAATTAGTTCACATGCCTCCGTTTTCAGTGTCCGAAGGATTGTCGATCATGTCTCAGTTCCTGAAGGATCATGACCCATCAATCGCCTCGCCGTGCTTTGGTGATCGTAGGATCCTCTCCTCACGCATCTAGCGGTGTCTCTCCCGCTCACTCTTGTCCGCCAACTGGATCCGTACATGCTCCGCGCGTATTCTCCCCACTCTATTGCTCATCCTTCAATTTCAACGCAGAGCCCCTGCTCCGACTTCTTCGTCCACCCTCTTTTTTTTATGTTCGCCCAGAACATGAACCACTACAATGATGCGCCCTCCTTTGTCGACTTTCTCATCGACAAACTCGATAACATTATCTTCGATCTTGTTACGTGTCTCTTTGTTGGTTTTTCGGATGGCAGCGGAAGGTGCAGAGGGAGGTGGGGATACACATATTGTTAACCCTGGAAATTGTGAAGGAGATGAGAGAAGTTGGAATCCTAGAAGGGAGGGTGGTGAGAAGAGAAGAACTTGAGGGAGAGAGAGAGAGAATTTGATGTATTTTCTTGCATAATAATTACATGATCCCAAGGGTCTTATATGTAGGCGTCGATGACATAATCGTAAATACCAACATACATCAAATATTAAAAACACTCAAAAACTACGACGACTATGACTCAATACAACATGACTCGATACAGTTGCTTGGGAGTTGGGTCAACATATAAATAATAATAATAAAATGATGCAAGATAAGTGACGGAGGACATCGAGCTTGCCCGCAAGCTCGAACTCCATGTGGATGGTCGGATCATCTGACATCTTGATATCCCGCCAAAACAATGCCTGATCGAGCGTAGTGGCGACGGTGGCGTCGACGAGTAGCGGCGATACCTTCGGAAAGACAAGTGGCTGAAGCAATGGCTTTGGCGGGGTCAGTGGAGCGGTGGTGAGCAACAATGACAAGAAGGTCGGAGGAACAATGACCGACAACAGGAACGGATCTGTCGGTGTTAGTAGAGCACGAGTTTACTAAAGAGGCGACAATGTGGCCGGTGGAAGCGGCAAGGCAGGGGACGACAAAGCAAGAGCCGGGAGAGGAGGCAGTGAGATGGCCGGAGGTGGCATGACAGGGGCCGACAAAGTAAAAGTCGGGGGAGGAGGCGGTGAGATGGCCGAAGGGAGGCGGCAAGGCAGGGCCCGAAAGAGTAAGAGTCGATAGAGGAAACAGTGAGATGACCGGAGGCGGCAGAGTGGGTGAACCGAAGAGGAGGCGGCGGAGCAGGTGAACTAGAGAGGAGGCGAAAGGAGTGGAAGGACGACCACCTTGGAGAGAGGTGGTACATCAATTGTCAGTGGCGGCGGTGACAACACGAGGCGAGTTGGTGGTGGGCCAGACGTGGGAGGCTGGGTGATGGAATAACCGATGGTCAGTGGCGGCCCCTTCTCGCAGCCTCTGCTTGTCAGGTTCGCGCGACCTCTTTCCCAGGTGTCTCTGATCGTTTCCCCTGCTCGACACGTCGCCAATTCTCCTCGCCAGGCCGTCTGTTCGCTCTTATTGGTTTTTGCTCGCTTACTCGCTAACTACTCGATTGTCGTTTCCTGCTTGTCGCAATTCTCAGCTGCGTGAACACATATGCCCTCTTTTGTCGCCTGGCCGCAGATCGCATATGCTCAGCTTGCATGGCTGCTCTTGATTGCAGAGGTCCTCCCGCTGAACTCTAGCTGCAGGCCCGCAGTTCCTTCCCGCAGACGTCTTGCCGCAGCTGGGTGACTGCGAGCTCCTTCTCTTGCTCTCCTGGCCGCTCAAGTTACTCTTCTCCTGCAATACTGTTGCTTTTCTCCCGCCCTTAGCTTGTGGTCTGCCGGTCATGCGAACTCTTAGGGCTCATTCTAGCTCCTATTCCTACTCTGAAATCGCGGTTCTTCAGGTTGAACTCCAGCGCATGCGGCAGCAAATTGCTAGCACCTTTGGCCTCGTGGCCTCTTTCTTCCATGCTAGCCTTGCGTCTTCCCCACTAGCTCCTCTTGGATTATGGACTTCGACACTACCAATCACGTCTCTCTGCAAAAATCCCCTCGCTACACCGATGCTCCCGTTCCAAAAAATATCATAGCTGCGAATGGCGCTACCACCCCTTTCTATGGATGCAGTGATCTTGCTGTGACTTCCTTCCCTCTTGTTATAATATGTTCATGTCCTTGCCTCGGCCTTCAATCTCCTCTTTATCAGTCATCTTACTCTAGAGCACAACTGTTCTGTGACTTTTACCTCATCTTCTTTTGTGGTGCAGGATCGACGGACGTGGCGCGTCATTAGTATCGGTCGACTGTCAAATGGGATCTACACGTTGAACATTCCAACCTCCTTGTTATCCTCAGTGACTTTCGTTGACTCGCATCGTCGACTTTGTCATGCTCCTCTTCCTATCCTCCACAAAACACTTCCTGATTTTTCGTTCGATGAATTTTATTGTGAAACTTGCATTTACGACAAGCAACACTGAGCTACCTTCACCTCTAATTTTTCTCGATTTTCCTGTACCATTAAGATCCTTTGTACTGATAATACCCGTGAGTATATCAGTCGTGAATTTCAGGACACCTGTAATCTCCTCGGCATTCTTCATCAAACCTCATGTGTTTATACTGTATACACCACAACAAAATGGTGCCGCCGAGCAAAAAATTCGTCGCCTTTTGGAGGTTGCTTGCTCCCCTTTGTTTCAAATGCAAATTCCCAAGCAATATTGACACTTTGCTATTTCCATCGCATGTTATTTAATTAAGGGTGCTGTTATTAGCAAATCTGATTTGGCTTCTAGCAAACCATTATTATTAGCAAACCTTCAAATTTTAAAATGACTATTTGAAAACCTTTTTGTTATTAGGAAACCACCATAAAAAATAAAATAAAAATAAAATTTTTATTTAAAGACATGCATTCATTTAATATAAGCTGTCATCGCCGCCTCAACGAAATCGCCATCGCCACCACCGGGCTAACAGCCATCGCCGCCGCCGCACCGAAACTGTCATCGCCGTCGCCGCGTCAACCGCCATCGTCGCTGCCGCACCAAAACTGCCATCATCGTCACCGTGCAATCTCCATCGCCGCCGCTGCGCCAACCGCCATCGCCGCCGCGCCAACCGCCATCGCCTCCGCCACGCCAACCGCCATCGCCGCCGCCGCACCAACCACCATCGCCGCCGCCGCACCGAAAATGCCATCTCCGCCTCCACGCCAACTGACATCGTCGCTGCCGCACCGAAACCGCCATCACCGTCGCTGCGCCAACCGCCATCGCCGCCGCCGCGCCAAGCTCCATCGTCGCCGCCGCAACAAAATTGTCATCGCCGCCGCCGCACTGAAAACGTCATCGCCGCCGCCGCACTGAAACCGCCTTCGCCGCCGCCGCGCCAACCGCCATTGCGGTGAAAAATAATTAAGTTTACATAACAAAATATTAATTATGTTCACCAAACAAATTATTAATTAAGTTTACAAAAATTAATTAAGTTTAAAACAAATTATTTACTTTTGCTCCTGGAATCGCGAACGGGAGAGGGAGGGGAGTTGCGAGCTGGAGTAACGGAAGTGACGAAAATGAATTAGGACTTGGGTTTGCTAACAGCAGAATTGAGCCTTTCAAAAAGAAGGAAAAAAATAAATTTTGGATGGAATTTGGGCTTGCTAGAAGCCAAATTAGGTTTGCTAGTAACAGCGCCCTTAATTAATCGTATGTCGTTATCCATCCTCAACTTTGCTACTCCCTTCTCCATTTTGTATCCTTCCACACCTCCCTTCTCCGTTCCTTTTCAGGTCTTTGGATGTGTCTGCTTTGTCCATCATCTCGGACCAAATACATCTTTGTTGGGTACTCTCGTACACATAAAGGTTATGTTTGTTATTCTCCTACTACCGGGAAAACAATCACCTCTGCGGATGTTATCTTTTTTGAGGATCAACTATTTTATTCAGCTCTTCCTGAGGCTATATCTCCCACGGATCTCCTACGTTCAGTTGTTCCCACTCACACTTCTCTTCCCTCGATTCCTATTCCTAATCGCATGTCACCCCTTCCTCCCTTACTACTTACACCTCCTCCCCCTCTACAAGTATACACTCGTCGTCCTCAGACTGGTACCATGCGACAGTTGTCGGCCACTGATGTTGCTCCACGGTCTGATGATCCGCTTATGGTTCCCTCTCAAGTTACAGTTGCTTATACCGCTCACCCTCTCTCCGTCTCCTTGCACCACCTCTCCTCTCCCCTTCGCAGGTTTGCGATGTCTTTATCCTTTATCTTCACTTCATCTTCTTTGCAGGAGGCTCTTCAACTTCCGGGGTGGCACACGACAATGGATGAGGAAATGACAGCCCTATGAACCAATCACACATGAGACCTTGTTCCCCTTCCTCCTGGTCATTCTTCGGTTAGCTGTAAATGGGTTTTTACCGTCAAGAATCACTCTGATGGGACAATCGAGCGCCTCAAAGCTCGTCTTGTTGCTCGTGGATTCACTCAGCAACACTTTCTTGATTATGAAGAGACGTTCTCTCTTGTTGCCAAGCTCAATACTGTCTGCATGGTTATCTCTCTACTTGTCCATCGATATTGAACATTACACCAACTCGACATTAAGAGTTCCTTTCTCAATGGTGATCTTGCTGAGACAACCTACATGCATCAACCTCCCAATTTAGAGATCACGAGGGAATCACTTGTATGTCACCTCAAGAAATCTCTTTATGGTCTCAAACAATCCCCCCGGACATGATTTGATAAGTTCAATCGGGTTGTTAGTGATGTTGGGTTTACTCGAAGCTCGACTATCTTCTCTCTTTTCACCCATCATTGTCCAAAAGGGACCGTAATATTCTTGGTTTATGTTGATGATATTTTAATTACGGGCAATGATTCAAATGACATGCATATGATCAAGGAACACTTGGCCTTCGTGTTCCAGACCAAAGATTTGGGGAATCTCCTATACTTTCTTGGCATCGAGGTGGTCTGTCGTTCATTTTTTCTTGTGCATGGGGGTTTGCGAGCGGCAGTGGGAGCACATTTTTTATTGTGGGTAAGAGATTTTTCCTATACGAGAGAAAATATTATAAAATTAAAAAACATAAATTAATGAGATTGGAATTTTTGAACAAAGAGGCTTAAAATCAAAAATTGAATGTTTAATCAAAGGGTGTTTTTCCTTTTAATATAGTATAGTATATATATGTATACACACACACACGAGTGACAGGTACGGGCCTTCGACCTTGGGGGCATTCGTCGTTGGTGCGACATTTGTCGTGGGGACGTCATTTATTTTTGGGGAGATATTTGTCGCGGTGAACAACATTTGTCGTGGGGCGATATTTGTCGTGGGGGCCACATTTGTCATGGAGGATGTCATTTGTCGTGGGTGCGACATTTGTCGTAGGGGAGACATTCGTCGTGGGCGGCGACTAGGGGTGTGCATAAAAACCGGGCCCGGGCTAGGCCCGCCCCGGGCCCACGCCGGGCTATGGGGCCTAACAAGGCCCCATATATGAGCATTTGCCCGGCCCGGGCCAGGCTGGGCAAAGCCCGGTTTCTAGGCCCGGGCTAAGCCCGGGGCCGGGCCGAGCAAAGCCTGGGCCCGGCTCCTACGTGCCTTTTTAAACTGCGTCTTTTAGGGGCATTTTCAGGAGAAGTGTTCAACATGAAAGTTGTAGATCTCGACGATATCTACAACTTTCATGTTGAACACTTTTTGATTTGAAGCCGTTTAGGCCCCCGATTTGGCCCCTGAAAAAAATCACGCGGAACATTTTCCGCATTTCAAATGTTCCGCGCGATTTTTTTTTGGGTGCCAAATCGGGGGCCAAATCGGGAGCCTAAACGGCTTCAAATCAAAAAGTGTTCAATATGAAAGTTGTAGATATCGTCGAGATCTACAACTTTCATGTTGAACACTTTTCCCGAAAATGCACCTAGAAGACGCAGTTCAAAAAGGCGCGTATTTCTTTTTTTAAAAAAATTATTATTTTTTTATAAAAACAGGGCCCGGGCTAAGCCTTGGCCCGGCCCGGCCCTGGGGGCCTTAGCAGGCCCCCTCCCGGAGCCAGAAGCCCGGCCCGGCCCGGCCCGGCTACAATCAAGGCCCGGTTCGGGAAAGCCCGGGCCTGGGAGGCCCGGTTTAGGCCGGGCCCGGGGGGCTTTTTTAACACAACTAGCGGCGACATTCGCCGTGGGCGGCGACATTCGTCGTGGGCGGCGACATTCGTCGTGGGCGCCGACATTCGTCGTGAACGGCGACATTCTTCGTGGGAGGTGACATTGGTCGTTGGCGTCAACATTGGTCGTGGGCGGCATCAATCGTCGTGGGCGACATTTGTCGCGGGGGACAACATTTGTCGTGAGCGGCAACATTATTCGTGTGCGACGACATTTGTCTTGTGCGGCAACATTTGTCATGGGAGGTGACATTTGTCGTCTGAGCGACATTTGTCGTTAGATGCGACATTTATTGTGAATGACGACATTTGTCGTTAGAGGGTGACATTTGTTGTCGGAGGGCGTCATATATTGTGGGAGCGTCATTGTTGCGGCCTTCTATCAGTCGACTTCCGTTTCACTCTAGAATAAAAATCACGGCAAAAGAATAAATTTGGTTATTTAATAACCGAAATACTCTAGAATAAAAATCACAGCAAAAGAATAATTTTGGTAATTTAATAACTGAAATCTTGGAAATAATTGAACTATGAACATTCATTCGTAGCAATATGTTTGCCTTGGCAATTTCTTACCCAACCATGCTATTTCATGTTTTACCATAAAAATTTGTACAGATATTGTGGACGGTGAACGCAACACATACTATATCTGATAAAGCTGCTTTAAGATTTTCAGAAAGTGATTCAATATTTAAGATAATTGTAGACATAGGATGAAAAATGTACTTACCACTGCCACAATATATCTTAAATACCGACCATCCTATGGGGGTCAGCTTCTGGGCTTCTGAAATCTTTTACAAATTTTCCAAAAATGGTAGCACCAAATATGCAAGGGCAATTCTATGAGAAAGAAAAATAAAGATTAGATATTTTGCCAAGTGCGACATCTGTCGTGGGGGCTACATTGCTTTCAAGGACGCAATAAAAGTGAAAATGAAAAATGTAGCATGTTACCTGCATGTCTCTAAATCTTCATTTGTGCCTATAGTATTAGCGATTGGATAATTTTTAGCTATTAGTATGTCAAATCTGAGAAATCATTGATATAGGTTAGGATATAAATAATTTGTTGTGAAACATGAACTAAATTATTTATCATTTTTAGTTGATCATTGATATAGACTTGGAGTTTCAACTTCATGGGTACAATAATTGATGAAGGAATGAGATATCTTGAAGTTGGAAATGGTAAGGATGAGATTAGGAAAATTGCCAGTCATGTGTTGCATTGTAAAACGATAATAAAAAAGCATCGTTCAAGAATAAAGACAGAACAGGTATAGATATACTCATATACTCATATGCCTCTAAACTTAATATCTGTAATTTGAAAACATAAATAAAGAGGGAAAAGGTATAGATATACCTTTTTAATCCATATAGATCGCAATATTCCTGTTCGTTTTTGCTGCAGCTTGCAAATTTGCATTAGAGAAACTCAAGTAAAAAAGAAACATCTAAAATATAGCACAGCTGGAGATTACAACTGAAGGCAATGTGAGATTACACAATTAAAGACTAAGGCCCCGTTTGGGGGAACTTATTTTCAGCGGTCGAGCGGTTACGACCGCATGTACTGGGCCTTAATTAAGGCGTTAAGGCCCGGTACATGCGGTCGTAACCGCTCGACCGCTGAAAATAAGTCCCACCAAACGGGGCCTAAAAGAGAGAGGAACCCTAAATGGGATCAACGTCGAAAATGGGTTCCTGATCCCTCTAGGGGAAGAAGACATATAGTATATATTCTTTTTCCCTATTAATCTGTGGCAAATATTGGCTGTAAATGTACAAAAAAAGATTTGAATCAAATAATTTTCACGGAGAAAAAAGTAATGCTAGCTAGTGAATTCAACTGCAATTTTTTATCCTACAATTGTAGCTGCAATTTTTATGTTGGAGCGTAAAATCGTAGATGTAGTTTTTTGGTACACATAGTGATGCGGAGCAGAGACGAGGACTCGTTTTGGACCCGTTTGGGTCTGATTTGGCAACTTTCCATATATGGCGTGCCCGGATCGACGATCGGGCTCCGCGATTGCGTCCGGAGCGTCGCCGCGAGTCAAAATACTATATTATTTTATTTTTTCCAGTTTATTTTGATGTATTTTTATAAGCGAACCCACCGGCCAATCATAGCCGTTGATGGGGATGCCCTAGCCTCTCTTTTATTATAAATAGGATGTAGAGGGGCTGAATTCAGGCATTGTTGGATTTGAAGAAGAAGCATTCCCGTATTCCAGCGATCCCTCCCCGGTGTCGACGCTGTGGAACCCTAGGTGACGACTCCTAGGCCGCCAAACTCCTCCCCAAGGTAACTCCTATCCCCACCTTCATTTTTCCACGCCTCAAACCATCGTTCCCACCCGCTGCAGCCCCCTTTCCAGCCCCCGAAAACAGCTCCGGTTGCTGTCCAGGTTTCAGCACTGTTCCCTTTGAATCACTATTCATGTATACATTTTACTGTACACATTTCAGCCCCTGCAGGAAGCCCGCAGCCAGCCGCCAACAAGCCGCCCCTTTCCTCTGTCCACCGCCGCTCCCTTGCCCAGATCAGGCCGCCGGCCTGCTGCCAGCCAACCAACCCCCCACCTCCCAACTCCACCTCCCGCCGACCACCTCCAAGGCCCCCCTTGCCCTAACCGACCACTCCTTCCCCTCCGTGGATCCACCTCTCACCGCTCCGAAAACCCTAGATCTATCTTGATCTAGTGCTACCACCCTCCGATCCATCATTTCCATCCGTATTCATCATCCCGAAGCCCGGATCCGCCGCCCAAACACCGGATCTATCCACCTACACCCGGATCTATTCCCTAGTGGCCGGATCTTTCCAATTCCGGCCCGTCTCTCCTATTTTCTGCCTTGGACCGCCACCTCTCCGCCACCGCTCTACCGGTTCCACCTCTGATCGCTCATTTTGCATCCGGTCCCTCAAATTATCCACCACCTCGGATCAGCCCACTGCATCGTGAGTATCTCGTGGTATTGTGTTTTGTATTTGACATTTGCACTTGGTTGTTTATCTATATTTGTGCTGTGATCATAGTTTGGTAGTTGTTGTACTCTTACGCTAATATTTGTTTGTGGAATTAATCGCCGCCGCTTGCTTAGGCTGTGGAGGAAGCCGTTGCCAAATTGCTAAAATTATTTAATTGCTTCTTTATTTTGATTAACTGTGTGATGTTGTTAATTCTCATTGCTTAAATTAATTGTCGTTGCTATCCGACTGTTTCATTGCATGTAGCATTGCATTCGCATATCCCCTCACATGTGCACGTAGAGTCCGAGCTTCCGAGCACCACTAGCCTACCCCTACATCATTTTGGTATTAGAGGGAGGTTAGGCCATTTGCATGCTTTGTAGTGGTAGTTCATATAGAGTCTTTAGGTTCATCCATAATTAATTATCGGCGTCGTTCCTCTCCTCTCTTGGGAGATTCTGAGTCCGCCTATTTCCAATCTCAAAGAGCGACTTCAGAGAAATCCTCACGTTATCATGATGATTATTATCGTTTGCGGCACACCACTTCCTGAGATCGTGTCGACCCACCAACACAACCTCACTATGCCAGAGACGATCAGTATGATGATTGTCGTCGTTCATATCCTTGCATGCAAGCGGATCGTGTCGATCCTTCGTCTCGACCCGCTTACCTTAGGGACGACTTTTATGAGGATCGTAACTTTGAGAGAGATCTTGAGAGCCAGTTTCGTACAGTTTCCCCTTCCTTTGACGGCTCATCGAGTCCCGAGTCTTTCAGTTATTGGCTCGTGGATATTGAGTATTATCTTGATCATTTTGAGTTATTCGGTGAGCGTCGTGTTAAGTTTGCGAAACTTAGACTTTTAGATCAGACGAGGGCATATTGGGCTAGCGTTGAGAGGACCCGCGAGCGAGACCGTCTTTGTCGCATCACTAGTTGGGTGGACATGAAACGTATATTGTGTCATAGGTACCTACCTTCATCATATCGAAGTCGCTTGCTTGACCAATTATTTTTCCTTCAGCAAGAATCCATGTCTGTCGCTGAGTACAGGGATTGCTT
Organism: Platanthera zijinensis; assembly: GCA_039513925.1. Lineage (NCBI taxonomy): Eukaryota > Viridiplantae > Streptophyta > Magnoliopsida > Asparagales > Orchidaceae > Platanthera > Platanthera zijinensis. The sequence goes on from CM077087.1 coordinate 18,522,893, forward strand.
TGATGAGTTAATTGTGAGGAGCGATATCCGAGAGGACCTAACATTGACCACTTGCAGATTTCGGTCTGGGCTTCGATCTGACATTCGTACTAAGGTGGTTTATCATAGCTCGAAGTCCCTCGAGCAGACGTGTCAGCTTGCCCTTCATTACGAACAGTCTTTGAGATCCGCCAGAGCTGGTCGGTTGGACTCTCACCTTGACCTCCGCAGTACGAGTCCTTCTCATACTGAGATCACCACGATGTCTACCACTGTCCTGTCACCCACGACGGAAGTGATACCTGATACGGATTGCTCTCACCCCAGCGAGATGCTTAGCCCCGCGAGTGATCTATCTCTTGGGTCTGACCCGTCTCTTGTGACTCCGACGAAGGATGAGCCTGAGCGACCTATTGAGTCTGTAGTGTTGTGCCCACGATGGAAGTGATACCTGATACGGATTGCTCTCACCCCAGCGAGATGCTTAGCCCCGTGAGTGATCTATCTCTTGGGTCTGACCCGTCTCTTGTGACTCTGACGAAGGATGAGCCTGAGCGACCTATTGAGTCTGTAGTGTTGTGCCTCTCACCCACACCTTCACTTTTGGCATGTCCGGGGTTAGTTAACACCCTCACCGTAGACCCAATTCGTGACACTACACCCACATGCCCATTCTTGAGTGTAGGTCTATGTTGCTCTCCCGTTGTCATTACCCTGAGTCACATCACGGCCGAAGCCCAGAGCTGGATGTTGATCTCGCAGTGGCTATGCCACCCGTTCAGGGAACACGACCCCTTACGATGGTACTCACAAGGCGGGAGGGGGACCATGACCCTGGGGAGTGACGTGTTTTACGATGACCCCCCTTTTGAGCCTCCTGATGAGGCGACCGCCACATCCTGGTGAGGATACGATTCAGGTGAGACGCTCGTTTCCTGAGCTTGGAGTTATTGGCGTCTCTTTCGCTATCATCTATAGTCCTTGCCCCAAAGAATTGATCTTGCGTGGAGCATAACGTATGAGAGCCTTCCTTGAGTACGCTTAGCATACACATATTTTGAGGGCCTATCTTATGACACATTCGCACCCTCGATAAGTTTTGGGACACGCCACCCTCTGACTCACTCACCCGATGAGTTTTTCTTATCGGGGACACTCACCACACTCGAGAGTCACGTCTTCTAGTCAGTGTACATGATTTTCATTCAGGTGGTTGCCTCATTCGCGATGACTTCTCGTATACACCTCCAGGTGAGCCCCCTGATGTTTCACGTTCCTTGAGAGACGTTTGACTCTTTATGAGCCGTATTTGAGTATAGTTGTCTCTCACGGTAATCTGAGCACTCGTCACACATGAGATGAGTTTGTCTACACTCCATCGAAAGAACCTCCTATAGGTAGGCCACCATATTTGAGAGACATCTCCGCATTATTAGATTTTCTTATAAGGAGTGAACCGTT